>OY731404.1:32057195-32598147 GCA_963425845.1 Sphenostylis stenocarpa
TTTATCCTATTTTATTCGTATAACAAATATGGCTATCTACATGATTTATCTACATTGCATACAGAAAGCAGTAAATAAAGCAATAAAAGGGAAGAGAATTGAGAAGAACCTCCGAAGCAAGCTTTATATTAGAAGTCTTTTACAAAGAGGATGCTTTACGACAATCCTTCGCTCTACAATGACTCTCCTCCCGAATACAGACTCGACTCGACTAAAGTTTTATAGAAGAATCGAATGCTGGAATCTAGTTCCTTAACTGATTGTTACCTATTTAAGGCAATCAGAGAGTTCATTCGAGGTAGGGAGAGAAGAAGACAAGTCTTGGAGTTGTCTGGTCTCTGGAACAGTGCCAAATGAGCTTCAAATTTATAGTTTTCGCTGCCTGCACCTTTGGGACGCGCGTCTGGAGTGGGACGGCCGTCTGGGTTGGGATGGCCGTCCCAAATGCCACTTTTGCACTGACTGGGACCACCTGGGGATCCGGGACTGGCAGTCCCATTTGGGACGGCCGTCCCAAATGGCCAGGAAAGGTTGGGACGGTCGTCTCGACCTTGGGACAGCCGTCTTGACCTGTTTTGGCCAGCTTTCGTGTTTTGGGACCCCCGGGAAGCTTTCCTTTGTGTATTCGGACGTCGTTTGATGCCGATAAACGTCCGTTGAAGCTTTATCTTCATATAGGAAGTCTTCTTGGCCTTTTATAAAGATGGCAGGCGAGCTTTGTCTTTGTAAGAAGTCTCTTTAGCCTTTTAAATGAGAGACCGTCTGAACTCCGAGTTTGTTGTAGGAGGTCTCCTTGGTTTTTATTAAGAAGCCGGGCAAACTTTATCTCCGTGTGAAGTTTCCCTAGCTTTTATTGAGAGGCCGGGCAAAATTAGGGGTCTACAAATGTCATCGGGCAAATCAATAAGGGAGTATCCACTAGACATTCTCTTAATCAATTCTGCAATCATATGGCATTCATTTCACAAATAGAACCTAAAACTGTTAAAGAAGCATTAAATGATGAATACTGGGTTAGTGCCATGCATCAAGGACCACATGATCAAAGCCAAGCGGCTAATTGATTTTAGATATCCTTATGCTATATTGATTTCTAAGTTTTTAACTCATTTTGGTGTTGATTTGGAAGGTGAATCAGTTGAAACTGTTCGTCCAACAAATGAGGTCAATAATTCTGTCCTTCATAAAATGGGGTTCATTAAAATTGACGGTGAATGGATTTCCAAAGAAGAAGCAGGAAGAGAAGAAGAAATTGAAGAAGAAGAGCAAGAGGAAGATGTCAATACTGGTGTCCCGGGTACTTTTGCAGGAAGATCATCAGACCCGATGGAAGAGTAGTGTCCATTAGAAATGATTCCATATATTCCACAACCTGACCGTGGCACGCCTTTAGGTTGTCCGATAACCGGGCTAACCTAGGCGCGAGGTTTTCGAAAGGTCGTCCTTGGGTTGTCCGATAACCGGGCTAACCCAAGGACTAATTTTGAGGGGTTCTGTGGAGTCGCCACCGATGTTTTTACCGGAAACATCGGAAAAGGGGTTTTAAAAAGGCGTTGGTTTTCATAAACCAACTTTTGTCATTAGAACTAGAGTTGGGTAAGGGAGTTAGTTACGTGTAAAGGAAGTATTAGTTCCTTTACTACGCCCCTTTCGGGTTCCCTATGATAGGCCAGCTATTTTATTGATAAATAAACCGGAAAAATACGCTTTTTCCCTTTTTATTTTGTGGAATTTAAAGTTATGACTACATGGCCCTAATCTATTGCATAATTTAAAATTAAAGCAGTAAAAGTAGAGAGGGAGAATTTAAACCTCCGAAGCAAGCTTTTATTTTATTTCTTTAAAAGAAATGGGTGCTTTTTGGCAGCCCTTCACTCTACACGACGCTGGAAACTCTTCTAGACACCGAAAAACGCTCACAAAAGCACTCAGAAGCTCCAGAAATGCGTCGGAGGGATTCTAGAGAGAAGTTTTAGAGAGAAGGGAGAGCAAAAGTTGTGTGGTGTGTGGAAATGAGGGGGGGGGGGAGGCCCCTATTTATAGGTTTTCGCGCCTGGCAGTGGCGAGACCGCCGTTCTCGTCTGACAGGGTCGAGACCGCCATCTCGCCAAACGAGACCGCCGTCTCGTCATTCGCAGGTGGCGAGACCGCGCTCTCGTTTGGTGAGACGGCGGTCTCGCCATTTGCGTGAGGCGAGACAGCGGTCTCGATTTTGAGACGGCGGTCTCGTCCCAAAAATGCGAGAAAACTTATTTTTTGTGCAGAAAATTCTTCCTATCCTAGTATGGGGCCTAATAGTCTCTCCTAGTGGCTTGTTAGGCTTCATCCATCTTCGAATAGGAGGTCTTCTTCTCTTTATTTGGAGGCTGGGCAAGATTTGGGGTCTACAGTGCAATAGCTACTAGGGCCATATAGTCATCATTTTTTAATTCCGCAAATAAAAGGGTAAAAGTGTCATTTTAAAAGTTTGTTTATAAAATAACTGACCTATCATAGGGAACCCAAAATGGGCGTCGTAGGAGGCTAATACCTTCCCTACACGTAACTGACTCCCTTACCCAACTCTGGTTATAATGGCCAAAGTTCATTTTTCTTAAAAACCAACGCCTTCTTTTTTTCCTTTTTTGATGTTTTCAGTAAAAGCATCGGTGGTGACTCCATAAGAACCCCTTTCGAAAACCTTGCTTTTAGGTCCAGTCCGGTTATCGGACAACCTAAAAGCTCCCTTTTGAAAACCTCGCCCCTAGGTCCAACCCGGTTATCGGACAACTTAGAGGCGTTGTAACCTCACCCATATAAAATGCGCAAACAGAATTCGAAACCATTGTGTCACTCCGACCGCCTCTTTTGATGGCGGCGACAGATGGCGACTCCACTAGGGAAAGCTAGAGAGTTGATCCCATTAATGATGGGTCGGTTTAATAAATACACTGAGAAATTTCGCTTTTACCCTACCTTGTTTTATAACATGTTTATTTGCTTGGCTTTAATAACTATTGTTCATTTATTTTACGTAATTGTTTGAAATACAAATTGTACACAAACCCTTGCACACAACAGTTCCCTCTATACCCGGGGGCAAGTGAGAAATCCATAGGGAGTGGGTGGTGTAGACCCCAAATCTTACCCGACCTCATAATAAAGACCAGAAGACCTCCTTTTCGAAGATGGATGAAGTCTAAGAAGTCATTAGGAGAGACTATTAGGCCCTATACTAGGATAGGAGGGATTTTCTGCATGTAAATAAGGATTTTTGCCTTTTAGGGTCGAGACCGCCGTCTCGCTTATCGGGACCGCCGTCTCACAACTTCTGCAAGTCTAGACTGCCGTCTCGTTTGGCGAGACGGCCGTCTCACCACTTGCGAATGGCAAGACGGCCCTCCCGGTTGGCGAGACGGCCTTCTCGCCATTTTTGCAAGGCAAGACGGCCGTCTCGACCTTGTCAGACGAGACGGCCGTCTCGACGCGACAGGCGCAAATCCCTATAAATAGTCGCGCCTTCACCCTCATTTCACATAGTTCTTCCATTCTCTCTCTTGTCACTTCCTCAAATTCTCTTCCTAGAACCCCTCCGAAGCATTTCCGGAGTTTCTGAGAGCTTTTTAGAGTTTTTTATAGCATTTTCGAGGGATTTTCGGCGCTATAAAGAGTGAAGGGCTGCCAAAAAGCACCCTAGTTTTCCCGAAATTAATATAAAGCTTGCCTCGGAGGTTTTTACATTCTCCCTCTCTCTTTTACTACTTTATTTTTAATTATGCAATAGATATCAAGGCCATGTAGTCGTAACTTTAATTCCGAAAATAAAAGGGTAAAAGCGACTTTTCACCGGTTTACTTATTTAAATAGCTGGTTTATCATAGGGAACCCGAAAGGGGCGTCATAAGGAACTAACACTTCCCTTACACGTAACTATCTCCCTTACCCAACTCTGGTTCTAATGACCAAAGTTGGTTTTTCGAAAACCAACACCTTTTCACTCCTTTTCTGATGTTTCCGGTAAAAACATCGGTGGCGACTCCAGAAGAACCCTTCAAAATTAGTTCCTGGGTTAGCCCGGTTATCGGACAATCCAAGAACACTCTTTCGAAATCCTCGCCTCTATGTTCAGCCCGGTTATCGGAAAACCTAAAGGCGTTGTAACAACAACCGACGTTGTATCAGGCGACGTTGAAAGTCGTAACTTTCAACGTCGGTTCTAATAAACCGACGTTGAAAGTATGATTTTTTAAATTAATAATTTTTATTTACTTACAACCCCTTTACCCCCCTTTTATTTATCTAGAAGTATCCCCTCTCTTTAAATTATATTTTTTAGAAGTTTATTAATTTTTTAAGAGAATTGTCATTCACAGGATTCGAACCCAGTACTTTAGAGTTGGAGGCTGATACTCCAACCACTAAACTACTAGAATTTTCTCGATAATAACTTACAAATAAATTATATTTATATACAAATAAATATATATCCATGTAAATATATAAATATATAAATACAAATATATTTATATATTTTGATATATTTATATAGTTATATATTTATATGTTGGATGTGAGGGCACACTCGAAAGTGAAAGTGTGTGTCAAGTGGGTTTTCAAAATTTGATGCTAAATTTGTGAGCAGGTATCTTTATATGAGTTTGTAATTTAATGACAGAATATAATCTTTATAATTTTATTTATATAATGATATAAAATAAATTTGGGAAACGCGTTATTTGCTCTCAAGCGAAAAATACCAATTTTCGCTCAAGCGAGACTTGAGTAAGTGAATTTCCGTGAGCTTTAACATATTTTCACTCAAGCAATAGTCAATCACACTTTCACCCTCGATCAAAAAATACCAATATAATTTATTTGTAAGTTATTTATCAAAAAATTATAGTAGTTTAGTGGTTGGGATATTAACTTTCAACCCTAAAATACTGGGTTCTAATGCTACCAGTGACAATTCATTAACTTAAGAGAATTTTTGGCTAAAAATAAAAATAAAAATACTTTCCAGAAAATATATACAAATAAATATATATTTACATGAATATATATTTATTTGTATATAAATATAATTTATTTGTAAGTTATTATCAGAAAATTCTAGTAGCTTAGTGGTTGGAGTATCGGCCTCCAATTCTAAAGTACTTGGGTTTGAATCCTACCAATGACAATTTTCAAATTTAAGTGAGTTTTTGGGTGAAAAAAAATTAAAAAAAAGACTTTCCACGTCGGTTCATATGGGAACCGACGTGGAAAGTGTCAATAAGTACAAAAAAAAAAAAAAAAAGACTTTCAACGTCAGTTTATATGGGAACCGACGTAGAAAGTACTTTCTACGTCGGTTGACTAAGAACCGACGTCGAATGTGTTTAATATTCAACTTTCAACGTCGATTCATCTGGGAACCGACGTAGAAAGTATATTTTGTAGTAGTGATTGGAAATTCAGAACCATCGCGTCGCTTCGACCGCCTTGTTTTGATGGCGATGACAGATAGCGACTCCACTAGGGAAGCCTAGAGAATTGATCCCATTTAGTGATGGGCCAACTTAAAGTAAATAAACCAAGAAATTACGCTTTTACCCTACCTTGTATTATAACATGTTTTAATGTTTGGCTTTAATAACTGTTGTTTGTCTATTTTACGCAATTGTTTGAAATACAAACTATACACAAACCCTTGCACACAACAGTTCCCTCTATACCCGGGGGCAAGTGAGAAATCCATAGGGAGTGGGCAACTGTTGCACACAACAGTCCCCACCTCGTACACAAAGCTGTTGCCCCAATTATTACAGGCCAATCTTCTAGCACGCGTTCCTCCAAAGAAAATGGAGCCTCCCTACCTCGAGTGGTACAAGCCCAATGAAAAATGTAGCTATCACTCGGATGCACCTGGACATTCAACGGACAATTGTTTGACCTTAAAATATAAGGTCCAGGAACTAATTGATGCCGGTTAGATAACCTTTGATGCCTCTGCTTCTGATGTCGATGCCAAACCTCTAGCTAAGCCAGAGTAGCAGAGAGGGAGGACTGGGAGGATCAGCCCCTAGGGTTCTTTTTTTTTAAAGCTTTTTCTTGTATCTCCTGCGGCCCCCGCCCGTGGCCGCAGGAACTCTGATTAAAAGAGCTTGTACATACGTTTTTTTAATACATGAGGCATTTTCTTGTCATATTCATTCTTTTCCCTCTCCTATTTATTATTCTTTCAACGGTAATTGAATAATAAAATCTATGACTAAAACAAAACCTAAAACACATCATGTCTGTGATTGATGAATCTCTGTGGACCGGGAAACCAAAAGCGAATGGGTCGAGTCTGACAGTGAGCAAGAGACCATTTCTCCGGACATGCAAAGAATGCTGGAAAAAGAAGCACGCATTATACAACCACATCAAGAAGAAACAGAAACTGTTAATTTGGGAGAAGGGGATGATGAGAAAAAGATAAACATCGGCACCCAAATAGAAAGTAGCATAAAAAAGGGATTGATACAGCTTCTAAAGGAATATATAGATGTATTCGCTTGGTCTTATCATGACATGCCCGGGCTCGACACAAGTATAGTGGAGCATAAATTGCCATTAAAAGAAGGGTTCCGACCTGTGAAACAATAGCTCAGAAGAATTAAACCGGACTGGTCCTTAATGATTAAGGAAGAGCTACAAAGAAAACTGGACGCCAATTTCCTAGTAGTGTCCAAATACCCAGAGTGGTTGGCTAACATAGTACCTGTCATCAAAAAGACTGGGAGCGTCAGGGTATGCGTGGATTATAGGGACCTTAATCGAGAAAGTCCAAAGGATGACTTTCCCCTACCACATATAGACACGCTAGTAGACCACACCGCTACCAACACACTTTACTCCTTCATGGACGGGTATGCGGGGTACAACCAAATTAAGTTAGCCGTCGAGGACAGAGAAAAAACCTCCTTCATTACACCATGGGGCACCTTCTACTACCGTGTAATGCCTTTTGGACTCAAGAATGCAGGGGCTACTTATCAAAGGGCTATGGTCACACTATTCCATGACATTGTTAGAAAAGTAGTTTTAGATCAAGAGGGGGGGTGAATTGATCTTTGAAAGTTTTTCGCAAATAACAGATTATCTAATTCGAAAATTAAGTTTAAAGATCTGTTCTTGAATAACAAAGCAATCAATCAAAATAAGCGCAGCGACTGAATTTAAAGGAGAGAAAGGTTAAGAAATATATCACCGGTATTTTATACTGGTTCACCCAATACCAGGGCTACGTCCAGTCTCCAACCAAATTCCAGCTGGGTTCCACTAGATTAAATATTTTACAGATTCAACAATCTTACACCTAATCTATCACAAGAACCAAATTCCAGTTCCTGCACTTAACCTCTCCACCAAGAACCAAATTCCAGCTCTTGATAACCTCTACAACCAAATTCCAGCTGCAGAGAAACCAGTGCCCAAATTCCAGGCACCAACACCTAACCTCTCACCAAGAACCAAATTCCAGTTCTTGATAACCTCTACAACCAAATTCCAGCTGCAGAGAAACCAGTGCCCAAATTCCAGGCACCACACCTAACCTCTCACCAAGAACCAAATTCCAGTTCTTGATAACCTCTACAACCAAATTCCAGCTGCAGAGAAACCAGTGCCCAAATTTTAGGCACCACACAGTACAAAAGAATGAAAAAGAATTGACAAAGAAGAAACTAGAAAGCTCAAACCAGTTTATCCAAATCTGCAGAGAGTTTCTTCTTCAAAAGAATGCAAGTTGCCTCAAGAAATATTTTCAAAAGAACTTCTAAAAAATTGTTGCGAATCTTTCTTGAAAAGGTGCTAAAAGTTTGCTTGAATGATTGCTTAAGGATGTGTAAAAACTGATCTTCAATGTATGTTTAAAAAGTTCAAGCCAAACTGTTTTTAAAGAGTATTTTCAAAACTGCTGCATTAATTAATCTGTTAAAAGTTTGTTTTAATCTGTTGAAATAGCCGTTTCAATCTGTTAAAAGTCCTTTCAATCCATTAATACGTTCTTGATTCTTTAACAGATTTGTTTTAGCTGATACGACAACGTTTATATCAGTTAAAATACTTTAAAAAAATCTTCTAAGTTAATTCAATCGATTTTTTCGTGTTTTAATCGATTGAAATACTGCAAACTTTCTTATAAAACTTTTCAAGTTATTTTAACTGATAAACCATAGGTTTTAATCGATTAAAACTCTGCACAAAAATTTTTCAAGTTGTTTTAATCGGTTGAAATGCGTTTTAATCGATTGAAACAGATCTGATCGGTCATAATTCAATTCTGATCGATCATAACCAACTCTGATCGGTCATAACTGCATTCTGATCGATCATTCTGACCCTTTAAGTGATTTTAATCGATTGAAACGTGTTTTAATCGATTGAAAAAGTTCTGATCGCTCATAATTCAAATCTGATCAATCACATCTGATTCTGATCGGTCATATTTGTATTCTGATCGATCATAATGAGTTCTAAATGGTTTTAATCGATTAAAAGCAATTTGTATCGATTAAAATACTGTAAAAACACTTCTTTGAACATTCTAAGTGATTTTAATCGGTTCTTTCAAAACTATATCAGTTAAAAACATGTTTAAGAAAGCTTTTGTAAAAATACTTTGTTTTTAGTTGTTTAAAACGATTTTGGAGGCATTTTGCAAAATCATTTAAGTGAAGAAACTTCATGCAGCAGAAAAGATAAAGTGGTTTTACCTAAGCATTTTGTTAGACACACTAATCCTCTAACTCTTTTATCTGAGTGACTTGTTGACTGCTGCAAAGTTGACTTTTGACTTTATCTTTGACTTCATCAAATCAATGAGATCTTTGCCAAATTATTTCAATAAGATCTTCATCACTTTCAATCTCCCCCTATTTGATGAAGACAGACACCATTTTGAAAAAAACTCTGCAAGAGAAGTCACTTGATAAAACAGATTAGTGAGAAATTAAAAAATGTATTATTGTCCTATTTCTCCCCCTAAAACTTATTTCTCCCCCTAAAATGATGCTTCCTTAATGTGAGATTTATTTCTCTAAATTGATCCTAAAGTAAAGCAACTATTTGTCCCCCTTTTGACTTCATCAAAAATAGGGAACAGAAGAGAAATAATGAAATGCAAAGGTTTTCAACAGTTTGAGTTTTTGAAAATAAAAAGAAATCAATACTTTACTCATGTAAAGATCAATTAAAGTTGATTCAAACTTATCTTCATTAACACGTTTGTAATGAATACAATTAACACGTGTAAAGATAAGGGAATCACGCTTTAGTAGCATGTTACAGGAACAACCATTAACTAAAGCCTTTAATTTTTCTTTCCAGAATAAAAAAAAACAGAACAAAATCGATTAAAATGTTTTTGGTAATGATTTTAATCGATTGAAAGAAAGGTTTAATCGATTAAAACATTTAAGAATTTGAAAACATGAAACTTTAGTGCAATTAATCGATTATTTCGACTTTTAATCGATTAAAATATTAATGAAAAATGTTATATAAATTCATTTAATCGATTGAAAAGATGTTTTTATTGAATAAAACATTCAGATTTGAAAACTATGAAATATTTGATGCGAATTTCTTATATCTAATCTAGTGGATATTTTGTAAACTGATTATCTAGAAGGGTGTTTAGCAACAATATCAACTATATTGATTATCTTTTCACTAATAGATCCAACAAAATCAGAATAAAATCTTATTTAGCTAATTTTACTGATGTAAGCTAGTTTTTAAAGATTTTAATCGATTGATACGAAGTTTTAATCGATTATTTTGTTTTGAAAAGTGTTCCTTTAATCAATTTAATCGATTAATTTGATCTTATATCAGCTAAAACTCTCAGGGATCTATGATCTAATTCTATCTATGTTGGTTTCATTCAAATTAAAACCTATATTATATTAGTCAAAGTTAAAGCAAATGTGCCTGGTATATAACCAGTAATATTACAGACCCAGAAAAATAAGCATCAAAAAGCAATAAGATATAAGAGATAAGGTAAGAAGGGACCCTTTATATCCATACTTCCCTGATTATTTGTGTCAGATATCAAAATTCATGACTTAGTCATTTGATCCCTACCAACTTTAAAAGGCCATAGACTTCACTTTTTGCTGAAACCAATTTTGTTTTATCAATCATTGAGACACCAACAACTGTTTTTCCTATTATGAACCCTGCAGTTATCACCATCCAAGCAAATAACTACATTCTCAATGTAGTATGAAGGAAAAATGATAGCGTGTTATTCTTCCCTTCAAATGGATCAGTCATCATCATCTCTGAGGAATGAATTTTCTTCAACTTTGTTGTTTCCAGTGGTATCATATATTGGAACACATGCATACAAAACAGAACTAGTGATGACAAGCAATCCAGAACTTCCCGGTCAATAACCATATCCATTCTTATTTCATACATCACTATTATCATGGGTATCAAAAAGCATCATATTCGTCACGAAATTTGCCTTCATTGAGGGAAGACAGGTTATGTTGGTTCCAAACATCTCGAAATTCCTTTACAATCACCGAAAGATCCTCTTGTTGGTTTGTTGTTAAGGATGCCAGATCATCAGTATAAAATTGATCCCCGTACTCGACCATAAAACACACATTCCCTGTGGCACTTTTAGCTTTTCATTTAATTCTTGAATTGCTGTCTCAGATTGGTTTCCTTACAGTGACACCTCGTGACTTTGATGATTAAAATGAATTATCAAAGTTGCACAATTCCAATGAATTTCACTAAGAGTCTTGAACTAATGCATGCCCAAAATTATTCCAAATATATTGCTAGGTAATATCCAAAAATCTAATGTAAACGTGTGTCCAAGTTATCTGTTTATACTTCCTAGTAATCAACAACTTATTATTAGAAGCAAATATTACTGAAATATCCTTGATAAACTATGTTTTTAGTCCTAACAACTTGACCCATTTGTAACTAGTGTCCATAAGAAAAAGTTACAGTCTACTTCTTGATAATTCCTATGATTTGCAAAGTATTACCACGCAGCATTTCATGTAAAGTATTAAGAGAAATGTAGACATCTACAACTTGAATCATTTCAATGTTGTTTTCAAAAATAAAAAACTTTTCCATCCATGGATAACAGCAATAACTTTCCCACATTATTCCACTAGACTTGTTTCTAATTTAAAGATTTGTTCAGCCTTCACTTTCCAATCATGAAAATTTGTGCCATTGAAATGAAATTGAATGTTCCATAACAAACTACGAAACTCATTTATGATTATCTGACCGCTATTCATGAGACCAAATACAGAGGCACAAGTTACAGGACAGTGGGTGTATCAGTTAATTTGTTCTTGGGAATCTGTTTGACTCGGTCAAAGAAATCTTAAAGAATTATTGCAGATTTTGATTATCATAGAACCTGAGTTTTTGATTTGAATTCGCTTACCAAACTTCAATTGGATGTTATAAAAATGATTTTTAGGAACAAATTAATTAAACAACAAATTATCCTATTAATTTGATCTTTAATATTCGTTTTGAAAATGCAATAGTAAAATGATCGATTAATACTTGAAAGAATCAATTGTTTCTGTACTGGAAGAGATTTAGAAGATGATACCAGAATTTAAATCGATTAAAACGAAAATGAATCGATTAAATTTGATACCTTAGTGATTTTAGTTGATATAAATTCATTCTAATTGATTAAAACAGCTAAACTCAAATCATGAGAACATTTTAATTGATTAATTCGATATTTCAATCGATTAAAATGGTACTGACAGATATTCTGATTCCTCTGTAAGTTATTTTAATCGATTAATATTGCTTTATATCAATTAAAACAATCAGTTTAAGTAATCAGAACCTGATTCGTAGCTCTGAACTCCAAGGGATTCCCAGACTTTGTTCCTGCAAAACAAGTTAAGAATTTTTCTGGTACCCTTTATGGTTATTGGGTCCTGATCAGGTTATTTGAAATGAATTAATTTTTGGAACCCACTTCATTCTACCTTTAGGTACGACATATTTCTTAATTCTGCAAAATTTAACAGAGTGCCCTTTTTTCATACAGTAAAAGCATTTAATAAATGGAGACGAAACTTATTTACTATATGCAAAATAATTTTTAAATGCTCTGGTTTTCTTTCCAATAGATGGTGTAAAACCTATGCCACCACGTTCAATAACTAATTTCTGGGAATTAAGTATCCTATCAAGATTAGTCTTTCCTTGTGCTAATTTAGATGCAGTTTTTACTAAGTATGATACTTGTTTTTGTAACTCAGGACAGTTTTTGCAATCAACATTACACATGCAATCAGAAATATTTTCTAATTCTAAAATGCTAGCCTGGTTTTTATCTCGGACAATCTGCCTTTTAGCTAGCCTGGTTTCAGGTTCTTTGTAAGCTAAGTAGTCACGCAGTCCGACAGAAGAGATAAAATGCTCTAAACTAAAACCATAAATCATCAAATAAAAACCCAATTAAATAAAAATGAGACCTTGTTCATAAACATTAAATTCATAAAACATTCATATAGGTAGTTTATTTTTGCAAAAAAAAAATAAAAATACAAAAGCTATCATACATCATGTAGAAATAAAACATGATAAATATTTAGGAAAAAACAAACACTACATCCATACCTACAATAAACATCATGTTCATAACACGCATTTTGGTTTTAGAAAATGGAGGGGACTAGTAGACAATTGAAGAAAGTGGACATTCCCCGATACCACACTGAGAGACTGGAATGACTTTGCGCATTGATGTCACCAGAGGCCCGCTCTGACTTAGAAAAATCCTATGGACGGATTCTCAACCTGCTGAAGATCTGTGTCGATCCCGCTTTTATCAGGATTCTAGTTCATTTTTGGAATTCTAGTCTGCACTGCTTCGAATTCTCGCAGTTCGATATGGTGCCTACTTTGGAGGAATATGAGATTATGCTAAAATGGCCCAAGTCAGTCGGGGTCCATGTCTGCCATGGAGCATATACTTTTGCAACACAAGTCGCTGCCATCATCCGATTGTCGTTTCGGCAGACTACCCTGATAGCAAAAGGGAATGTCCAGGGTTGGAAAGTCTCGATGTTAGAAGACCATCTGTCCTCTTTGGCTGAAAGGGCGGAATGGGTAGCTTTTAACAAAACCCTGGCTTTAATATTATTTGGAACAATTATGTTTCCTTTCCATATCGACACAGTAGACTAAGCCGTCATGGACGCCTTCTTTGCCTGGGACGTAAATTCAAAGAGTCCCTTGCCTGCACTTCTTGCCGACACCTTGCTTTCGGTGGAATTCTGTCACCAGAGGCAAGGAAAAACACTTAGATGTTGATCTTCACTACTTTTTGTGTGGGGTATCACACATTTCTACGCCTCTAGTCACATGGGGATGTTCCCCGACCCCTTGAGAAGCTTCTCCAAAATCACTCTCCATCGACGCATTACCATGGAATGGAAGGTCGAGATAGAACAATGGGACGTTAACCGATTATCTTGGGTATGCCCTTGGTTTTGACATGGCCCAGTCCTCATCAGATGTGGGGATTATCCGAGCATACTGTTAATAGGGCTTAGGGGTTACATAGCCTATTCTCCAAGGGTGGCTATGAGACAACTCATGAGGACCCATACTGCAATACCCCAAGAAAAGCTTGGAGGACTGTGCTTCTTCGGAGACCCATGCATGGTTGCTAACTCACTAGTTGTAAGAAGAGCATGGGAGAAACCAGTCTTCATGGGAGATAGAGAGCTAGGAAAAGCTTGAGTGGCTGCCTCCAGAGACTACGAGGAGTGGATAAGAAATAGAGGGATGTCACAACCATCTGCCTCACCTGTTGTGCTTTCAAACAGTGAAGAGCTGCAAACCCAAATCGACGCCTTGACCCGGAGGATAGAAATTATGGGAGCCCAGATCAGGGCCCTCGAAGAAAGAGAGCATGAATCTATCCTCACCATAGACGGTCTACAGAGGCAATGCAAGAAGAAGGACACTGAGATAGAGTGCCTCAAGGATCAGTGTGCTGATTCTAACGAGCAAGTTATCCGAGCATCCAAAGCTACCAGAACCAGCTCGGATAACCAACTTCAGGAAATAACCGCCAAATCAGCATGCCTTGAGGCCGAATATGCAAAACAGGCTCAGACGATCAAGGAGTTACTACATGACCTCACAAGGACTCGGTCTGAAATACGCCAAGAGCGAGAGGCCAACCAGAGACTCAACAGAAGTCTCACTAAGCTACGCTGCAAAGAAAGAGATGGGCTAGCTCAGTATGGTCAAGTACTAAGAGAAAAAGACCGAGCTCTCGCAAATCTTAATGAGCTACAAGCCTTGGTCATCCATCAGGAGGCGAAGATCAAAGAGGCTCAAAAGTACAGCGAAGATATGAGCCAGGCGGTCCAAAAGCAAACCAAAGCACTCGCTCGTCACGTCCGAGAAGCTGAAAGAGAACTACATAGAGATCAAGACCCGCCTGTGGGTTTCTTTAGGCTTTTCCATTTCTGTCAAAAGTTGCTTCGTAGTGTGGAGTAGGGGAATGTACATTTTCTACGAATAAATAAAAATTTCTTTATTCAACAATTGTCTACTTGCATGCATATCATTCATTTGCATTTTTAATTTCCCCTCCTTCACTTTTAACAAATAAGATAATAAAAAGGAAGGATTAACTGACACGTCTTCCAATTAGAAGGATGGAGAGAAAGCCACTTTTAATCAAGCTCTCCCCAACGGTCGATTCACCACAAGAGGATAATAAGCCTCGATCGTTGGTTCTCAAAGTCAATAAGCAAGAGGGGGCAAGGACGTCGATACGAATATTTATGCCTCGCCCTTTCCCCTATGAATCGAATAAAGTTGTATGTCGCCGCCGTCAAAATGAGGCGGTCGGAGCGACGCGATGGTTCTGACTTTCCAATTTTCACGTTTTTATTGGTGTGGTTACAACGCCTTTAGGTTGTCCAATAACCGGGCTGAACCTAGAGGCGAGGTTTTCGAAAGAGTGTTCTTGGATTGTCCGATAACCGGGCTAACCCAGGAACTAATTTTGAAGGGTTCTTCTGGAGTCGCCACCGATGTTTTTACCGAAAACATCGGAAAAGGAGTGAAAATGCATTGGTTTTTTTGAAAAACCAACTTTGGTCATTAGAACCAGAGTTGGGTAAGGGAGTTAGTTACGTGTAAGGGAAGTGTTAGTTCTCTTACGACGCCCCTTTTGGGTTCCCTATGATAATCCAGCTATTTAAATAAGTAAACCGGTGAAAAGACGCTTTTACCCTTTTATTTATGGAATTTAAAGTTACGACTACATGGCCCTGATATCTATTGCATAATTAAAAATAAAGCAGTAAAAGAGAGAGGGAGAATGTAGAAACCTCTGAGGCAAGCTTTATATTAATTTCTTGAAAACTAGGGTGCTTTTTGGCAGCCCTTCACTCTTTACACTGCCGGAAATCCCTCGAAAACGCTATAAAAAAACTCTAAAAAGCTCTTAGAAACTCCAGAAATGCTTTAAGGGGTTGTAGGAAGAGAATTTGAGGAAGTGACAAGATAGAGAATGGAAGAACTGTGTGAAATGAGGGTCAAGGCGCGGCTAATTATATGGATTCGCGTCTGTCAGGTCGAGATGGCCCTCTCGTCTGACAAGGTCGAGACGGTCGTCTCGCCATTCGAGACAATCGTCTCGCCTTACAAAAATGGAGAGAAGGCCGTCTCGCCAAATGAGACGGCGGTCTCGACTTGCAGAAGTGGCGAGACGGCGGTCTCGATAAGTGAGACGGTGGTCTCGACCCTAAAAGGCGAAAATCCTTATTTACATGCAGAATATCCCTCCTATCCTAGTATAGGGCCTAATAGTCTCTCCTAATGGCTTCTTAGGCTTCATCCATCTTCGAAAAGGAGGTCTTCTGGTCTTTATTATGAGGTCGGGCAAGATTTGGGGTCTACAGCTGGCCCCCCTTTACCCGACTAGTCGACTGCTGTCCTGTTGTGCCAAGAAGATCGACTGGAGGGTAAAGAAGTTGACTCTCCTGCCCGGTTGCCCTTCAGATGTTCCGTCTTTGTGGCAGTTGATCTTATGGGAAAAGTGTGCTTCCAGGGTGCTCCTTCTGGCAGTAGCTGATCCTTTTGGCTGATGAGTATGAACCCCCTCCTGGTAAGCCCCCTTTTGTAAGGCCTGATGAGTATACACCCCCATCTGGTGTTTGACGAGTATGAACCCTCGTCCGGTAAGCCCCCTTTTGTAAGGCTTGATGAGTATACACCCCCATCTGGTGTTGTGCCTCCAGATGCTCCTGCTTGTGGCAGCTAACCCTTTGGCTATGGCGGCAGCTTACTGCTCTAGCTCATGCGCCTGTGTTGAGATGTGTTCTTTTGTCTTTGTCTTTTCTGAGATTTGGTCGTCCGGCCTGTGCTGGGGATTCTGTTGGTGTTCATCCAACTTTGTTGGTTGTTGGGGATTCTTTTTATTTTGACCTTTTGGTGGTGGTCATCCGACTTTGCTGGTTGTTGGGTAGTCTTTGCTTGTTGTTCGACTCTTGCTTTGTTGTCGAAGAAGCCCTTGGTTAATGCATATTTTTTGATAAATTCGGTGAAGTCTTACCGGGATACTTCTGAGTGCTTCCTATTTTTGGATACAAGCATAAAGCTGAATGCTTTTTGGTCTTTTATTTGTTTGAAATATATTTGTTTGTTTTGATTTTGACAAAGTCATTTTTGTGCAACTACTTGTGAATGTTCTTGATGCAATCTATTTTAGTTGGGGGCATCTAGAAAGTGACTGGTACTTTCTTTGCTGCTTTTTTCGTGAATGTTCTTATGAATTTTGTTTTCACCCTATCTTTTGCCTAGACTGCCCTTTGTGGGTTTTCGATCTAGCGGCCTTGCCTTAATTTTTGCCTAGGACGTCTTAGCGGGCTTTTTCTTTTTTATGAAGGTCTTATCTTTTGTCTAGATCGCCCTTTGCGGGTTTTCGATCTAGGAGGCTGCCCTATTTTTGTCTGAGAACGTCCTAGCAGGCACTATTTAATTTAATCTTGTTTTCTTTTTCTTTCTTGTGCTTTCTTATATTGCTTGTTTTATGCATATTCATGTTTCATTAATACAAAGGCATTCTTCTAAGTAGGTAAAGAGAAAAGAAGACAATTTTATTGTTATAAACGAATGGTTTATTTTTACAGGAGGATTTACAAAGGAATTTTTAAGCAGGGCTGGCCGAGGTTGGCTAAGCTGTATAGGATATAACAATCATGCCCGTGATTTTTGTTTCTCTGTTTTTCCTGGTCGCTTCAATTGAGATGCTCGAACTCGGAGTGAAGATCATACTAAGTCTGCTTGCTTCTGTGAAGGTATTACCTTAGTCACCTTTGCGGTTTTCGGCTAAGCCAATCATTGCTCTTTTTTTTGTTTTTTTGTTTTGTTTTTTTTTTAAACCTCTAATTTTTGCGTAGGACGTATCCTAGCGAGGAATGTGGACCCTATCTTTTGCCCAGGACGCTCTTTGCGAGTTTTCATCCTGATGGGTCATGAGCAATGTTTTCAAGCGAGTATTTCTTTACTGCGTCTGAGTTGACAGGATGTTGAAGTTCTTCTCCATCCATGTTGGTGAGGATAAGGGCTCCTCCTGAGAAGGCTCGCTTGACCACAAAGGGTCCTTCATAATTTGCTGTCCATTTCCCGATTTTGTCTTTTTAGGCTGGTAGTAGTTTCTTTATTACTAGATCTCCTTCTTGGAAGGTGCAGGGATTGACCTTCTTGTCGTAGGATTTTTTTATCTTCTTTTGATAAACTTGTCCCCGACATATGGCGTCCAACCGTTTTTCTTCGATTAGGTTCAGCTGATTGTACCGACTTTGGAGCCATTCAGCTTCTGTTAATTTTGCTTCCATAACAACTCGCAGGGAAGGTATTTCGACTTCTACTAGTAGTACAACCTCCATTCCATATACGAGGGAAAACAGAGTAGCTCCTGTGGAGGTTCGTACTGACGTTCGGTAGCCGTGTAGGGTGAAGGGTAACATTTCGTGCCAATCTTTATAGGTTACTACCATCTTTTGGATGATTTTCTTAATGTTCTTATTGGCTGCCTCTACTGCAGCATTCATCTTTGGTTGGTATGGAGAGGAATTGTGGTGTTGAATTTTGAAGTCTTGACATAGTTCATCCATCATTTTATTATTGAGATTGGTCCCATTATTAGTAATGAGCTTATGAGGAATGTCGTACCGACATATAATATTTTTCTTGATGAAGGTGGTCACCACTTTCCGAGTCATGTGCGCATACGATGCCGCCTTAACCCATTTGGTGAAATAGTCAATGGCCACCAAGATAAAGCGATGACCATTAGATGCTTTGGGCTCAATGGATTCGATGACGTCCATGCCCCACATAGAGAATGGCCATGGTGTAGCCAGGGTACTGAGAGGTGCGGGCGGTACGTGAATATTATCGGCGTAGATTTGGCACTTGTGACACTTTTTAGCATACTGGTGACAATCGGCTTCCATTGTGGACCAAAAATATCTTGCCCTTAAGATCTTCTTCGCCATGACATGCCCCAGTGCGTGGGTCCCGAAATTTCCTTTGTGGATTTCTCTTATCAAGGTCTGGGCTTCTTCATGGTCCACACACCTTAAGAAGGTGGAGTCGAGACTCTTTTTGTAGAGGGTTCCTTCAATCAACGACCCTACTGCCCTCTTACGAATAGTTCGCTTATCATTGTCATTAATCCCTTCAGGATATTCACCCCTCATGAGATATTGTTTGATGTCGTGATACCAGGGATTTTGGTCGTGCTCGCCATTTACTGCCATGCAAAAAGCTTGTTTGTCATGCAGCTTAATTTGAATGATTGGCATCTCATGCTCTTGACCCAAAGAAAACATGGATGATAGAGTGGCGAGGGCGTCAGCGAATTGATTGTCTTCCCGAGGAATATACTGGAAGGTGACGCTTTCCATTCTTGAGACTAAATCACAGACATGCTCTAGATATGGGATTAATTTGGAGTTTCGGGATTCCCATTCACCTTTAAGTTGATAGATGACAAGGGATGAATCACCAAAGACTTTGAGCTTAGTAACCCCATGATCTAAAGCTGCTTGGATTCCTAGCACACACGCTTCGTATTCGGCCATGTTGTTGGTACAGTCAAAATTAAGCCTGGCCGTTACGGGGATATATTTCTTTTCAGTGGATATCAAAATAGCTCATATCCTGTGTCTGAGCATGTTTGAGGCCCCGTCAAAGAACATGGTCCATGACTCTTCTTTGGTCTCTTTGTATTCGATGTGCATGATATGCTCATCGGGAAAGTCATCTTGTAGGGACTGATATTCGTCCGTTGATCCATGGGCTAGATAGTCTGCTAGGGGGCTACCTTTAATAGCTTTCTGAGTGACATGAATGATGTCGAATTCTGAGAGGAGCACTTGCCACCTAGCTATTCTTCCAACTAGAATGGGCTTCTCGAAGAGGTACTTGATTGGATCCATTTTGGAGACCAGCCATGTTGTATGTCGAGCCATGTATTGTCTGAGACGTTGAGTGACCCACACCAATGCGCAACAGGTCTTTTCAAATGGTGTATAATGGGTTTCATAGTCTAAGAACTTTTTGCTGAGATAGTAAATGGATCGCTCCTTCTTCCCAGTTTCATCTTGTTGACCGAGCATGCATCCCATGGACTCTTCAAGTATTGACAAATATAGGATCAGAGGTTTCCCTTCAACGGGTGGTACTAACACTGGCGGATTAGTCAAGCATGTTTTGATTTTATCAAATGCTTGTTGGCACTCTTCATTCCACACCGTTGGTTGATTTTTGCGCAACAGTTTAAAGATGGGTATACATTTATCCGTCAACTGCGCGATGAAACGGGCAATATAGTTAATTCGGCCCAGAAATCCTCTGACCTCCTTTTTGGTGCTTGGTGGGGGCATTTCAAAAATTGCTTTGGTTTTGTCAGGGTCCACTTCTATTCCTCTTTTGCTGACAATGAACCCCAATAGTTTTCCGGATCGTACTCTGAAAGTACATTTTGCCGGGTTTAGTTTGAGTTGATATTTCCGAAGTCGGTCAAAAAGCTTCTTGAGGTATTGAATGTGGTTGTAGACCTCAAATCTTGCCCGACCTCCAAATAAAGAGCAGAAGACCTCCTATTCGAAGATGGACGAAGCCTAAGAAGCCACTAGGAGAGACTATTAGGCCCCATACTAGGATAGGAGGGATTTTCTGCACAAAAAATAAGTTTTCTCGCCTTTTTAGGACGAGACCGCTGTCTCGAAATCGAGACCGTCGTCTTGCCTTACGCAAATGTCTCGCCAAACGAGACGGCGGTCTCGCCACCTGCGAATGATGAGACGACGGTCTCGTTTGGCGAGACGGCGGTCTCGACCTGTCAGGCGCGAAAACCTATAAATAGGGGGCTCCATTCCCTCATTTACACACACCACACAGAGTTTTCTCCTCCTTCTCTCTAGAATTTCTCTCTCTAGAATCCCTATGACGCATTTTCGGAGCTTCTGAGTGTCTTTAGAGGTTTTTATAGCGTTCCGAGAGGTTTTTCGATGCTGTACAAGAGTGAAGGGTTGCCAAACAGCACCCTAATTTGCAAAAGTTAATAGAAAAGCTTGCTTCGAAGGTTTCCAATCTCTCTCTCTCTACTATTACCGCTTTATTTAAATTATGCGTTAGACATTAGGGCCATGTAGTCATAATTTAAATTCTGCACAATAAAAGGGTAAAAGCGTATTTTCCAATTTATTTATCAATAGAATAGCTGGCCTATCATAGGGAACCCGAAAGGGGCGTCGTAAAGGAACTAACACTTCCTTTACGCGTAACTAACTCCCTTACCCAACTCTGGTTCTAACGACCAAAGTTGGTTTTTCGAAAACCAACGCCTTTTAAACTCCTTTTCCGATGTTTTCGGTAAAAACATCGGTGGCGACTCCACAAAACCCTTTCAAAACTAGCTCTTGGATTAGCCCGGTTATCGGACAATCCAAGAGCGCCTTTTCGAAAACCTCGCCCCTAGGTTCAGCCCGGTTATCGGACAACCTTAAGGCATTGTATCCACCAACAAAAAAACGCGAAAATCAAGAGGGTCGAAATCATCGCATCGCTCCGACCGCCCTCGTTTTGACGGCGGCGACAGATGGCGACTCCACTGGGGAAGCCTCAAGAGTTGATCCCATTTAGTGATGGGCCGGCTTAAAAAATGAATAAACCAAGAAAATAACGCTTTTGCCCTTACCTTGTATTATAACATGTTTTACAGTTTGGCTTTAAATAACTGTTGCTTGTTTATACTTACGCAATTGTTTGAAATACAAATTGTACACAAACCCTTGCACACTACAGTTCCCTCTATACCCGGGGGCAAGTGAGAAAACCATAGGGAGTGGGTGGCAGGTGTCGCCGCCACCAAAAACGAGGGGCGGTCGGAGCGACGCGATGGTTTCGACCCTCTTGATTTTCGCGTTTTTTATGGGTGGTTACAACGCCTTTAGGTTGTCCGATAACCGGGCTAACCTAGGGGTGAGGTTTTCGAAAGGTCGTCCTTGGGTTGTCCGATAACCGGGCTAACCCAAGGACTAAATTTTGAAGGGTTCTGTGGAGTCGCCACCGATGTTTTTACCGGAAACATCGGAAAAGGGATTAAAAGGCGTTGGTTTTCAAAAAACCAACTTTGGTCGTTAGAACCAGAGTTGGGTAAGGGAGTTAGTTACGTGTAAAGGAAGTGTTAGTTCCTTTACGACGCCCCTTTCGGGTTCCCTATGACGGGCCAGCTATTTTATTGATAAATAAACCGGAAATTAGCTTTTACCCTTTTATTTGCGGAATTAAAATATTACGACTACATGGCCCTATCTATTGCGTAATTTAAATAACGCAGTAAAAAGGTGAGGGAGAAAGTAGAAACCTTCGAAGCAAGCTTTCTATTTAATTTCTCAATAAATTGCGTGCGTTTTGGCAGCCCTTCACTCTACAGCACCGAAAAACCTCTCGGAACGCTCGAAAACTCACTCTAAAGACACTCAGGAGCTCTGGAAATGCGTCGGAGGGATTCTAGAGAGAGAAATCCTAGAGAGAAGGAGGAGAGAATGCTATGTGGTGTGTGGAAATGAGGGGGGGGAGGCCCCTATTTATAGGTTTTCGCGCCTGGCAGTGACGAGACCGCCGTTCTCGTCTGACAGGGTCGAGACCGCCGTCTCGCCAAATGAGACCGCCGTCTCATCATGCCAATGTGGCGAGACCGCCGTCTTGCCAAACGAGACCGTCGTCTCGTCATTCGCAGGTGGCGAGACCGCCGTCTCGTTTGGTGAGACGGCGGTCTCGCCATTTGCGTGAGGCGAGACGATGGTCTTGATTTCGAGACGGCGGTCTCGTCCCAAAAAGGCGAGAAAACTTATTTTTTGTGCAGAAAATCCTTCCTATCCTATTATGGGGCCTAATAGTCTCTCCTAGTGGCTTGTTAGGCTTCGTCCATCTTCGAATAGGAGGTCTTCTGCTCTTTATTTGGAGGCCAGACAAGATTTGGGGTCTACAGCAGGTACGGTTCGCTGTAGTGATGGCCTTGTGCCCACCGGTGTGATCGGAAACCACAACTCAAGGTGATAACCTTCCTCTTTTGGCAATAAGACTGACTATGGCCTTAATGCTAAGCATGGTCGGAAGGCTGGAGAGTGGGGACCCTATAATGGGGGCACCTTGGGGGCCTTAACCTTGGTGAGAACAGTTAGAACCCACCTTTGCCAATGCACTTTTCTGCAGGAAAACCCTACCTCGTGATTAAAAACGACTTCTCGCCTGTTCGTGGATGATCGAATTGTGTGTGCATACGTTTGTTGCATTTGTCTATTGCATAGCATAAACAAAACAACAGAAAAATCACAAAAAATATTCTTTTACAATAAACACCCTTATCTCGGAAAGCCTGCCTTTTAGCTAGCCTGGTTTCAGGTTCTTTGTAAGCTAAGTAGCCACGCAGTCCGACAGAAGAGATAAGGGACGCTAAATAACTCTTTCACATAAAGCCATATTTTTATCTCGGACAGTCTGCCTTTTAGCTAGCCTGGTTTCGGGTTCTTTGTAAGCTAAGTTGCCATGCAGTTTGATAGAAGAGATAAAAGGCTAATAAATAAATAAATAAAATAATAATAACAAAATGAAAACATTTATAAAATAATTTTGACAAAGTCGTATCATTCATATCGCATCATAAGTGGAAAAACCAAGAGAGAAAATAAATGCATAAAGAAAGGAAAGTATGCATACGCATCATTTTAATAAATCCCTAAAAAATGGGTCTTAGAGGCGTTTTTTGGGAAAATTACTGGGCCAAATCCCCGTTGTGGATTTGCCACTTGATTCTTCACATTCTTCTCTTCGTTTTGATATGTTGTGCGTCCAAATCCGACATCCCAGTCAAAAGTTATGCCACTTTAAACATCTACTGCCCTTTTGTACTGGTGCATGCATAAATACATTCATTCTAGGGAGCACTAGATATCCCATAGACAATGGCGAAAGAGGCCCCGAGCACATTTGTGACCTTCGCGACAAGGAAGGGACAAGTGTACTAAGGCGTGATGGTGATTGCCGTTATACTTGTCAAATCTATGATGGGAAAGGAACCATTACACCGAGGTGGGTAGGATACCCCACAAAGCATAAGCTTTAAGGAGGATACCTAAGCCATTGTCTTAAGGAATATCCATCTCATAAATCATTCAATAAAAATCTTTTTGCATTCTAGAAAGCGGCTGGTATTCTTCATGCCCTCATCCGCATACCAAAAAAAAAAAAAACACAAAATCCCAAACACTATCATACATCATGTTAGAAAATAAAACATGATAATGCTTAGGAAAAAACAAACACTTTCATACACGCATCCACCAAACTTCATCCTCATAACATCATCTAGTAGTAGGCGGTTGAAGAAAGTGGACATTCCTCAATACCATGTGAAGAGGATAGGGCATTCACATGCCATACACAGGAAGTCAAAAAAGGAAATACATACAAATTTTAACCAACCTATTCACTTTGAAACATTGCATTGAGGAATGTACACTATCTGGATGAAATAAATAAAATTGTTTGTTTTCATCATCCCTTCAAACGTCTTTTGCATTCATTACATTCATTGCATTCAGTCTCACTTTAATAATAAAAAGATAATAAAAAGAAAGGATTAGTCGATGTGCTTTTCATGAATCGGAATAAGATGGAGAGTAAGCCTTTCGTCATCAAGTTCTCCCCAATGGTTGATCCGCCCAAGGAGGATAACAAGTCTCAACCATTGGATATCCAAGTCAATAAGGAAGAGGGGGCAAGGATGTCGTTACATTTATTTATGTCTCGAACCAAATAAGGTTGTACCATTGAGATACGTAGAAACATCGTCCATCAATGAAGATATCTCTAGCATAGCCAACATTCGGGGGCAGAATTAGAAGTGAAACAATCTACACCCCCAGGAGCTATAAGGCAATGCTCCCAAGAATAAAGGAAAAATAATAAGACCGAAGAAAAACATAATCCAAAAAGGAAATTGAAGAGACTTTGGATTCACGACACTGAGGCAATTCACAACGCTCCGCCAAAGAGACAAACTCAGGGTAGGCGACAAGCTAGTCATAGTTTGAGCTAGAGACGACATTCGGATCAGCAAGTCGTTTGCCCTACCTTGAATGGATGCGACTGAAAGGGACCTTTGAAATATCTTTTACCAATATGAAAAGACTTCCCCAACAATATGAAGGTGACCCACATGATGAGAAAATATGGATATCGCCCAAACCAAGGGCTCATTAGAAACTCTCAAGGAATAAGGGAGCCACCAGATTTTAAAGACAATCCTTTGAAGCTTTACCCTGCAAATGATCAAGCTACATAGAGAAAAGGGAAGTCTCCCCTCTGCACCTCAAATCAATTTTCCCATATAGAGGGGTTCAAGCGTCAAAAGCAACTTTAGTCATTAGGTGTTCTCCTTCTGATTCTTAGGGTTTGTAAATCCAATGACTATTAGAGATTACTCCTCGGGGCTAGCCCGACCCCCGAGCATTGTAGGGCACACATTTCCCTATCAATTACAAAGAATATCATTCTTACTATCTGCTTCTCTTCTTTCTATTAATGTCTAAACCTCATTAATAACCATGTTTAAGCAAACGTTTTCAAAAGTGCGTCAAAGTAATCAAAATGCGCCATTGACCAAAATAAAAATCAAATCCATCACCACTGATTGACTAGAAGCATAAAATAAAGTTTTACCTCGTCATAAGTAAAGTCCTGTTTCGCCAATGTTGTGCAAAAAGAAAACAAAAATCAAAGGAAGCCCACAGAAGCTAAAGGCCAAAAAAAAAGGGGGCAAGGTACCCGGTAGGAAACCCATTAAGGGGGTGTAGACCCCTAATTTTGCCCAGCCTCTCAATAAAGGCTAAGGAGACTTCCTACAACAAGATAAAGCTCGCCTGACATCTCAATAAAGGTCAAGAAGACTTCCTATATGAAGATAAAGCTTTAACGGGCGTCTATAGGCATCAACCGACGTCCGAATAAAGAAAGGAAAGCTTCCCAGGGGTCCCAGAACACAAAGGCTGGCCAAAACAGGTTGAGACAGTCGTCCCAAAGTCGAGACGGCCGTCCCAAGCAACCCTGGCCAAGTGGGACGGTCGTCCCAAGTGAGACTACCCGTCCCACTCTTCAGGAGGTCCCAACAAGTGTAAAAAATTCAATTGGAACGACCGTCCCAACCCAGACGGCCGTCCCAACCCAGAGGGGCGTCCCAAAGTGTCAGGTTGCGAAAAACTATAAATAGGAGGCTCATTTGCCATTGTTTCACACACTAGACAACTCCCAGTACTTGTCTTCTCTCCCTACTTCGAATGAACTCTCTGATTGCCTTAATAAGGTACAATCAGTTAAGGAATTGTATTCCAGCATTCGATTCTTCTTTAAAATTTAGTCGAGTCGATCTTGTATTCGGAGAGGAGAGTCTTTGTAGAGCGAAGGATTGCCGAAACGCATCCTTACGATTAAAGATTCGCAATACAAAGCTTGTTAGAATCGCGCAGCGGAATGTTCGCGTGGTCGGACAAAAACCAAGAGGGGGGGTGAATTGGTTTCTTAATAAAAATTAGGTTTTCAAAATTTTCCCCAAATTTTACCGATTAAAAACTGTGTAAATGTAAATAGAGAAGAGTAGAGAAGATTACACAGTAGGTTTATACTGGTTCGGATCAAAAGACCCTACGTCCAGTTGCTAATCACTCAAAAGAGGATTAACGCTGTCACTAAGAACAAATTGTTACAAAACAAATTACAAATGAAAGAGATAAAGTAAAGACAACACCTCTCTTGAAATCCACAAGAGATGAAGAACAGCTTTCCCCAGAGACGGCACAGCACACAATCCACTAAGAACTCCACTTAGTGATTCTTATCGCTTCTAGCCCACACCAGGTTCAGAAAGCCCCCTTTCCTTGCAACAAACAGTTCTCTGGCACTCACAGCACTTAACTTTTGTATGGAAAGAGTTGTTCTTATTTTCTGAGTGCCAAAGGAGAGTTTAAGTAGGGAAATTAGGGTTTAAGAATTGGGGATTTCGAAACTAGGGTTCTTGGTAATTGGGTTTTCGAAAATAGGGTTAATTTGAAATTTAAAATGAAAAACAGACTGAAATAATCGATTATTTGGAGTGATAATCGATTAAAACAGAGCCAAATACGTCAGAACCCAAACCTCTCTGGATTAATCGATTATTTGGTGAAATAATCGATTATCTGTACGGAACAGTACAAAATAATCGATTATTTTGTTGTTTAATCGATTAAAACAGTGACTTTGTATAGAAAGTGGTTTTCTCACTGTTTTAATCGATTATTTACCTATATAATCGATTAAAGCCGAGCCTGCATGATAAATTTGAGCATTTTGAAGCTTCTAAGTTACAGACTATGTACCGGCTATCTTAGATTCTATAATTACAGACTCAATCAAACTAAAACAGAGTTATTACAATACGAAATCATTAATCTTCAATCTTCAATACTCTAAGTCTTTAAGCTCTTGGATCATCATCAAAATCAACATTCTTCATGATCATTATTTGCAACATTAAGTCCTTGAATGTTCAACAATCTCCCCTTTTTGATGATGATCAAAATTATCTTTTTAAAGCCCTTGTAATAACCTTGTTTTATCTGTCATACTAACAAACACATTAAACATACCAGATAAAATTTAATATTGAATCATAGGCTTTAAATTTTTCTCCCCCTATTTTGATTATAATCAAAAAGAACTCTGCAACATTAATCATAAGAGCTCCCCCTCAAGATATGCATAAGTTAGAGAAAGCTCCCCTCAATTATAGCATGAAAGAAACATCAAATTTTATTTCACAATCATTCATCCATTACAACATCAAGACAATAACAAAAGAAAATACATTGATTATCTCTATATCAGACAGCTTTAATCGATTATTTCTAGCAAATAATCGATTATCTGAGGCATTTAATCGATTATTTCACGAAATAATCGATTATTCCAGAGGAGAATACCCTGTTTTGGACGTTTTGAGGAAAAATAATCGATTATCACTTCCAGTAATCGATTATTCCAGAGGCTATATCAAGTTTTTGAGATTTATATGCATAATAACCTATGAACATGCTACACCACGAATTTTAACATAACAATTATCCAGAAACAGTCAAATTAAGCATATTTTAAGCTATTTCTAATATCCCTAAGTCTCTTCTAAGATCATAGAATCTATCCTTGGGTAGAGGCTTAGTAAATATATCTGCTAATTGACGTTTAGTGTCTACATACTCTATTTTGCAGTTTCCTTTGCTGATATGATCTCTTAAAAAGTGATGTCTAATCTCAATATGTTTAGTCCTAGAGTGCATTCTTGGATTCTTAGTTAGATTAATTGCACTCGTATTATCACACATTAAGGGTATGTCATTTAAATATATACTATAATCCTCTAACTGTTGTTTCATCCACAGAATTTGAGCACAACAACTACCAGCTGCAATATATTCAGCTTCAGTGGTAGATAAAGCTACACATGCTTGTTTCTTAGAATGCCATGATATTAAGGATGAACCTAACAAATGACATGTCCCACTAGTGCTTTTCCTATCAATTTTACATCCACCATAATCAGCATCAGAATATCCTAATAAACTAATACAAACATCAGACGGATACCACAAGCCAAATCCAGTAGTTCCTTTTAAGTATTTTAAAATATGTTTTACTGCAATTAGGTGAGATTCTTTAGGACAAGCCTGAAATCTAGCACACACACAGACAAAATGCATAATATCAGGTCTACTAGCAGTTAAGTATAATAGTGATCCTATCATACCTCTATACATAGTTTGATTAACTTCCAAACCTGATTCATCCTTGTCTAGATAGCATGAAGTTCCCATGGGTGTGTTAGCTTCCTTTGAGGTGTCCATACCAAACTTTTTGAGAATCTCTTTGCAGTATTTAGTTTGAGAGATGAAAATGCCATCTTTAAGTTGCTTGATTTGAAGTCCAAGGAAGAATGTTAATTCTCCCATCATAGACATTTCAAATTCTCCCTGCATAATCTTAGCAAATTCTACACACAAAGAATTATCAGTTGATCCAAAAATAATATCATCAACATATACCTGGACCAATAAGATATGTTCTTTAACTTTCGTAATAAACAGTGTAGAATCAATTCTTCCTCTTGAAAAATCATTTGCAGTTAGAAAACTACTTAGCCTTTCATACCAAGATCTAGGAGCTTGTTTTAATCCATATAATGCTTTCTTCAATTTGAAAATATGATTAGGATTATTAAAATCTTCAAATCCAGGGGGTTGCTCTACATACACTTCTTCTTTGATAAAACCATTTAAAAATGCAGTCTTAACATCCATTTGATATAATTTAAATTTCATCATAGATGCATAAGCAAGAAGTAGGCGTATAGCCTCTAACCTGGCCACAGGAGCATAAGTTTCATCATAATCTATACCTTCCTCCTGACAATAGCCTTTTGCAACAAGTCTGGCTTTATTCTTTGTTATATTACCATCTTCATCAAGCTTATTTCTGAATACCCATTTAGTTCCAATAACTTGATGTGACTCTTCTCTTGGGATTAGTTCCCAGACTTGATTCCTTTCAAATTGGTTAAGTTCTTCTTGCATGGCTATGCACCATTGATCATCTTTAAGTGCTTCCTCAATGTTTTTAGGTTCAATCTGTGACACAAAAGCAACAGACATACAGAAATTATTCATATGTCTAGTTCTTACCCCTTTTGAGATGTCCCCTATAATGTTGTCCATTGAGAGTCCTCTAGGTGATTGTCATTCTTTTGCTAATTGAGGAGTTTGAGAAGGCACATTATCTTCCAAGTATAATTCATCAAGGGCCTCTCTTATATATTCATCATCACCTGCAAGTCTTTTATTTGACTCAAGAGGATTTCCCCCAAGGTCTACAATCTCATCAAAGGTAACATGTATAGATTCTTCTATATTCAAAGTTCTCCTATTAAACACTCTATATGCCTTGCTAGTTAAAGAATAACCTAGAAAAATGCCCTCATCGGCTTTTGAGTCAAATTTTCCTACATTGTCCTTTCCATTATTTAGCACAAAACATTTACATCCAAAAATCTTTAAATGAGCAACATTAGGTTTTCTACCATTAAACAATTCATATGGAGTAGATTTTATAATTGACCTAATGAGCATTCTATTTAAAACATAACATGCGAGTGCTAACCGCATCAGCCCAAAAATATTTAGGAACATTAGATTCATTTAACATAGTTCTTGCAAGTTCCTCTAATGACCTATTTTTCCTCTCAACTACACCATTTTGTTGGGGAGTCCTAGGAGCAGAAAAGTTATGTAATATACCATTTTCCTCACAATAATTCTCAAACTTTTCATTTTGAAACTCACCACCATGGTCACTTCTTAAAACTTTAATTCTTAGGTCTTTCTCATTTTGTATTTGTTTAGCAAACTTTCTAAAGACCTTAAAAGCTTCACTTTTCGTAGTTAAGAAAAATGTCCAAGTGTATCTAGAGTAATCATCAACAATTACAAGTCCATAATAATTTCCACCAAAGCTTTTTATCCTAGAAGGTCCAAATAAATCTAAGTGTAATAATTCTAGGGGTTTTGAAGTGGAAATCACATTCTTTGATTTAAATGATGATTTTACTTGTTTACCTTTTTGGCATGCATCACACAATCTATCTTTTTCAAATTTTAACTTAGGCAATCCAATAACTAAGTCTTTTGATATCAATTTATTCAAGTGATGCATATTTATATGAGCCGCTCTTTTATGCCATAACCAAGGGTTCTCTTCCTTAGCAACTAAACATGTTATACTAGACTCATGTAACCAATCCAAATCAATCAAATATATGTTGTTATGCCTAATGCCTTTTAATTCTACTTTTTCGGAATTTACTAAATGTATGGTGCAAAATTTGCTTTCAAAAGTTACCTTGAATCCTTTGTCACACAATTGGCTTATGCTAAGAAGGTTATGCTTTAATCCATCAACAAGAAGCACATCCTTAATCTCCAATGTGTTTGCACCACCTATGTTTCCAATTCCGAGAATCTTTCCTTTGTTGTTATCCCCATAAGTCACATATCCTTGTTCTTTGGCTTTGAAACTAACAAATTTCGTTTTATCTCCAGTCATATGTTTTGAGCATCCACTATCAAGATACCACATAGACTTCTTTGATTTGGAAGTTTCCTACAACACAAGAACATATAAACTTAGGTCCCCACAACTTTTGGGTCCTTGGGGTTAGAGACATAACAATCTATTTAAATACTGCAAAACTTCTTTTAATTAATCTGCTGGTTTAATTAATCTGTTAAAAGATTCTTTTAATCTGTTAAAAGTGCAGTTTTAATCTGTTAAAACTTCTTTTAATCGATTAAAACGCAGTGTAGAAAATTTTTTAAGTTGTTTTAATCGATTGAAACGAGATTTAATCGATTAAAGAGTTCTGATCAGTCATAACTAAATTCTGATCGATCATAAGCGATTCTGATCGGTCATAATTGCATTCTGATCGATCATCCTGACCCTTTAAATGATTTTAATCGATTGAAACGTGTTTTAATCGATTGAAAAGAATTCGATCGCTTATAATTTGATTCTGATCGATCATCCTGACTCTTTAAGTGATTTTAATCGATTGAAACATGTTTTTAATCGATTTAAAAGATTCTGACCGCTCATAATAAAAATCTGATCGATCATAATGAGTTCTAAATGGTTTTAATCGATTAAAAACAAGTTGTATCGATTAAAATACTGTAAAAACACTTCTTTGAACATTCTAAGTGATTTTATTTGGTTCTTTCAAAGCTGCATCGAGTTAAAAACATGTTTTAAGAAAGCTTTTGTAAAAATACTTTGTTTTTAGTTGTTTAAAACAATTTTAGAGGCTTTTCGCAAAAATCTTTAAGTGAAGAACCTTCATGCAATAGAAAAGATAAAATGTTTTTACCTAATCATTCTGTTTAAAACATACTAAATGATCCATTTTCTTTGAATAAATACAAGATACAAATAGATTTATTTAACAATTGGAACCCAAATATATTTACCTTTAGGAACACCAAAATGTTTAATTTTACACTTATTTGAAGTGTGACCTTGTTTCATACAATAGAAGCATGCATTTGGAGTAGCTTTAGAACAAGATACATTATTAACATGACATGCTCTAGTTCCTTTTTCTACCCATATTCTTTTCTTTTTAGGTTTACTCTTTTTCAAAGGAACTCTTTGATTTACATTATTTTGAGCAATTACCATTTCATGCTTCTTAAGATCATCAATTTCTTTTTCGGCTTTGTCAAGCAAATGGTTAAGAATATCTATGTCATATTCATGCTCTTTACAATTTGCACAAGCTAAGTCCTTATTCTCATCTAAGCATACAATTTTCGTATTAGCTACCTCCTTTTCTTCTAAACATGCAATTTTCAATTTTAAGGACTCATTTTCCTTTTTGGATCTTCTTAGATTTTTCTTTACAACTTTAAATTCGTTTTTCATATCCATAAATGCAGTAAATAACTCATTATAAGCATTTTGCAATTCATCATGGTCATTTTCTTCACTAGAGGATGAATCGGAATCACTAACCTCAAAATCCGAAGAAATGTTGTCATTTGCCATTAAGCAATTGTTTGCTTCTATTTCCGAGTCGCTTGATTCTGAATTTGAATCACTCGTCATCCCAAGCAATATATGCTTTCTTCTTGAATTGCTTTTTGCCCTTGTGTTCATCATTTTTCTTGTTTGGGCATTCGGTCTTTATATGCCCTGCTTCACCACAACCAAAGCATTTTATATTAACGGAAGAATTTTCTTTTACCTTTCCCTTACCTTTGAAAGGATGTCTTCCTTTTGCTTTCATCATCTTGGTGAACTTCTTTATAAAAAGACTCATCTCTTCTTCATCAATTTCGGAGTCTTCTTCTTCTTCTTTCTTATTTTTGCTTTTTGAAATCTCGGTCTTGAAAGCTAGGTTCTTCTTTTGATATTGACCCTCTTCCTCATTTAGTCTTCCAAGGTCAAGCTCATGCTCTCTAAGCTTTCCAAATAACGCCGCCATAGACATAGTGGCAAGATTTTGTGACTCCGAGATGGCCGTCACCTTAGGTTGCCATTTCCTATCCAAAGATTTCAAAATTTTAACATTTAATTCATCAACGTCAAATACTTTACCTAATCCGGTGAGATGATTCACAATATGAGTGAAACGCTTTTGAACGTCGAAAATCGTTTCGCCGGGTTGCATCCGGAACATCTCGTATTCTTGGATTAGGGAGTTTTTACGCGCTCTTTTGACGTCGTCAGTTCCTTCGTGGGTCACCCTTAGCATTTCCCACATTTCCTGTGCACTTTTACAAGCTGAAATTCTATAAAACTCATCAAGGGTTAGAGCGAGATGAAATAATGTTTCTAGCCCTAACATCAAATTGTGCTTTTCGACTTTCTTCTACAGTCCATCTAGAAATAGGTTTAAGAACGTCAACACCGTTTTCAGTAGTTTTAGGAACAAATGGACCATTTAAAATTGCGTTCCAAACGCCTCTATCAACGAGACTCTAAAAATATTTGCATACGTACTTTCCAAAAAGGATAATTTTGACCCGCAAAAAGTGGGGGTCTCGTTGATAGACGCACCTTCGGCAAAAGTTTGATTTTGTCTCGGCCATTTTCGAAAAGTTTGAATGACTATCAAAGCAAGCTCGATACCACTTGTTAGAATCGCGCAACGGAATGTTCGCGTGGTCGGACAAAAACCAAGAGGGGGGTGAATTGGTTTCTTAATAAAAATTAGGTTTTCAAAATTTTCCCCAAATTTTACCGATTAAAAACTGTGTAAATGTAAATAGAGAAGAGTAGAGAAGATTACACAGTAGGTTTATACTGGTTCGGATCAAAAGACCCTACGTCCAGTTGCTAATCACTCAAAAGAGGATTAACGCTGTCACTAAGAACAAATTGTTACAAAAAAAATTACAAATGAAAGAGATAAAGTAAAGACAACACCTCTCTTGAAATCCACAAGAGATGAAGAACAACTTTCCCCGAGAGACGGCACTAACACACAATCCACTAAGAACTCCACTTAGTGATTCTTATCGCTTCTAGCCCACACCAGGTTCGAAAGCCCCCTTTCCTTGCAACAAACAGTTTCTCGGCACTCACGACACTTAACTTTTGTATGGAAAGAGTTGTTCTTATTTTCTGAGTGCCAAAGGAGAGTTTAAGTAGGGAAATTAGGGTTTAGGAATTGGGGATTTCGAAACTAGGGTTCTTGGTAATTGGGTTTTCGAAAATAGGGTTAATTTGAAATTTAAAATGAAAAACAGACTGAAATAATCGATTATTTGGAGTGATAATCAATTAAAACAGAGCCAAATACGTCGAACCCAAACCTCTCGGATTAATCGATTATTTGGTGAAATAATCGATTATCTATGCTGAACGAGTACAAAATAATCGATTATTTTGTTGTTTAATCGATTAAAACAGTGACTTTGTATAGAAAGTGGTTTTCTCATCTGTTTTAATCGATTATTTACCTATATAATCGATTAAAGCCGAGCCTGCATGATAAATTTGAGCATTTTGAAGCTTCTAAGTTACGAGACTATGTACCGGCTATCTTAGATTCTATAATTACGAGACTCAATCAAACTAAAACAGAGTTATTACAATACAGAAATCATTAATCTTCAATCTTCAATACTCTAAGTCTTTAAGCTCTTGGATCATCATCAAAATCAACATTCTTCATGATCATTATTTGCAACATTAAGTCCTTGAATGTTCAACAAAGCTTGCTACGGAGGTTCTGTTCAATTCTCTTCTCTTTTACTGCTTTATTTATTGCTTTATGTATGCAATATAAAATAAAGTCATGTAGATAGCCATTTTTAATATTATGCAATAAAATAGGGTAATCGCGTAATTTCTTGTAATCTTCACTTAAATGAATTAATCCGTCATAGGGAACCCGAAAGGGGCGTTGTGGGGTGCTAACACCTTCCCCACACGTAACTAACTCCCTTACCTAACTCTGGTTATAATGGCCAAGTTTGGTTTTTATTAAAATCAACGCCTTTTTATCCTTTTCCAATGTTTATGGTCAAAACATTGGTGGAGACTCCAAAAGAACCTTTTTTCGAAAACCTTGCTTTTATTAGAGAATAGTTCAGTTGTTGAGCACCTCGGAAGCAATGAACATAATTTTAACATAAAAAACGCGAGTCTAAACCATCTTTTCGCGACCGATCCCATAAACGTTCGAGATGTCCCTGGACGTCGGAACGGACGGTGGCAACAGATGGCGACTCCGCTGGGGAAGCTAGAGAGTTGATCCCATTTAGTGACGGATAAAACTCAAACTAAGTAAAGATTTGAAATTACGCCTTTACCCTTTTCCGTATGTTTTATTGTATGGCTTTAATAACTGCTGTATGATTATTTTCTGCCAATTGTCTGAAATATAAATTGCACACAAAAACCCTTGCACACAACAGTCCCTCTATAGCCGGGGGCAAGAGTGAATACCTATAGGGAGTGGGTGGCACATACGACCGGCTTGTTGGCACATGGGGCTACAACTGTTGTCGGAAACCACCAACTCAAGGTGATAACTCTCTTCTTTTGGTCTAAGGATCTCGCCACAGAGTTCCGTGCATGACCCAAGGACTGAAAGATTGAGAGGTCCCTATAATGGGGTCACCTTGGGGACCTTTGGCCTTGGTGAGAACAGTTTATAACCACCCAAACCAAGCACGTTTCTGCAGGAAAACCCTACCTCGTTATTAAATAAGCATGGCTCTGCTCGTGGATGTATGAATTGTGTGTGCATTCGTTTGTTGCATTTGTATTGATGCATTAGCATAGGGTAATCATACAACAAACAAAATAGTGAAAAACCCTAAAAATCATAAAAGTGATAAGATAAACTAACTTTATCTCGGACAGTCTTCAGTTAAGCTAGCCTGGTTTCAGGTTCTTTGTAAGCTAAGTAGCCACGTTGACCGACAGAAGAGATAAAGGGTCATAAAAAATATAAAAACAAATTAAAGCCATAAAAATATCTTTTACAATAAAAAGATTTTCGACAAAGTCGTATCATTCATACCACATCATCCAATAGGTGGTAAAACTAAGATAGAAAATAAATGCACTAAGAAAAGTATGCATAAACATCATCATAATAAATCTATCATACATAAACACATTCATTCTAGGATTTACTAGATATCCTTAGACAATAGCGAAAGAGACCCAAGTGCGTTTATCACCTTCCTAGAAAAGATAAGTGCGCTAAGGTATGTTGGCAACCTTTGAAAAAAGGAAGTTAACACATTAAGGTGGGTATGGTATCCTTAAAACATAGGCTTTTGAGAAGGTACCAAAGCTATTGTCTAGGGCATATTTATTTCACACTAATCATTTGAAATAAAAAGCTATAATAAAAATCGTTAAAATCATTTAGAAAGTGGCTGGTCTTCCGCCCGTCCTCACTCGTGCTCAGAAAGCTAAAAAGATGGAACAGCTAGAGGAGAAAAATCGAAAGCTCACCACTGAGCTCAATACGCTGAAAGAGCAAATGGCTTAGATGTTAGAAATGATGCGCCAACAGAACCTCCATAAAGAGGGTCCTCAAAGTGGACAAGCCTCTCACCAAGAAGAAGAAGAGGAACCTCAGGATGAGCATGACCAATCTAATACAAGAGCAGTACATATTCATGCTCCAGAAGTATCAAAGCAACAAATTACTGCTCTTGAAGAGAGGTTGAGAGCCATGGAGGGGCATAACTTTGATGTAAAAGAGGCAGCTGATATGTGGCTCGTTAAAAACATCCAATTCCCTAACAAATTTAAAACTCCGGACTTCCCAAAATACATGGGATTAACTTGCCCCAAAAGCCATCTTACAATGTACTGCCGTAAGATGGCTGTGTATGCTGACAACGAAAAGCTCCTGATCCATTGCAGATGCTTTCCTTCGTCGCTATAAATACAATATTGATCTGACCCCTGAAAGAGCAGATCTACAATTGCTAAGCAAGAAAAATGATGAATCCTTTAAGGCATATGCCCAAAGATGGAGGGAATTGGCAGCACAAGTAGAACCTCCTCTGTCCGACAAGGAAACCACATCCATGTTCATCATTCTCTAACTGGTCCCTATTATGACAAAATGATAGGGAACACGTCAACACTCTTCGCGGATGTGGTAATTATAGGAGAAAGAGTAGAGCAAGGTCTGAAAAGCGGAAGAATTACACAACATACTTCCTCTAATTCCTCTACTCCAAATGTTAAAAAGAGCTTCGGAAAGAAGAAGGAAGGAACTGTGAATGCAATCAACATTGCCACTCCTTCTTCCTCCTCGCAGCAGACCAAGTCACGCAGACAAGAGAGGAAATTCACTCCAATCCCAACCTCCTATGGAAGTCTGCTTTTGAAGTTGTTGGATGCCAAACTCCTCGTGCGCATCCCTCCCAAGAAAATGGAGCCATCATACCCGGAATGGTATAAATCTAATGAAAGTTGTGATTACCATTCAGGCTCTCCGGGACACTCCGTCGAAAACTGTGTGGCCTTAAAGCACAAGGTCCAGAATCTGATAGAGGCAGGATGGATTACCTTTGACGCATCCACTCCAAAAGTAGATGATCAGCCTCTTTCCAAACCCGAATGAAGGATGGGCTAAGGAAGATCAACAAATTAGGGCTCATCATTTTTTGTCATCTCTACAAAAATAATAAAAATAAATACAAAAAAAAATATAATATAAAAATATATCAAAAAGCTTCTGATACATCTTTCGCGGTCTACGCCGTGGCTGCGAGATCTTTTTATTAAAGGGACTCTGTATATATTTCTCTTTTCATCAATACAATGAGGTAATATTCATATGTTTCTCATTCTTTTCTCTCTCATTCAAAAATAATTAAATAAAATCTAAACCCAAATAAGGACCATACAGTCATGTCTGTGATTGAAAACTCTCTGGAAGATCCGAAAGTCGAAGACGAATGGATTGAGTCAGACAGTGAGGAGGGGACCATTTCCCCAGACATGCAAAGACTGTTGGAAAAATAAGCTCAATTGATACAGCCCCATCAGAAAAAACTAAGGCCATAAATCTGGGACAAGGAGATAATAAGAAAGAAGTAAATGTCGATACCCAAATTGATAATGTCAGGGAAGGGGCAATAACACCTTTGTGTTTATTCATGCCTCATCTTTCCCTTATACAAAGTTGTACCGTGGAGATACATAAAAGAATCATCAAGATATCTCCAATATAGCCAGCATTGGGGACACGACGAGAAGTGAAAGAATTTATTCCCCAAGGAGCTACAAGATAATGCTCCTAAAAACAAAGGAAAAATAAAGAAACTGAAGAGGAAAAGGAAAAAGAATCCAAAGGGAAGATTAAGTAGACCTTTGATTCACGGTGCTAGGGCACTTTCTTCGACGCTCCACCGAAAAATCAAATTCGTGGTAGGCGACAAGTTGATCATGGTTCAAGCTAAAGACTACATTCAAATCAGCGAGCCGTCCACCACACCTTAAATGGATACGGCTGAAGAAGACATTTGAAAATATGGAAAGACTTCCTAGCAGTTTAAAAGTGACCCATATAATGAAGAGATATGGATACAGCCCAGGACAAGGGCTTGGAAAGGATGCTCAAGGAATAAGAGAGCCACCAGATTTTAAGGATAACCCTTTAAAGAACAACCCTACAAAAGGACAAGTCGTACGATGAAAAGGGAAGTCTCCCCTCCGTACCTTAAAAAGTTGATCTTCCAAAAAGGAGGGATATTAGCATCAAGGGTAGCATTAGTCATTAGATGTCCTTCTTCTGATTCTAAGGGATGTAAACCCAATGACTATTAGAGATCACTCCTCGGGATGTGCCTGGCCCCCGAGCATCTCTAGGGCACACATTTTCCCTGAAATTACAAAAGAATGCTATTCTTACTATCTGCTTCTCTTCCTGCTAAACATGTCTATACCCCATTAAATAACCATGTTTAGACAAACGTTTTGTTCTAAAATGTGTCAAAATAATCAAAGCGTCATAGACAAAATAAAGTCCGCTAGGTATCCCAAAAAATGAAAAAAGGGAACCTAGACAAAAGTTAGGACACATCACAACATCCTAGGCTGAAAACCCAAAAGGGCGGACTAGGAAAGGTAATCAGTCATAAATAGGCGCCATAAAGTAATCAGTTGAAGACGCCACCTCATGAAAACAAAACGTTTGTTTGAACTAGCCTAAACACTGACCAACCTTGGCTAGCCACTCTTACAGAAACCTTTATTACAAAAATATCCCTCTAAAACACAAGCCTTTGTTATAAATCCTTTTCTTTCTCTTCTCTTGACCATTTCACTACAAAACATTCAAGTAATTGACTAGGAAATGTGGAAATATAGTGATCAATAGGAGGATTGAAATCCCTAAGGAAAGGAAGAGGGGCATTGACATGACAATTTCTCTACATTCAAAATGATTACTCTTCGATTATAGCAAAGATCCGAGACGGCAAATTGATACAGCTAATCATGTTGACAAAAGCACATGATGTTGGAAGTAGACTTAATAGAAGCTGAATGGGTCCAAAGCTGATATAACCAGTTAAACCTTATGGAAGAAAAACGGCTGAATGTTATATGTCGTGACCAAGCCTATCAAAGGAAAATAAAAAAGGCTTATGAAAAAGTCAACCTTCATATTTACCATAAGAAGGATTTAATGGTAAATAATGTGCTTCCGGCCCAAAAGAATAAAATTGGAGAATGGGTGAAAAATTATGAAGGACCTTTTGTGGTCAAACGAGCTTTCTCAGGAAGAGGCTTTTGCCTCGCCAATATGGATGGAAAAGAACTTCGACACCTAATCAACTCTGACGCAGTGAAGAAGTATTATGCTTGAAGACATTGCTCAAGACCCGTCAGGAATGAAAACCCACAAAGGGCATCCCTGGGCAAAAGATAGGGTCTATATCCCTCGCTAGGATACGTCCTAGGCAAAAAGTAGAGGTAAAAAAAAAAACTAACTAAGAGCAATGGTTACTTTAGTCGAAAACCGAAAAGGCGGCTAAAGTAACATTCTTCCAGAAGCAAGCAGTCTGCATAGTCTTCACTCTGAGCTCAGGCATCTCAACTGAAGCAATTAGGAGAATCAGGGGGCAGATATCATGGACATGACTGTTTAAGCCTATATAGTATAGCCAACCCTGACCACCCATTCTTCTAAATACCTTTTGAAATCCTTCTATAAAAGAAATAAAACTTTTGCTCATTTATCAATAAAATTCCTTTTCATTTCCTTTCTCTTGACCAAATATTATGGAAATGCCTCTTTATTGATAAATCATAAATATGCGCAAAGACCTTTAATCAAAGATCAAGCATGCATCTAAAAAAGGGAAGCATAACAAATAAGAAAATAATAAATGCCTGCTAGTATATTCTTAGGTAAAAACTAGGGTAGCCTGCTAGATCACAAACCCCAAAAAAGATGATCTAGGCAAAAGATAAGGCAAAAGCCCCCTAAGATATTCTAGGCAAAAATTAAGGCAGCCCACTAGATCGAAAACCCGTAAAGGGCGGTCTAGGCAAAAGATAGGGCTAAAACCAAAAGATGAATAAAAGAGGAGCCCATCATCATGAAGGAGGAGCCCATCATGGTCATAAAGAAAGGAGCCCATCGGCATATTCATAAAGAAGCCAACGGGAGAAGACCAGTTACTTTCTAAATGCATCAAAAATAAATAAACAATAGATTGCATTTAGGACATCCACACACAAAGTAGTTGCATAATACGACTTTGTCAAAATCAAGAAAAAATAATTTTCTTCAAACAAGAATAATAAACATGCATATAAGGAGGATAGTCTCCATACTTGTGATTGAAAACAGGAGGCGCCAGAATCCAGTCTCCATATGAAAATCAAAATCGCAAAAGGCGAAATCAAAACCATTCTAGCAGAATAGCGAGCTTCAAGGAAACTAGCTCTAACCTTCTATCCAAAATAAAAGAAGGAAGCCATCAACATAGAAAAGCCAACGGAAAGGCTTGATCATCCCCAAGCGGATCCTTGCCTACTCCAGAGGCAAAATAAAAATTACTTCATGACTCAACACTACCACATGAGTCGTAAAAAAGAGTCAGCTGAAGCTTCAATCAAAATCCTTCCATCTAAGGAAAAGGAAGTCATCAACATAGAAAAAGCCAACGGAAAGGCTTGATCATCCCCAAGAGGATCTTTGCCTACTCCAGAGGCAAAATAAAAAGACTACCTCATGACTCAACAACATCACCACATGAGTCATCAAGCACACTCATGCAAGAGTCTCCGCTTCATTCCCCAAAAGAGAATAAGGACTACACAAGATTCCATCAAAGAAAATACGGAGTCAAATCCTCCATATCACCAGGGGGCAACAAAAAGAAAGAGAAGAAAAACTTTCATTCCCCAATAAGAGGCCATGAAAAAGGCCGAAAATAAAAAAAAAATCTCCAAGTAGAGTATATCAAGAAAGTCTACAAAAAGAGGAAAACAAAAATTTTTCCATCTTTCAGCTTAAATAAGAGCTTCACAAAGCCAGGAGCCAAGACTCCATCATCAAATTTGGATCCCCAAGAAACCAACAGACTCCTCGGTGAATCCCAAAAAAGAAAAAGAAGAAAATTTCTTCATTCCGCTCAAATAAAGAGCCTCACAAAGCCAGGAGCCAAGACTCCATCATCAAATTTGGATCCCCAGGAAACCGACAGACTCCTCGGTGAAAAAAAAAAAAAAAAGAAAATCTCTTCATCCCGTTCAATAAAGAGCTTAACAAAAGCCAGGAGCCAAGACTCCATCATAAAAAATCAAATCAAGGATTGGATCCCCAAGAAGTAAAGAAAAATTCCCCAGGGATCACCAAAAAGAGAAAAGAAAAAATAAAAATATCTTTTCATCCAAAGAAAAAGCCAATGTGCATAAAAGGCGCACATATGTAAAAGCCAAATCGCGAAAAAGAGATACAAATCGCGAGAAAAAGGTAAAAACCCATTCCCCAGCAGGAATAAGAGCATGGGCAAAGCCAGCTCAAAACAACAGCATCCAATAAGGAGTCAAAAACTCCATTCCTCCCTAGGGGGAAATCCAAAATAAATCTAAAAAAACAACCAAAACCCTGGTGGATCACCAAAAATAAAAATCCCCAGCGGGCCTATCAGCAAAGGCAAACTACAAATTCATATCCTCAGGGAGTTAATCACTTATAACGCCCAATATGGATATCCCTAGTGAAATGCAAATTTTTCACTCCCAAGAGAGCCTCTGCCTAAGGCAAGCAAAAAACCGATATCCCAAAGAAATGGGAAATCAACCTAAAAGAGGTAATACAAGTCCAAAGCACAAAGCTTCCAATAAAGCATCTGCCTACTCAGAGGTATTATCAAGAGCAAATATCCTCAAGTAGAACATCGGCCTATTCAGAGGCGAAAAACAGTAAAGTCTTCACCACTGCTGAAGCACATGCCTAAAAACAAAAGGCACAATCAAGAAATCAACAAATCCCCAGGAGATTCCTGCCTAAAACAAGAGGCAACCAACAAAGAATCCCCAGCAAAGATCGGACGGGTAAAAGAAAAGCCAAAAACAAAGAATCCACCGGTAAAACCGGATGGCTAAAAGGAAAATCCAAAAAGCAAGGAATCCCCGGCAAGACCGGATGGCTAAAAAGAAAAGCCAAAAACAAAAAAAAAATCCCCAGTAAAACTGGATGACTAAAAAAGAAAAGTCAAAAAGAAAATCAATCATTCCCCATGGAATAGGCGCATGATCAAAGACAATAAGCCGCCAACACATCTCCAAAAACCGGATGAGGGTTTGTACTCATCAATCAAAAGACTAAATGTCGAAAAAGAGCATCCCAAGAGCCTTATAGAATAGGGTTCGTACCGGGTGGGGGTAGGTACCCACAAGAGCCTTATAGAATAGGGTTCGTACCGGGTGGGGGTAGGTACCCATCAGAGCCTTATAGAATAGGGTTCGTACCGGGTGGGGGTAGGTACCCACAAGAGCCTTATAGAATAGGGTTCGTACCGGGTGAGGGTAGGTACTCATCAGAGCCTTATAGAATAGGGTTCGTACCAGGTGGGGGTAGGTACCCACAAGAGCCTTATAGAATAGGGTTCGTACCAGGTGGGGGTAGGTACCCACAAGAGCCTTAAAGAATAGGGTTCGTACCAGGTGGGCGTAGGTACCCACAAGAGCATTATAGAATAGGGTTCGTACCAGGTGGGGGTAGGTACCCACAAGAGCCTTATAGAATAGGGTTCGTACCAGGTGGGGGTAGGTACCCACAAGAGCCTTATAGAATAGGGTTCGTACTGGGTGGGGGTAGGTACCCATCAGAGCCTTATAGAATAGGGTTCGTACCAGGTGGGGGTAGGTACCCACAAGAGCCTTATAGAATAGGGTTCGTACTGGGTGGGGGTAGGTACCCATCAGAGCCTTATAGAATAGGGTTCGTACCAAGTGGGGGTAGGTACCCACAAGAGCCTTATAGAATAGGGTTCGTACCAGGTGGGGGTAGGTACCCACAAGATCCTTATAGAATAGGGTTCGTACCAGGTGGGGGTAGGTACCCACCAGAGCCTTATAAAATAAGGTTTATACCGGATGAGGGTAAGTACTCATCAGAATCTAGCAAAAATGTAGATTCGTACCAGGTGGGGGTAGGTACCCACCAGAACCTTATAAAATAAGGTTTATACCTGATGAGGGTAGGTACTCATCAGAATCTAGCAAAATGCAGATTCGTACCAGGTGGGGGTAGGTACTCACCAGAGCCAATAAAGTTTATACCAGATGAGGGTAAGTACTCATCAGAATCTAGAAAAAATGCAGATTCGTACCAGGTGGGGGTAGGTACCCACCAGAACCTTATAAAATAAGGTTTATACCGGATGAGGGTAGGTACTCATCAAAACTTAGCAGAATGCATTAGGTGGAGTAAAATACTCGCCTAAGCATTACAAAAACGGGTTGCAAAGACCTTGCTTCTATTAGAGGATAGTTCAGTGTTGAGCACCTCAGAAGTAAGTACCCACAAGAGTTTAGCAAAATGCGAACTCATACCGGGTGAGGGTAGGTACTCACCAAAGCCTTGCAAAACAAGGTTTATACCTAGTGGGGGTAGGTACCCACAAGAGTCTAGCAAAATGCAGACTCATACCTGGTGAGGGTAAGTACTCACCAGAGCCTTATAAAGTAAGGCTCAAACCAGATAGGGGTTGGTACCTATCAAAAATATTTATCATCCGGAGGATCAGCAAAGAAGCGTCTGAAGGATAACCGGGCAAAAGGGTTAACTCCTTCCCCTACCAGCTACTCTTGTCGGCATATTAGGCAAACAAATTAGCCAGGAATGTGAAGGGGGGGCAGCTGTAGACCCCTAATTTTGCCCGGCCTCTCAATAAAGGCTAAGGAGACTTCCTACAACAAGATAAAGCTCGCTTGGCATCTCAATAAACGTCAAGAAGACTTCCTATATGAAGAAAAAGCTTCAACGGGCGTCTATAGGCATCAACCAACGTCCGAATAAAGAAAGGAAAGCTTTGAATTAAATATCCTCTTCCTTCTTTTCTCTTGACCCTTACCACTACGGCATTCTAGTAAGTAGTAGGGAAATGTGGAGATAGTAATCAATAGGAGGATTGACATCCCCAAGGAAAGGGAGGGGCGCACTGATATGGCAAGTCGCTCACAATCAACACAATCATTCTTCGGTCATGAAAAAATCAAGACGGCAAAACCGGTACAGCCTATCCTGTCGACAAAAGCACATAATGTCAGAAGCTCATCAGAAGTAAAAGCACATTGGTCAATCCTTTTGAAAAATTAATTGAAATAGTATTATAGGATGCATATCGCAGACATTGCATGCATATGATAGGCTCCTATCTCTCAAAAAGAAAAGAGAAAGAAAAAATGACAATAAAAAGAATAATGCCTGCTAGGAGATTCTTAGGCAAAAGTTAGGGTAGCCTGCTAGATCGAAAACCCGCAAAGGGCGGTCTAGGCAAAAGTTAGGGCATTCATAAAAAAGGAAAAAGCCCGCTAAGATATCCTAGGAAAAAATTAAGGCAGCCCGCTAGACCGAAAACCCCAAAAGGGCGGTTGAGGCAAAAGATAGGGCTAAACCAAAAAATGAATAAAAGAGAGGGACCCTTCATCATAATAATCATAAAAAGTCCAGCAGGAGAATGCCAGTCACTTTTCCAGATGCATCAATCAAAAAAGAATAGATTGCATTTAGGGCATCCACACACAAGTAGTCGCACAAAATGACTTTGTCAATGTCAAAAATGAAAGAAATAAAAATCACTTTAGATAAATAACAAAAAACAAAAAGCATTCATGCATATATGGAGACTAGCTCCGTGTTTGTGATTGAAAATAGGATCACTGAGACTGGGTCTCCAAATAATGCACTCAAGAAAACAGAGCAAGTTGTCAATCAAGCGACTCAGCAGAATAAGAGCTTCTGAAAATCAAGAGCTCCAGCTACCATCCTTCTACCCAGAAAAGAAGGCACAAGAAAGTAATAAGTCTCCAAACATTGCTCTCCCTCAAGAAAGAAGAGTGAGTTGTCAAAAGAAACTTCCAGAAGCCAAAGCTCCAATCATCACCCAATAAAAGAGGGCACAATCATCAAACATCATAAAAGAAAAGCCGACAGAAAGGCTTAGTCATCCCCAAGAGGATCCCTTCCTACTCCGAAGGCAAAACAAAAATACTCCTCACGGCTCAGCATTACCACTACATGAGTCATCCAACACACTCACCCAAAGTCTCCTCCACACTCCTCAATGGAGAATAAAGGCTTCAAGAGCCCATCATCATCAACAATCAAAAGAGTCCAATCTCCACACCAATAAGGGCTCAACAAAGAGAAAAGAAGAGAAAAGAAAACCCTTCATCTCCAGCAGATGACAAAAAAGGGCCGCAACAGAAAAGGCCGAATAAAAATCCTCAAGTGGATCTCCTAAAAAGTCTACAAAAAAAAGAATCAGAAATTCCCATTCTCCAGTTGGAATAAGAGCTTCACAAGTTTAGCTCACATCAACATCAGTCAAGGAGCCAAGACTCCATCCCTAGAAAAGAAAAAGCAGATCCCCAGGGAGTTAACTAATTCCTTGGTGGATCACCAAAGAAAGAAAACTTCCTCACTAGTGGACCCCCCAAAAAGAAGGGAAAAAAGCCAGCGTAATAAAAAGAGACTAAAAAGTAAAAAGGCTTACGCATTATCCCCACAAAAGCCAGATTTCAAAATCGCGATAAAAAAGAGATAAATTGCGAAAAAAAAGGGGAAATCAATCCTAACTTTTAGACAATCAATAAAATCCCTAAGTGGGTCACCTCAGAAAAGGAAAAATCAACGAAAAAGAAGGAATCGGAAATCCCAATGAAACAAGAGTATCGACAAAGCCATCTCATACCAACAACATCCAACAAGGAGTCAAAACTCCATTCCCTCAAGGGGCAAATCAAAATTAGATCCCCGGGAAGGCAATCAATTCCCCGGTGGATCACCAAAAGAGAAAGATCATCCCCAGTGAGCCTACTGTAAAGGCAAAACGTCAGATTCATCCTCAGAATGTCATTTCTCTACGCATAGGAATGACCTGGCGAGCAAGAGCCAGCATCCCCATATCAGCCTAGTCAGAGGCAAAACAAATGAAACCAAAAGTCTTCACTTCCAATGAAATATCTGCCTGCTCAGAGGCACCATCAAAATCAACAAATTTTCAATGGATATCCGCCTACTCAAGAGGTGTCACCAAGATCAACAAATCCCTAGAGGATTTCTGCCTACCTAAGAGGAACTCATCAAAAATCTCCGACAACCAGCAAAGTCGAATGACAAACACCAAGAGATCAAAATAAAGAATCCCCAACAATCAACAAGCTGGATGATTGTCAGAAGAACCAAAAATTAAAGAATCCCTGGCACACCGGGAGACTTTAGCAGAAAGGTCAAAAAACATTTACCAAAACAGAAATCACTCCCCATGGAGTCGGCGCATGAGCCACCCAAGCAGTAAGCCGCCACTACCACCAGTCCTACGCAGTGGACTGCACCAGCCAGATAGGGGGTTCATACCTATCAACCTGCGCATGCGATGCGCCTAATCTGCGCTCGAGCCGGATCAGTAAGTCGCACTACCACCCCGATGGGGGTTCATACCCATCCAGTCCCACACAACGGACTGCAATTACCGGCCGATGGGGGTTCATACCCATCCGAGTCCCACACAACTGATCGTAATTACCGACTGATGGGGGTTCATACCCATCCATTCCCACACAATGGACTGCAACTACCAGCCTGATGGGGGGTTCATACCCATCCAGTCCCACACAACGGACTGCAACTACCAGCCTGATGGGGGGTTTATACCCATCAACCGAAGGATCGGCTACCGTTAGAAGGAGTATCCGGAGGTCCCACCACGTGTCCACCAAAGGGATCGGCTACGTCAGAAGTAGTATCCTGGAGGTGCACAACACCAATTTTCCCCAGAAGATCAACCGCCACAAGATGGGACATTCGAAGGGTAGCCGGGCAAGAGGGTCAACTCCTTTACCTTCCTGTCAATCTGTCTGGCACCACAGGCCAACAGCCGACAAGTCAGGTAAAGGGGGGGGGGGGCAGCTGTAGACCCCAAATCTTGCCCGGCCTCCAAATAAAGAGTAGAAGACCTCCTATTCGAAGATGGACGAAGCCTAAGAAGCCACTAGGAGAGACTATTAGGCCCCATACTAGGATAGGAGGGATTTTCTGCACAAAAAATAAGTTTTCTCGCCTTTTTGGGATGAGACCGCCATCTCGCCTCACGCAAATGGCGAGACCGCCGTCTCGCCAAACAAGACGGCGGTCTCGCCACCTGCGAATGACGAGACGACGGTCTCGCTGTCTCGCCACTTTGGCATGGCGAGACGGCGGTCTCGTTTGACGAGACGGCGGTCTCGACCCTATCAGACGAGAATGGCGGTCTCGACCTATCAGGCGCGAAAACCTATAAATAGGGGGCTCCATTCCCTCATTTACACACACCACACAGAGTTTTCTCCTCCTTCTCTCTAGAATTTCTCTCTCTAGAATCCCTCCGACGCATTTTCGAAGCTTCTGAGTGTCTTTAGAGGTTTTTATAGCGTTCCGAGAGGTTTTCCGGCGCTGTACAAGAGTGAAGGGTTGCCAAAAAGCACCCTAATTTGCAAATGTTAATAGAAAAGCCTTCTTCGAAGGTTTCCAATCTCTCTCTCTCTACTATTACCGCTTTATTTAAATTATGCGTTAGACATTAGGGCCATGTAGTCATAATTTAAATTCCGCACAACAAAAGGGTAAAAGCGTATTTTCCGGTTTATTTATCAATAGAATAGCTGACCTATCATAGGGAACCCGAAAGGGGCGTCGTAAAGGAACTAACACTTCCTTTACGCGTAACTAACTCCCTTACCCAACTCTGGTTCTAACGACCAAAGTTGATTTTTCGAAAACCAACACCTTTTAAACTCCTTTTCCGATGTTTTCGGTAAAAACATCGGTGGTGACTCCACAAAACCCTATCAAAACTAGCTCTTGGATTAGCCCGGTTATCAGACAATCCAAGAGCGCCTTTTCGAAAACCTCGCCCATAGGTTCAGCCCGGTTATCGGACAACCTAAAGGCGTTGTAACCACCAACAAAAAAACGCAAAAATCAAGAGGGTCGAAACCATCGCGTCGCTCTGACCGCCCTCGTTTTGACGGCGGCGACAATGGTCCATCTCATTCCTGGACTTGGCGATCATGTCATCCACATATACCTCTATTTCTTTGTGGATCATGTCATGGAACAGTGTGACCATAGCCCTTTGATAAGTAGCCCCTGCATTCTTGAGTCCAAAAGGCATTACACGGTACTAGAAGGTGCCCCATAGTGTAATGAAGGAGGTTTTCTCTCTGTCCTCGACGACCAACTTAATTTGGTTGTACCCCGCGTACCCGTCCATGAAGGAGTAAAGTGTGTTGGTAGCGGTATGGTCTACTAGCATATCTATATGTGGTAGGCGAAAGTCATCTTTTGGACTTGCTCGATTGAGGTCCCTATAATCCACGCATACCCTGACCTTCCTGGTCTTTTTGATGACGGGTACTATGTTGGCCAACCATTCTGGGTATTTGGATACTACTAAGAAATTGGCGTCTAGTTGTCTTTGTACCTCTTCTTGATCATTAGGGACCAGTCTGGTTTAATTCTTCTTAGTTTTTGCTTCACAGGTCGGAATCCTTCTTTTAATGGCAATCTATGCTCCACTATACTTGTGTCGAGCCCGGGCATGTCATGATAAGACCAAGCGAATACATCTATATATTCCTTTAGAAGCTGTATCAATCCCTTTTTTATGCTACTTTCTATTTGGGTGCCGATATTTATCTTTTTCTCATCATCCCCTTCTCCCAAATTGACAGTTTCTATTTCTTCTTGATGTGGTTGTATAATGCGTGCTTCTTTTTCCAGCATTCTTTGCATGTCCGGAGAAATGGTCTCCTGCTCACTGTCGGACTCGACCCATTCGCTTTCGGTTTTCGGGGTCCATAGAGATTCATCAATCACAGACATGATGTGTTTTAGGTTCTGTTTTAGTCATAGATTTTATTATTCAATTATCTTTGAAAGAATAATAAATAAAAGAGGGAAAAGAATGAAATGATAAGAAAATGCCTCATGTATTAAAAAAACATATGTACAAGCCCTTTTAATCAAAGTTCTTGCGGCCACGGGCGGGGACCGCAGGAGATACAAGAAAAAGCTTTTAAAAAGAACCCTAGGGGCTGATCCTCCCAGTCCTCCCTCTCTGCTATTCTGGCTTAGCCAGAGGTTTGGCGTCGACATCAGAAGCAGAGGCATCAAAGGTTATCCAACCGGCATCAATTAGTTCTTGGACCTTATATTTTATGGTCAAACAGTTGTCCGTTGAATGCCCAGGTGCATCCGAGTGGTAGCTACATTTTTCGTTGGGCTTGTACCACTCGGGGTAGGGAGGCTCCATTTTCTTTGGAGGAACACGCGCTAGGAGATTGGCTTGTAATAACTGGGGCAACAACTTTGTGTACGAGGTGGGGATAGGGGTGAACTTCCTCTCCTTTCTTTGTGACTGCCTCTCTGTCTGAGAGGTAGAGGAAGGGGTTGTGAAATTAATGGCGTGTACAACCTCCTCCTTCTTTTTGAAGGGTTTCTTGAATGAAGTACTGGAAGAAGAAGGTCGTGCTACTTTCCCACTCCTCAGCCCCTGCTCCACTCTTTCTCCTACAGTGACTATATCCAAAAAAAGGTTGGAGGTACTGGCTATTGCCTTATCGTAGTATGCTCCAGTCAGTGAATCTATGAACATAGCCACTGTCTCTTTATCTGTCAGTGGAGGCTCTATTTGGGCGGCCATTTCCCTCCACCTTTGGGCGTATGCTTTAAAGGATTCGTCGTCCCTTTTGCTTAGGGTTATGAGATCTTACCTATCAGGGGTCAGATCAATATTGTATCAATAACAATGAAGGAAAGCATCAGCCAACTGTTTCCAGTTTTGGACCTGCCCTCTCTCTAACTGCATGTACCAATTGAGAGCCGTGTCGGCTAGACTCTCCTGGAAGCAGTGGATCAGGAGTTTTTCATTTTCAGCATGTGCGACCATCTTACGATAATACATAGTAAGATGGTTCTTGGGGCAGGTCAGCCCGGCGTACTTGGGGAAGTTCGGGACTTTGAACTTGGGAGGGAAATGGATGTTCTTCACCAGGCACATGTCCGCCACTTCCTTGACGTCAAAGTTGTGCCCCTCTACCGCCTTCAGCCTTTCCTCTAGGGCGGATATTTGTTGCTTAGAGACCTCCAAGGTGAGGATGCGTACAGTCTTAGAATCTTTTCCATCGTAGAAGACTTCCTCTTCTTCCTCCTCTTCATGGCGAGAGGTGTTTTCCGCATGGGTTTCACCCTTATTTTGCCCTTGGCGTATGACCTCCATTAGTTGAGCCATTTGCTCGCGGAGGGTATTAACCTCTGTAGTGAGCTTACGGTTTTGCTCCTCCAGGTTCTCCATTTCTCTGGATTTTCGTGCACGAGTTCGGATGGGGAGAGTGAAAGTGATCAAGATCTTATTGAATTACTTTGGCAAAGATCTTGTTGATTTGATGAAGTAAAAAATGAAGTCAAAGGCTACTTTGTGGCAGTCAAAGATCACTTAGATAAAAGAGTAGTGGGATTAGTGAGTCTACATCTCTGCTTAGGTTTAATCATTTTTATCTCTTTGCTGCATGAGGTTTCTTCATTTAAAAGATTTTGCAAAATGCCTCTAGAAAGCGATTAAACGGTTAAAAACAAAGTATTTTGATAAAAGATTTTTTAATTAACTATTTTAACTAATAGTATACAAGCTTTATCAACTAAAATGTTCTTAACACTTTTGTAACAGGTTTTTAACTTATATGTTTTCGAAATAATCGATTGTTTTCATTAGAAGGAGTTTTGAAAACCTTCTGTCAGTATTTTAACTGATATAGTTTCGAAAAAACCGATTAAAATCACTTAAAATGTTCAGGGAAGTGTTCTGGTAGTATTTTAATCGATATAACTTCGGAACAATCGATTAAAACCAATATGATCGATCAGAATGAGTTTATGATCGATCAGAATGAGTTTATGATCAATCAGAATGAGTTTATGACCGATCAGAATGAGTTTTTCATCGATCAGAATAATTTTAATCGATTAAAATGTGTTTCAATCGATTAAAATAACTAAGTGAACTTTTTTCAAAGTGTTTTAATCGATTAAAATAGATTGTTATCAGTTAAAATCACTTAGAAAAGTTTATAAGAATATTTTGTAGTATTTAAATCGATTGAAAGACGAATCAATCGATTAAAACAGTTTAGAAGATTTTTTACAAAGAGTTTTAATTGATATAAACGATGTCAGTATCGGTTAAAATAGATCCGGAAAATAATCAAGAACATTTTAACAGATTAAAAGAAGTTTTAACAGATTAAAACAAGTCTTTTAACAGATTAAAAGATTATTTTAACAGATTAAAAAAACTAGCAGTTTTGAAAATCTTCTATATAAATAGAATTGCTTGAACCTTTTAACAGACATCTTTTAGCAATCAATCAAGCAAGCATAAGTGCTACTTTCAAGAGAGAATCGCACTAGCTTTTGTGAAGTTCATAGGAGTTCTTTCTTGAGGCAAAATTGCATTCTTTTGGAGAAGAAACACATACTGTAGAGCTGCATAAATCTGGTTTGAGCATTCTAAGTTTCTTCTAATTGTTTCTTTAATTTCTTTACTGTATTGTGGGTGCCTGGAATTGTGGGCACTAGTTTCTGTAGCTAGAACTTGGCTGCAGGGTTGGTCAAGAACTGGAATTTGGTTCTTGGTGAAGGTTTAGGTGCAGGAACTGGAATTGTGGTTCTTGTGGTAGATTGAGTGTGAGATTAAAGTTGTAATCTATAAAACGTTCAATCTAGTGGAACCCAGTTGGAATTTGGCTGGAGACTGGACGTAGCCCTGGGATTGGGTGAACCAGTATAAACCTTGGTTGTATCTTTCTAAACCTTTCTCTCCTTTAATTCTGTCACTGCATTTATTTTTGATTGCTTACTATGTGTGATTCAAGAACTGGTCTGAAATCTTAATCTTTGAAATAGATAATCTGTAAATTTGCGAAAATCTTTCAAATATCAATTCACCCCCCCTCCTCTTGATCTCAACCTACATTTCTAACAATTGGTATCAGAGCAAGGTTCTTGAGAGTTATTCAAGTCTTTCGATCAAAATGGCTGGAAACAAATTTTCTGAGGGTGCTTGTATTGATAGACCTCCACTATTTTAAGGTACAGATTACCCCTTTTGGAAGATTAGGATGAAGATCTTTATTGAGTCTGTTGGTATAAATGTGTGGAATATCATTGAACAAGGAACTTATGTTTTTAACAAAGACTGGTCTAGCTTAAATGATTGTGAAAAGAAATTAATCCAAGATGATTGTATTGCCAAGAATGTCATTATATCTGCACTTAACAGAAGTAATTTTTTCAGGATAGCACACTGTCAAACTGCTGCACAAATGTGGAAAACCCTTGAAATGGCCTATGAAGAAACAACAGAGACATGCTTAATGGTCAATTCAGATTCTCCAATAACCAGTGTAAGTTCTGACTCAAGAACTACTCTGAATTATAGTTCTTTACAAGATACTTTTTATGAAATGCATGCAGTAGCTAAGAAATTAGAAATTGAAAACAAAAGATTAAAAAGTATGAATAGTCTATTAGAAAACAAGATCACTCTTCTTGAAAATAAAATAGTTGATGAAGAAATCAAGAATGAAAATTTGTGAAGCACATGTTGGATTTGATGAAGACATATAGATTTATAGAGTTTAGTTTGTGGGTGTGTAGGTGAATAGGTTATAGGTTTAGAATTTAATCTCTTGATAGTTCAATAGATCTTGTGATAAGCGCCTTTAAATGATGCATCTCATTGAACTTATTTTACTGCATGAAAAACCAACCTTTAAGAACTAAAAGAACAAACTGAGTTTTTCAATCTGTTAAAAAGAAGTTACAATCTGTTAAAATCACTTAAAATAGGAAATGTTCATATGTTGTCAAAATTTTAATTGATTGAATCGCAGAATCAACAGGTTAAAATGTTCTTAATGATTTTTCCATATTAAAGGTTTCACAATTTTAATCTATTGAAATCAAGTTCAATCTATTGAAACAGAGAGATGTTATTTTTCACTTTGAAGCATCACAGGATTTCAATCTGTTGAAATAAGTTTTAATCTGTTGAAACAGAGAGATCATTTTTTCATTCTAAGGTATCACAGGATTTCAATCTGTTGAAATATATTTTAATCTGTTGAAACAGAGACCTACCATTTTTTCTAAACTGTTTCAATCCATTGAAAACTCGAAACAACCGATTGAATTAGTTTTAAATGAAATCAATCGATTGAAACATCATTTTAATCGATTGAATCTATCACTTTCTCTCTTTTACTCTATAAATACAGTTTTGATTTCTCTTTTGAGAACACAATTTGGAAAACGATTGAAAGCAATCTTAGAGCTCTCATATTCGTGCCTTTCTCTGAGCATTCATAAACTTTTCATATCATAAGGCATTTAGATCAAGATTGTTGAAAGATCATCAAGAGAGAAAGTTCTGAGTTAGAAAAATTGCTTATGGACTTCTATATTGTTAAAGCTGCAGTCCAGGTTTATTCTTTTCATACACTTGTACAAAGGTTAATGGTGTAGATTGGGTTTGAATCTGCACTGGTTACAGTAACTGGGTTGGGTTACTGGGTGGTTAATTCAAGAGTCTATCTTGTGGTGTTGTAAGATAGTTCTTGGGGTAGATTGGTGTATATCTACTGGTTTGTATTTTTCACTTGGAATTAGTGGAACTTGGCAGATTTGTCAAGAACTGGATGTAGCTCTGGGAAAGAGTGAACCAGTATAAACTCTTGTGTTGAATTTCTGCTTTCATATCTTTTCAATTCTTGCTTATATTCTTGCTTTGTTTAAAACCAAATCTGCCTAATAAAAGATTAGATAAAGATTAACCATTCTTCCAAAAGAAAGAGTGTTTTTTGAAAAAGATTTCAAAAGTTCAATTCACCCCCCTCTTGAACTCAACCATTAATTCTTACAATTGGTACCAGAGCTTGTTCTTGTAAGTTACTCAAGAATTCGGTCCAAGAAAGGTTTAAATGGCTGAGGGAACAATGACTTTTTCGAAAGGAGCCTCCATCAATAGGCCTCCTCTATTTGCTGTTGTGAATTATTCTTTCTGGAAGGTTAGAATGAAAATCTTTATTGAATGGGCCTTTCAATCTTGATAGGGGTATTTGGGATACAATTGTTAATGGGCCTTTCAAACCAACTCATACAGTAGATGGTAAAATTGTTGAAAAAGACTAGGTCTGAATTAACCGATGCGTAAAATAGGAAAGTTCAATATGATTATACTCGCTAAGAACATTATTACCTCTCGCCTTAAATCTTGATGAGTTTTTCGGGGTTTCTCAATGTGCCTCTGCCAAAGAAATGTGGGAGATTCTAGAGGTCACTCATGAGGGTACCTCGACGTGAAAAGGGCAAGAAAGCATGAATTAATTAGAGACTATGAATTCTTCAAAATGCAGTAAGGTGAAACCATTGCGGATGTGTAGAAAAGATTCACGCATATAGTCAATCATCTAATTGGATTAGGCAAGACATTTGACAAGGAAGAGTTAAACATCAAGATCCTAAAATGTCTGGACGTAACTTGGCAACCAAAGGTGACAGACTATATCGTAATCAAGAGACTTAACCGAGATGACTACTGCATCATTGTTTGGTAAGCTAAGGCAACACGAATTGGAGATCAATAGGTTCAAAGAACAAGAAAATGCAGAAAAGAAAAGCAGAAACATTGTTCTCAAGACAATTGAAGAAAGTAGTAATTCTGAAGAAGATGAATCTGAGAATCTGACTCTATTGGTTAAGAAGTTTGGGAAATTTCTTAGAAAGAAGAACAGAACTGGCCAGGTTAAAAGGTACACTAATAAAAGAACTGAATCTACTCAAAATACTTTCACTTGTTATTCTTGTGGTAAGCAGGGACACATAAGGAGTGAATGTCCAAAAAAATCCAAGAATCAAAACAAGAAAGAGTTAAAGTACAAAGGGAAAAAGGCCTACATAGCTTGGCAAGACAATGATTCATCCTCTAGTTCTCGTATCCGAAGGTGAAGAAGTGAATCTATGCTTAATGGCTGGTCGTGAATCCTCTTCATCTCATTTAAGTTCAACCCCCACGTAAAATGAAATGAATTACAACACATTACTAACTGCTTTCAATGAAATGCATAATGAAGCTAGGAATTTATCTCATACAAATAATCGGTTAAAAGGACTAAATAACTCGGTTAGAGAATAGGGTTAAAGTTCTAGAAGAAGAGTTACTAGAAAGCAAGACAGATATGGAACATCTTGAAATAATCTACAATAATTCATCTCGCTGGTAATGTCGCTGCTAACAACAATTGTGAAAAGTGTATCTCTCTGCAGAATAAGGTTGAGTACTTGATTAAAACTCGTCTAAGTTTACTCAAGGTAAAGAAAATTTAGATACACTTCTTGGGTCCCAAAACCGTGTTTTTGATCATACTCGGAATTGGGTACAAACCTAAGGTTGGGGTTAAAACTAAAAGATATTTGAATTTCTTTTCTTTTAGAAAATCAACAAGCATCTCCTTTCTCATCTTGTCATTATTGTATGAAAAAAGGACATACCGTAAAATTCTCGTCATATTAGAAAACACTTTGTGCCACAGGGTAAAATGAGATGGGTTCCAAAATATGTTAAACAAAAAATTTGACCACTAAGGACCCAAAGTAATTAAGGGTACCAAATACTTGATGTTTGATTTTTCAGGAACAACAACAAGAATCACTTTGGTACTTGGACAGCGGATGCTCAAGGCATATGATAGGTGATATTTCCAAATTCTAGAAACTGAGATTGAAGAATGGAGGACACGTGACATATGGAGACAACAACTAGGTTCTGGAGATATAGGAGATGGTGAAACCGTGACCATTCACAATGTTCTTCTTGTTGAAGGTCAAGCACAACTTAATCAGTATAAGTCAATTATGTGATCTAGGTCACAAGGTTATCTTCAAACCAGAAATTTGCCTAATCTGTGAGCCAAAATCTAACATGATAATGTTGGTAGGTAAGAGTTTAAATAAAATTTACATGCTAGATATCAAGCATTCTATCTCATCTCAAAGTTGTCTTCTTACTAAAGAAGAAGAATCTTGGTTATGGCATAGAAGGCTTGCACATATTCATCTTAATCATCTTGACAAACTGATTTCTAAAGATTTAGTCTCTGGGCTACCTAAGCTTCAAATTCTGAAAGACAAAATCTGTGAAGCTTGTTTAAAAGGTAAACAAACTAGAAAATCCTTTTCAAACAAAAAAATTATTTCTACTTCTTGACCTTTGGAACTACTTTACATGGATTTGGTTGGTCCTTCAAGAAATAAAAGCCTAGGTGGTAATCTCTATATCATGGTAATTGTTGATGATTTTTTGAGATTTACTTGGACTATATTTCTAAAAGCCAAATATGATTCTTTCAAATCTTTTAAAAAGCTTGCCAAGGTTCTACATAATGAGAAAGGTTATGTCATTACTTCTATTCAAAGTGACAATGGTGGAGAATTTGTAAATGAAAAGTTTGAATTATTCTGTGAAAAGTATGGCATAAAGCACAACTTTTCTGCTCCAAGAACTCCTCAACAGAATGGTGTTGTGGAAAGAAAGAGCAGATCCATTGTGGAACTGACTAGAACAATACTTTGTGAAAATGCCTTACCTGAATACTTTTGGGCAGATGTTGCAAACACAGCTTGTCATGTTCTGAATAGAGTTTTGATTAGACCCATTCTTAAGAAAACCCCATATGAACTTTACAAAGAAAGAAAACCCAACATAAACTATTTCAGGGTTTTTGGATGTACATGTTTTGTTTTAAACAATGGGAAAGAAAATATTGGCAAGTTTGATGAAAAATCTGATAAAGGGATCTTTCTTGGCTATTCTTCTAACAGTCATGCATATAGAGTCTATAATTTAAGACTAAAATCTGTTGAAGAATCAGTACATGTTGTTTTTAATGAGTCTCCTCGAGTGTTGCAGAATAAAACAACAAGTACTTGCAGATGATGACGATTTAACCGATAATTCTTATCGGTTAAAACATCCCAGTGGTTTAGATCGAGCATATTGTCGAAGAAGGTGATCAGTCAATTGATCCTACAAAAGTTGATCCACCAGAAAGAATTGCTGAAGAACAGGAAGAAGATATCTTGGATGAGCTTCCTAAAGAATGGATTGTCCCAAGAGATCTTTCTCTAGACAATGCCATTGGACAAATCAATAAGGGAGTATCCACTGGGCATTCTCTTAATCAATTCTACAATCATATGGTATTCATTTCACAAATTGAACCTAAAACTGTTAAGGATGCATTAAATGATGAATATTGGGTTAATGCCATGCATGATGAGCTTAATCAGTTTGAAAGAAATAATGTGTGGGAATTAGTTCCTAAATCCAAAGATATCAATGTAATTGGTACTAAGTGGGTATTCAAAAACAAATTAGATAAATACGGCATTATTACTTGTTGGATTTGATGAAGACATATAGATTTATAGAGTTTAGTTTGTGGGTGTGTAGGTGAATAGGTTATAGGTTTAGAATTTAGTCTCTTGATAGTTCAATAGATCTTGTGATAAGCGTCTTTAAATGATGCATCTCATTGAACTTATTTTACTGCATGAAAAACCAACCTTTAAGCATTAAAAGAACAAACTGAGTTTTTCAATCTGTTAAAAAGAAGTTTCAATCTGTTAAAATCACTTAAAATAGGAAATGTTCATATGTTGTCAAAATTTTAATTGATTAAATCGCAGAATCAACAGGTTAAAATGTTCTTAATGATTTTTCCATATTAAAGGTTTCGCAATTTTAATCTATTGAAATCAAATTCAATCTGTTGAAACAGAGAGATGCTATTTTTAACTTTGAAGAATCACAAGATTTCAATCTGTTGAAATAAGTTTTAAAATGTTGAAACAGAGAGATCATTTTTTCATTCTAAGGTATCACAGGATTTCAATCTGTTGAAATATATTTTAATCTGTTGAAACAGAGAGCTACCATTTTTTCTAAACTGTTTCAATCCATTGAAAACTCGAAACAACCGATTGAATTAGTTTTAAATGAAATCAATCGATTGAAACATCATTTTAATCGATTGAATCTATCAGTTTCTCTCTTTTACTCTATAAATACAGTTTTGATTTCTCTTTTGAGAACACAATTTAGAAAACGATTGAAAGCAATCTTAGAGCTCTCATATTCGTGCCTTTCTGTGAACATTCATAAACTTTTCATATCATAAGGCGTTTAGATCAAGATTGTTGAAAGATCATCAAGAGAGAAAGTTCTGGGTTAGAAAAATTGCTTCTGGACTTCTATATTGTTAAAGCTGCAGTCTAGGTTTATTCTTTTCATACACTTGTACAAAGGTTAATTGTGTAGATTGGGTTTGAATCTGCACTGGTTACAGTAACTGGGTTTGGTTACTGGGTGGTTAATTCAAGAGTGTATCTTGTGGTGTTGTAAGATAGTTCTTGGGGTAGATTGGTGTATATCTACTGGTTTGTATTTTTCACTTGGAATTAGTGGAACTTGGCATATTTGTCAAGAACTGGATGTAGCTCTGGGAAAGAGTGAACTAGTATAAACTCTTGTGTTGAATTTCTGCTTTCATATCTTTTCAATTCTTGCTTATATTCTTGCTTTGTTTAAAACCAAATCTGCCTAATAAAAGATTGGATAAAGATTAACCATTCTTCCAAAAGAAAGAGTGTTTTTCGAAAAAGATTTCAAAAGTTCAATTCACCCCCCCCTCCTCTCTTGAACTCAACCATTAATTCTTACAATTTGGATATAGGTAATAACTCTGATTGCATGTGTAAAGATTGTAAAAATTGTCCTGAGTTGCAAGAGAAATTAACATATTTAATAAAAATTGCATCTAAACTAGCACAAGGAAAGACTAGTCTTGATATGATACTTGATTCTCAAAAATTAGTTATTGACCGTGGTGGTATAGGTTTTACACCTCCCATTGGAAAGAAAACTAGAGCATTTAAAAACTATTTTGCATATAGTAAATCTGTGTCATCTCCATTTGTTAAATGTTTTTACTGCATGAAAAAAGGTCATTCTGTGAAATATTGTAGAATTAAGAAATATGCTATTCCTAAAGGTAAAATGAAGTGGATACCCAAAAAGTCATTTCAAATAACATGATTGGACCCAGCAATTAAAAAAAAGGGGTACCAGAAATTTGCCTAATTTGTTTTGAAGGAACAAAATCTGGAAGTCCCTTGGTATTCAAAACAGCAAATTCAGTTATGGATTCATGGACTGAGTATTTTAATTGATATAAAACTATTTTAATCGGTTAAAATCACTTATAGAGAATACCATAAAAACTGTCCGTACAATTTTAATCGATTGAAATACGAATTAATCGATTAAAATGTTCTCTGAAATCTAGTTTAACTATTTTAATCGATTAAAATGGATTTACATCAGTTAAAATCATTAACAGGATAAAATTAACCGATTATTCCTCGTTTAAATCGATTATTATTCTGATATATTTTCTCCAGAACTTGATTAATCAATTGAATATCAAATTAATCGATTAAAATTTAACTTCCAGTGCAGAATTAATTGTTTATTTCAATTCTGTATTATTTTGTACTGCAACTATACTAATTTCTTTTCAGGCAAAACAAACTCAAGATCTCTGGTACCTTGACAGTGGTTGTTCTAAACACATGACAGGTGATATTACAAAATTTTGCAACTTAAAACTAAAGAATGGTGGGACTGTTGTCTATGGGGATAATAACAAAGGAAGAATCCTTGGAATTGGTGACATCAAATGCACAAAATCAGGTATTATTAACAATGTATTATATGTTGAAGGTTTAAAACATAATTTGATTAGTATTAGCCAGCTTTGTGATAAAGGATACAAAGTTGTCTTTGGGCAAGATCAGTGTCAAATAATCAATTCAGATTCAGAACAGGTACTGATTACTGGTAAGAAGATCAACAATATTTACATGTTAGATACTAATTCTACTAAAAATTGTTGCTTAATCTCTAAAGAGAATGATTCCTGGTTGTGGCATAGGAGGTTAGCTCATATTCATATGAATCATCTAAATAAACTGATTTTTAAAGATCTTGTAGTTGGCTTACCTAAACTTAAGTTTGTGAAAGACAAAGTATGTGATGCATGTCAAAAGGGGAAACAAGTAAGGAATTCTTTTTCAAAGAAAAATATTGTTTCAACATCTAGACCTCTTGAACTTTTGCACATGGATCTCTTTGGTCCTTCTAGAACTATAAGTTTAGGAGGAAATCTATATGCATTGGTTATAGTAGATGATTACTCAAGATTTACCTGGACATTGTTTTTAAAATTAAAATCTGATACTTTCCATTTGTTTAAGAAATTTGCGAAACAAATTCAAAATGAAAAAGGCTATTTCATCTCTTGTATTCAAAGTGATCATGGGGGAGAATTTTCAAACGAAAATTTTAATAAATTTTGTGATAAACATGGTATTAAGCATAATTTTTCTGCTCCTAGAACTCCTCAACAGAATGGTGTAGCTGAATGGAAAAATTGTTCCCTTGAAGAGTTAGCTAGGACAATTCTTAATGAAAAAGCATTACCAAAATATTTTTGAGCTGATGTCGTTAGTACTGCTTGCCATGTATTAAACCGTGTTTTAATCAGACCTTTTCTTAAGAAAACTCCCTATGAATTATTCAAAGGTATAAAGCCTAACATAAACTATTTCAAAGTATTTGGAAGTAAGGTTTTTGTTTTAAACAATGGAAAGGAAAGTCTTGGAAAATTTGATTCCAAATCAGATGAAGGTATCTTCTTGGGATATTCATTGAATAACCATGCTTATAGAATCTTTAACAAAAGGCTAAATACTGTAGAAGAATCTGTTCATGTTGTATTTGATGAGACTAACCCAAGTATGCAGAATATTTCTGAGTATAGTACAGAAGATGATGTTAAAACTGCTAGTTAAAACTGCCAGAATCAACAGATTCTCAAAAACAGGTTGAAGATATTGAAGAATCTGAAGAGCAGCTGCCTAAAGAATGGAAAACTCCAAGAAATCTTTCAATAGACAACATCATTGGTGAAATAAATCAGGGAGTTTCCACTAGAAGATCTCTAAATAAATTTTGCAATCACATGGCATTTGTATCTCAAATTGAACCAAAAACCATATCTCGATGCATTAAAGGATAATAACTCGGATTAATGCTATGCATGATGAATTAAATCAATTTATTAGAAATGAAGTATGGGAATTAATTCCAAAACCAAATAATGCAAATATTGTAGGAACAAAATGGGTTTTTAGGAATAAAATGGATGAAAATGGTATAATTACTAGAAACAAGGCCAGATTAGTTGCTAAAGGGTATAATCAAGCAAGAAGGGATTGATTTTGATGAAACATATGCTCCAGGTTCTAGATTAGAGGTCGTCGGACTTTTACTTGCTTATGCTTCAATAAAAAGTTTCGAGGTTATTTCAAATGGATGTCAAAAGTGCTTTCTTAAATGGCTACTTGAATGAAGAAGTTTTTGTTACACAACCACCTGGTTTTGAAGATCATATTCATCCAGAATATGTTTATAGATTAAAGAAAGCTTTGTATGGTCTCAAACAAGCGCCAAGACAATGGTATGAAAGGTTAAGTAATTTTCTCATTTCAAAGGGCTATCAAAGAGATTTGGTTGATAAAACTTTATTCTTAAAAAAATTGAATGATGATGTAGTTCTAGTTCAAGTATATGTTGTTGACATCATATTTGGAGCCACTAATGAGTCTTTATGTAAATATTTCATCAAAGATATGCAGGGAGAATTTGAGATGTCTATGATGGGAGAACTTAACTACTTTCTTGGATTACAAGTTAAACAACTTAAAGAAGGAAGTTTTCTTCATCAATCTAAATACTGCACAGAACTTTTGAAGAAATTTGAGATGGAACATTGCAAAGAAGCATCAACACCAATGTCCACAAATTGCTATCTTGACTCTGATGAAAAAGGAAAACCTGTTGATGAAACTAAATATAGAGGACTTATTGGTTCTTTACTATATCTAACAGCAAGTAGACCTGACATTATGTTTAGTGTTTGTATGTGTGCCAGGTTTCAATATGCACCAAAAGAATCCCATCTTACTGCTGCAAAAAGGATTCTCAAATATCTCAAAGGAACTTTAAATGTTGGGTTATGGTATCCTAGTGAGTCCAAACTAAATTTAATTGGATACTCTGACTCAGATTTTGCAGGTTGTAAGCTTGATAGGAAAAGCACCAGTGGCACCTGTCATCTCCTTGGAAGCAGTCTAATCTCATGGCATAGTAAAAAGCAATCATGTGTTGCTCTTTCTACAGCTGAAGCCGAGTATATTGCAGCTGGAAGTTGTTGTGCTCAATCTCTTTGGATCAAACAACAGCTTGAGGATTATGGTTTAATTCTTAGAAAAATTCCTCTCTTATGTGATAACACAAGTGCCATTATGTTAACTAAAAACCCAATTCAACATTCTAGGACAAAACATATAGAAATTAGACATCATTTCATTAGAGATCATGTTTTGGAAGGTGATTGTGAAATTTTCTTTATAGAAACTGAAAAACAACTAGCAGATATTTTTACAAAACCTTTTGCTCGTGATCGTTTTTACAAAATTCGAACTGAATTGGGCATTTTAGATGCATCAAACATTACTTAGTTTTCAAAACTGGTTGTTTTAATCGATAAAACCAAGCTTTAAATCGATTAAAAGCACTTATACAACATTTTTCTTACTGTGTTTAATCGATTAAATGTTGATTTAATCGATTAAATCAACTTATGTTTCAAACTTTCGAAATTCCTCACTGTTTTAATCGATTAAAACATTATTTTAATCGATTAAAACTAGTAATAAGATCATTTTAATCGATTTCGTCCTATTTTTAATCGATTACTACTATGGGAAAGAAAAATTAAAGGCTTTAGTTAATGCTTGTTCTTGTAACATGCTACTAAAGCATGATTCCCTTATCTTTACACGTATTAATTGTATTCATTACAAACGTGTTAATGAAGATAAGTTTGAATAAACTTTGATTAATCTTTATCTGAGTAAAATATCTTGTTCTTATTTTCTTACTGTTTTCAAAAACTAAATTTTGATAATTGCCATGCATTGTATTTGCTTTATTCCTCTGTTCCCTATTTTTTGATGAAGTCAAAAGGGGGAGAAATATTGCTTTGCTTTTATAATTGATTTCTCTTATTTAGGGGGAGTAGCAATATAGGGGGAGAAATGGGAAAATCTTTATTTTTTGAATACTCTCTAATCTATATATTCAAGTGACTTCTTTTGCAGAATTATTATTCAAAGAGGTGTTTGTCTTCATCAAATAGGGGGAGAGTGAAAGTGATGAAGATCTTATTGAATTACTTTGGCAAAGATCTTGTTGATTTGATGAAGTAAAAAATGAAGTCAAAGGCCACTTCGTGGCAGTCAAAGATCACTTAGATAAAAGAGTAGTGGGATTAGTGAGTCTACATCTCTGCTTAAGTTTAATCATTTTTATCTCTCTGCTGCATGAGGTTTCTTCATTTAAAAGATTTTGCAAAATGCCTCTAAAAAGCGATTAAACGGTTAAAAACAAAGTATTTTGATAAAAGATTTTTTAAATAACTATTTTAACTAATAGTATAGCTTTATCAACTAAAATGTTCTTAACACTTTTGTAACAGGTTTTTAACCGATATGTTTTCGAAATAATCGATTGTTTTCATTAGAAGGAGTTTTGAAAACCTTCTTTCAGTATTTTAACTGATATAGTTTCGAAAAAACCGATTAAAATCACTTAAAATGTTCAAGGAAGTGTTCTGGTAGTATTTTAATCGATATAACTTCGGAACAATCGATTAAAACCAATATGATTGATCAGAATGAGTTTATGATCGATCAGAATGAGTTTATGACCGATCAGAATGAGTTTTTGATCGATCGGAATAATTTTAATCGATTAAAATGCATTCAATCGATTAAAATAACTAAGTGAACTTTTTTCAAAGTGTTTTAATCGATTAAAATAGATTGTTATCAGTTAAAATCACTTAGAAAAGTTTATAAGAATATTTTGCAGTATTTAAAGCGATTGAAAGACGAATCAATCGATTAAAACAATTTAGAAGATTTTTTACAAAGAGTTTTAATTGATATAAACGGTGTCGTATCAGTTAAAACAGATCTGGAAAATAATCAAGAATGTTTTAACAGATTAAAAGAAGTTTTAACAGATTAAAACAAGTCTTTTAACAGATTAAAAGATTATTTTAACAAATTAAAAAAACTAGCAGTTTTGAAAATCTTCTATATAAACAGAATTGCTTGAACCTTTTAATAGACATCTTTTAGCAATCAATCAAGCAAGCATAAGTGATACTTTCAAGAGAGAATCGCGCTAGCTTTTGTGAAGTTCATAGGAGTTCTTTCTTGAGGCAAAATTGCATTCTTTTGGAGAAGAAACACATACTGTAGAGCTGCATAAATCTGGTTTGAGCGTTCTAAGTTTCTTCTAATTGTTTCTTTAATTTCTTTACTGTATTGTGGGTGCCTGGAATTGTCGGAACTGGTTTCTGTAGCTTGAATTTGGCTGCAGGGTTGGTCAAGAACTGGAATTTGGTTCTTGGTGAAGGTTTAGGTGCAGGAACTAGAATTGTTGTTCTTGTGGTAGATTGAGTGTGAGATTAAAGTTGTAATCTGTAAAACGTTCAATCTAGTGGAACCCAGCTGGAATTTGGCTGGAGACTGGACGTAGCCCTGGGATTGGGTGAACCAGTATAAACCTTGGTTGTATCTTTCTAAACCTTTCTCTCCTTTAATTCTGTCATTGCATTTATTTTTGATTGCTTACTGTGTGTGATTCAAGAACTGGTCTGAAATCTTAATCTTTGAAATAGATAATGTGTAAATTTGCGAAAATCTTTCAAAGATCAATTCACCCCCCCCCCTCTTGATCTCAGCCTACATTTCTAACAGAGAGGACCAGCCACTTTCTAGAATTCCCGAAAGAAATTTATTAATGCATGTTGAGTGTTGGACTAACATGGATATGTTTATGTATGAGAGATTCTGTTTAGATGATGCTAAATGTGCTCTCACTTTTTATTTTCTCTCTTGGTTTTTCTTTACTCATGATATGATGTAATATGAATGATTTGACTTTGTCAGAAGTTGATTTATTTTCTAGTTTTGACTTGTATTTTTATCGTTATTTTATAGCCTTTTATCTCTTCTGTCGGACTGCGTGGCTACTTAGCTTACAAAGAACCTGAAACCAGGCTAGCTAAAAGGCAGACTGTCCGAGATAAGGGTGTTTATTGCAAAAATGTTTTTGTGATTTTTCTGTTGTTTGGTTATGATATGCAACAAACAAATGCGCACACAATTCGATCATCCGCGAACAGGCGAGAAGTCATTCTTAATCACGAGGTAGGGTTTTCCTGCAGAAAAGTGCATTAGCGAAGGTAGGTTCTAACTATTCTCACCAAGGCTAAGGCCCCCAAGGTGCCCCCATTATAGGGTCCCCACTCTCCACCCTTCCGACCATGCTTAGCACTAAGGCCATAGTCAGTCTTTGTGCCAAAAGAGGAAGGTTATCACCTTGAGTGGTGGTTTCCAATCACACTGGTGGACACAAGGCCATCACTACAGTGAACCGTACCTGCCACCCACTCCCTATGGATTTCTCACTTGCCCCTGGGTATAGAGGGAACTGTTGTGTGCAAGGGTTTGTGTACAGTTTGTATTTCAAACAATTGTGTAAAATAAACAAACAACAATTATTAAGGCCAAACATTAAAATATGTTATAATACAAGGTAGGGTAAAAGCGTAATTTCTTGGTTTATTTACTTTAAGCTGGCCCATCACTAAATGGGATCAACTCTCTAGGCTTCCCTAGTGGAGTCGCCATCTGTCGCCACCATCAAAATGAGGCGGTCGGAGCGATGCGATGGTTCCGACTTTCCAATTTTTGCGTTTTTATTGGTGTTGTTACAATGCCTTTAGGTTGTCCGATAACCGGGCTGAACCTAGAGGCGAGGTTTTTGAAAGAGTGTTCTTGGATTGTTCGATAATCGGGTTAACCCAGGAACTAATTTTGAAGGGTTCTTCTGGAGTCGCCACCGATGTTTTTACCGAAAACATCGGAAAAGGAGTGAAAATGCGTTGGTTTTTTTTGAAAAACCAACTTTGGTCATTAGAACCAGACTTGGGTAAGGGAGTTAGTTACGTGTAAGGGAAGTGTTAGTTCTCTTACGACACCCCTTTCAGGTTCCCTATGATAAGCCAGCTATTTAAATAAGTAAACCGGTGAAAAGACGCTTTTACCCTTTTATTTACAGAATTTAAAGTTACGACTACATTCGCCCTGATATCTATTGCATAATGAAAATTAAAGCAGTAAAAGAGAGAAGGAGAATGTAGAAACCTCCGAGGCAAGCTTTATATTAATTTCTTGAAAACTATGGTGCTTTTTGGCAGCCCTTCACTCTTTACAGCGCCAAAAATCTCTCGAAAACGCTATAAAAAACTCTAAAAAGCTCTCAGAAACTCCGGAAATGCTTCGGAGGGGTTCTAGGAAGAGAATTTGAGGAAGTGACAAGAGAGAGAATGGAAGAACTATGTGAATTGAGGGTGAAGGTGCGACTATTTATAGGGATTCGCACCTGTCAGGTCGAGACGACCGTCTCGTCTAACAAGGTCGAGACGGCCATCTCGCCTTGCAAAAATGGCGAGAAGGCTGTCTCGCCAACCTGGAGGGCCGTCTCGCCAAACGAGACGGCGGTCTCGACTTGCAGAAGTGGGGAGACAGCGGTCCCTATAAGCGAGACGGCGGTCTCGATCCTAAAAGGCGAAAATCCTTATTTACATGCAGAAAATCCCTCCTATCCTAGTTTGGGGCCTAATAGTCTCTCCTAATGGCTTCTTAGGCTTCATCCATCTTCGAAAAGGAGGTCTTCTGGTCTTTATTATGAGGTCGGGCAAGATTTGGGGTCTACATTGTACAGTGGAGATATGGGGAATCTTCACCAATAAAGGAGGAAATCTCCAATATAGCCGGCATTGGGGGCATGACTAGAAGTGGAAGAATATACTCTCCCAAGGAGTTGCAAGAGGATGCCCCCAAAAATAAAGGGAAAAATAAGCAGACTAAAGAAAGAGAAAACAAGGAATCTAAGGAGGAGACTGACGAATTACTCCAGTTCATAAGGCAAAGCTAGTATTCCATTATCGACCAACTCAATCATACACCCGCAAAGATAACTCTGTTGTCTCTAATGATGAGTTCAGAACTGCATAGAAATGCCCTGATGAAGGTCTTGAGCGAAGCACACGTACCTCATAATATATCCCAAGAAAAAGTTGAGAGGATCATTAGTTACATTACGACAAGCGATCACCTCACCTTCACAGATGAAGAACTCCCCCTAGAGGGGTCGAGCCACAACAAGCCATTGCACATTTCTATCAAGTGCAAGTAGTACCTCATCGCTAAAGTTCTTGTGGATAACGGGTCATCCTTGAAAGTGATGCCCAACTGCACACTCGACAAGTTTATTATTCAAGGAACCTGCTTGCGCCCAAGCAGCACTATCGTCTGAGCCTTTGACAGATCCAAGCGAGAAGTAGTGGGGGAAATCAATCTGCCAATTCAAGTCAGACCCACTATCTTCAACATTGATTTCCACGTAATGGATATTACTCCAACATATAGTTGTCTCCTTGGCAGACCTTGGATTCATGACGCTAAGGTAGTGCCTTCAATGCTCCACCAAAAAGTCAAGTTTACAGTGGATGACAAGCTGGTCACGGTCCAAGCAGAAGACAATATCTTGATCAGTGGACTGTCTACCCAACCTTATGTGGATGCGGCTGAAGAGGCCCTTGAAACATCTTTTCAAGCACTCGAAATTGCCAGCATAGAGAGACTTCCCAATAATACGAAGGTGGCCTGCATGATGATGAAGCATGGCTACCATCTAGGCCAAGGATTGGGGGCATATTCCCAAGGGATGAGGGAACCCGCAGAATTCAAAGATAACCCTTTAAAGTTTGGCCTAGGATATGACCCCACGAAGGGCCAAGCAGAAAGAAGAAAAGGGAAGTCTCCCCTCCGCACACTCAAGTAGATCTTCCAAAGCAGAGGGATGCAAGCGTCGTGAGCAACCCTAGTCATTAGGAGTTCTTTTTCTTTCCTTAAGGGATGTAAACCCAGTGATTGTTAGAGATTATCCCCTAGGGCTGGCCCGACCCCCAGGCATCTATTAAGCACATATTCCCTTACTAATTAATAAAGAATACATTTCTTACTATACGCTTCTCTTCTTGCTACTTCATGTCTAGACCTCATAATAATCATATCTAAGCAAATAAAAGAAAAAAGAAGAATAAAGATGCGTCTAAATAATCAAAAGGTACCATTGCCATAATAAAGTTGATTGATCAGAAACACGAAATAAGGTTTTACCTCACCATAAATAAAGCTGTGTTTTGCCAATATTGTGCAAAAACATAAAAGAAAAGAAAGAGCCCACAAGAAGCCAAAGGCAAAAAAGAAAAAGGGCAAAATACCCGGTAGGAAACCCACTAAGGGGGCTACGCAAAAGATAGGGTCAACCCATTAGGACACCCGAATGAAAATAAAGGGTTAGCCTAGGCAAAAGTTAGGGTTACAAAATAAGGTTCGATAGGATTCCAAAAAAAAAAGGAACCTAGACAAGAGATAGGACAAAACACAATATCTTAGTCCGAAAACCCAAAGGGCGATCTAGGGAAATCAATCGGCCATAAAAGCAATGGGAATAGGCTAAGGCGCAAATCCCCAAAGAAAAACGTTTGTGTTAGGCAGCAACTTAAACACTCTAGCCAACCTTGACTAGCCATTCTTACAAAATCTTTCCTAAATAAAATCAACCATCTAAAACACAAGCCGTTGAATTTATCCCCTTTACTTCTTTTCTCTTGACCCTCACAACATTATTCTAACAATTAGTTTGGGAATATGGAGGCGTATAGTCAACAAGAGGATTGGAATCCCTAAAGCAAGGAAAAAGGGCACCGACGTGGAAAAGTGTGCTCTCTAAACTAAAAGTAATTCTTCGGTAATGTTAAGTCCGGAACGACACAAACAAGTACAACAGAGAAGCAAAAACATCAGAGGGCCCTGTCTCTATAAGACGTACTCGTTAATCCTTATGAAAACACTAATGAAATAGCATTATAGGACATCAAACATGAAAACATTGCATGCATAAAATGTTTTTGAACAAGGTCCAATTTTCTTCAAAAAAAAATCTTCTAAAATTCAATACCTCTGTCTCGACTTCTCAGACCGCCGTCTCGACCCATGCAGAAACGAGACCACCTTCTCGAAATTCGAGACCATCGTCTTGCTTTGGACAAAAACGAGACCGCCTTCTCGCTTGGCAAGAAGGTCGTCTCGCCATAAGCCTAAAACGAGACCGCCGTCTAGAAGTTCCAGACGGCGGTCCCGAGTCTTGCAAAATCGAGACCACCATCCCAAAATCCCAGATGGCGGTCTCGACCTGCAGCGAAAAATATATAAATAGGGGGCCTTGGGGTCAGTTTTGGACATCCACTTCTGCGTCCTCATACATACTTTTCTACCTTCTTGAGTGCTTTCTATTAAAAATGCATAGAGGAGAGTCTTCTAGAAAGAGGGGTAGGGGTTCCGGCCCAAGCACATCTGCGGCCCCGGCTCCTCAAGACCTAACCCAACTAATGCCCCAGCACCAAGCCCGGCTCGAGCACATCCAGGGATATACCTTGCATCCCATGCTAAGGTTGGACTTCCGCATCCTCACCGAGTTTGGATGGGAGGATGAGGTGCGGAGGTACATTGAGAGCATTGGGTGGGACTTCCTCCTCTAGCCTCCTCCCACCCGCATGTATACGTAGGCAGTAATGGAGTTCCTTGCCTCCATTACACTGATGGAGCTACCCACCATGATCCCAGGCATCCCTCCGGTCATGATGGTCTCCTACTTCATGAATGGGTCTTACCGGACTACGACGCTGGATGAATTCAACATCTCCATCGGCTTCATACAGCTCGAGGATATCCTGACCCCAGGGTATCAAGGAGCCGTCTGTGAGCAGCCACCCACCCTCACAGCCGGTGAGATGTGGGAGGATCTCACCTGGGCGCAAGTCCTGCCAACCCTACTGAAGGGGTCTGCTCTCCTCCCCGCTCTCCGCATTTGCCACAAGCTGTTGGCGGAAACAATTCATGGGCAGAAGGAGAGTCAGGGAAAGGTCACCCACCCTGACCTCTTTGCCCTACACTGTTGAAACATACAAGGACATGAATGTTGAAGTTACATGGACATGAAGCTTGTTAATTTTGATGATGATTCAAGAACAATGGACTTAGAGAGTTGAAGACTTGTATTCTTGTGTAATAACTCTGTTTTGATGATTTTGAGTCTGTAATATTAGAGTCTAAGATAGCCAACACATAGTCTACTCTTTAGAAGCTTCAACAACTCATTTTTATCAAAGTCAGATTGGTTTATTCGATTAACCAGCTAAATAATCGATTATTACAAAGAGAAAAACCATTTTCTGTATCAGCTCTCTGGAATAATCGATTAACAGCTTAATTAATCGATTAACAGGGTTGTTAATCGATTAACAACCCAAATAATCGATTAAAGCAGTGCGTTGTGGGTTCTTGTTGATTTTGGCTCTGTAATTATCGATTAACACTTGAGATAATCGATTATTTCAGTCAGATTTGCATTTTGAACTTCAAATTAAACCTATTTTCGAAATCTCTAGTCCCAATACACCAAGTTTAGAAAATCCCCAATTCCTAAACCCTAATTCATCTACTTAAGGTTCTCTAAGGCTCTCAGAAAATTGAACAACCTTTTTCAAACAAAAGTTGAGAGTTGTGATTGCCAAAGAACTATTTGTTGGAGGAAAAATGGTCTTTTGGAACCTAGTGTGGGCTAGAAGCGATAAGAATCACTAAGTGGAGTTCTTGGTGGATTGTGTGTTGTGCCGTCTCTAGGGAAAGTTGTTCTTCATCTCTTGTGTGACTCAAGAGAGGTGTTTTCATTACCCTATCTTTTCATTTGTAATATGCTTGTATAACTTTGATTATAGTGACAACGTTAATCCTCTGTTTGAGTGATTAACAACTGGACGTAGGATCTTTTAATCCGAACTAGTATAAATCTTCTGTGTAAGACTCTATCCTTATCCTATTTACGTTTACACAGCATTTTAAACGGTAAAATTTGGGGAAAATTTTTAAAACCTAATTTTTGTTAAGAAACCAATTCACCCCCCTCTTGGTTTTTGTCCGTTCACACAAACATTTTGCTACGCGATTCTAACAAGTGGTATCAGAGCTTGCTTTGATAGTCATTCAAATTTTTCGAGAATGGCCAGACAAAATCAAACGTTTGCCGAAGGTGCTTCTATCAATAGACCCCCACTTTTTGCGGGTCAAAATTATCCTTTCTGGAAAGTTAGAATGCAAATTTTTTTAGAGTCTGTTGATAGAGGTGCTTGGGACGCTATTTTAAACGGTCCCTATATTCCTAAAATTTTTGAAAACGGAGTAGACATTCCTAAACCATTTTCTAGATGGACGGCGGAGGAAAATAGAAAAGCTCTATTTGACGTTAGGGCTAGAAACATTATTTCATCTGTTTTAACCCTTGATGAGTTTTACAGGATCTCTGTTTGTAAAAGTGCTCAAGAAATGTGGGAAATGTTGAGAGTGACCCACGAAGGTACCGACGATGTTAAGAGAGCATGGTAAAATTCTCTAATCCAAGAATATGAGATGTTCCGAATGCAACAAGGCGAAATGATATTTGACGTTCAAAAGCGTTTCACACACATTGTGAACCATCTCACCGGATTAGGTAAAATTTTTTATGTTGATGAATTAAATGTGAAAATATTGAAATCTTTGGATAGGAAATGGCAACCTAAAGTGACGGCCATCTCGGAGTCACAAAACCTTGCCACAATGTCTATGGCGGCACTCTTTGGAAAGTTGAGAGAGCATGAGCTTGAACTAGGAAGGCTAAACGATGAGGAAGGACAACATCAAAAGAGGAACTTAGCCTTCAAAACTGAAATTTCCAAAGGTAAGAGTAAAAAGGAAGAAGAAGATTCGGAGAATGATGAAGAAGAATTAAGTCTCATGATTAAGAAGTTTACCAAATTCATGAAAGCCAAAGGAAGGCATCCATTCAAAGGTAAGGGAAAGGTAAGAGAAAATACTTCCGTAAATATCAAATGCTATGGTTGTTGTGAAACAGGACATGTGAAGACCGAATGTCCAAACAAGAAAAATGAAGATAATAAAGGAAAACATTTCTTCAAGAAGAAAGCCTACATCGCTTGGGATAATAGTGATTCAAGTTTGGAGTCAAGTGATTCAAAAATTGAAGCTAATATTTGCTTAATGGTAAATGACAATATATCTTCCAATTTTGAAGTAAGTGATTCTGACTCATCTTCAAGTGATGATGAAAATAATTTTGATGAATTACAAAATGCATATAATGAATTGTTTAATGCCTTTAAGGACTTGAAAAATGAATACAAAGCTGTGAAAAAGAGTTTAAATAGATCCGAAAAGGAGGTGGAGTCCTTTAAAAACGAAAATTGCATGTTTAGAGGAAAAGTAAACCTTAGAAACGAAAATTGTATGTATAGATGAGAATGATGATAAGAATTTAGCATGTGCATCTTGTAAATAGTATGAATATGACATTGATATACTTAATCATTTGCTTGATAAAGCCGAGAAGGAATTGTAGACCCCTAATTTTGCCCGGCTTCTTAATAAAAGAAAAGGAGACCTCTCGCAACAAGATAGAGTTCACCCAGTCACCCGACGAAAGCTAGGGAGACTCCCTACATGAAGATAAAGCTCGCCTCGCATCTTAATGAAGGCCAAGAAGACTTCCTATATGAAGATAAAGCTTCAACGGACACATATCAGCATCAACCAATGTCCGAAAAAAGCAAGGAAAGCTTCCCGGGGTCCCAGAACGCAAAAACTGGACAAAACAGGTCGAGACCACCGTCCCAGAGTTGGGACGGCAGTCCCAACTATCCTAGGACAAGTGAGACGCGCGTCCCTGTAGACCCCTAATTTTGCCCGGCCTCTCAAAATAAAAGCTAGAGGAACTTCACCCGAAGATGGAGTTCATCCGGCTTCCCAAAACGAGAAGGACCTCCCACAACAAAAGACGGAGTTCATTCATTCACACAATAAAAGCCAAAAGAGACTTCCTACACAAAGACAAAGCTCGCCCGGCATCTTAATGAAGGCCAAGAAGACTTCTTATATGAAGATAAAGCTTCAACGGACACACATCGGCGTCAATCTATGTCCGAAAAAGGAAAGGAAAGCTTCCCGGGGTCCCAGAACACGAAGACTGGACAAAACAGGCCGAGACCACCGTCCCAGGGTTGGGACGGCCGTCCCAACTGAAAATAAGCAGTTGGGACGCGCGTCCCAGATGTGGGACGGCTGTCCCAAACCCAATTTAAGTGGGACGGCCGTCCCGGACCCCCAGGTGGTCCCGCTCTGTGTAAATTTGCCATTTGGGACGGCCATCCCAGTCCAGACGGCCGTCCCAACCCAGACGGTGGTCCCAAGGTGCGCCAGCTGCGAAAACTATAAATAGGAGGCTCATTTGCCACTTTTTCAGAACAGAGACACTCCAGAGAGCTCTGAAACACTTAGAAAACTCAGAGCACTTGTCTACTTCTCTCCCTCTCTCAAATGATCTTTCCGATTGCCTTAAATAGGTAACAATCGGTTAAGGAATTATATTCCGGCATTTGATTCTTCTTTAAATTTTTAGTGGAGTCGATCTTGTATTGGTGAGGAGAGTCTGTGTAGAAAGAGGGGTTGCCAAAATGCATCCTCACAGTTCGAGATTCTCAATATAAAGCTTGCTACGGAGGTTCTTTTCAATTCCCTTCTCTTTTATTGTTTTATTTATTGTTTTATCTAGCTTTATTTATTACGTCATGTAGAATAAAATCATGTAGATAGCCATTTTAATATCTCTTTTATTGCTTTATTTAGCTTTATTTATATAAAATTATGTAGATAGCCATTTCAATATTATGCAATAAAATAGGGTAATTGCGTAATTTCTCGAAGTCTTCTCTTTAAACGAATTGATCTGTCATAGGGAACCCGAAAGGGGCGTTGTGGGGTGCTAACACCTTCCCCACACGTAACTAACTCCCTTACCTAACTCTGGTTATAATGGCCAAGTTTGGTTTTCATTAAAATCAATGCCTTTTATCCTTTTCCAATGTTTATGGTCAAAACATTAATGGCAACTCCATAAGAACCCCTTTTCGAAAACCTTGCTTTTATTAGAGGATAATTCAATTGTTGGACACCTCGGAAGCAATGAATATATTTTAAAACAAATACGCGAGTCTAAACCATCTTTTCGCGACCGCTCGCATAAACGTTCGAGACGTCCTCAGACGTTGGAAAGGGACGGCGGCGACAGATGGCGACTCCACTGGGGAAGTCCGAGAGTTGATCCCATTTAGTGACAGATAAATTCAAACTAAGTAAAGATTTGAAATTACGCCTTTACCCTTCTGTATGTTTTTATTGTATGGCTTTAAATAACTGCTGTATGATTATTTCTGCAATTGTTTGAAATATAAATTGCACACAAAAACCCTTGCACACAATAGTCCCTCTATACCCGGGGGCAAGAGTGAATATCTATAGGGAGTGGGTGGCAGATACGATCGGTTAGTTGGCACACGGGGCTACTACCGTTGTCGGAAAACCACCAACTCAAGGTGATAACTCTCTTCTTTTGGTCTAAGGGTGTCGCCACGGAGTTCCGTGCATGACCCGAGGATTGAGAGATTGAGAGGTCCCTATAATGGGGGCACCTTGGGGACCTTTGGCCTTGGTGAGAACAGTTTAGAACCACCCAAACAAAGCACGTTTCTGCAGGAAAACCCTACCTCGTGATTAAATAAGCATGGCTCTGCTCGTGGGTGAATGAATTGTGTATGCATTTGTTTGCTGCATTTGTATTGATGCATTAGCATAGGGTAATCATACAACAGACAAAAAATGAAAAAACCCTAAAAATCATAAAAAGTGAAAAGATAAAAACCTTTATCTCGGACAGTCTTCAGTTAAGCTGGCCTGGTTTCAGGTTCTTTGTAAGCTAAGTAGCCACGTTGACCGACAGAAGAGATAAAGGGTCATAAAAAAAACAAATTAAAAATACCTTTGCAACTAAGAGAGAAAATAATTACAGCATGCTCATCATTTTAATAAACCCCTAAAAAATGGGTCTTAGAGACGTTTTTTGGGAAAATTACTGGGCCAAATTGCCTACGGCATTTGCAACTTGGTTCTTCACCCTTTTCTCTTCGTTTTGACATGTTGTGCGTCCAAATCGGACAACCCAGTCAAAAGTTATGCCACTTTCAATATCTGCTGTCATAAAAAAAAATATTTTTGTAGTGCATACATAAACACATTCATTCTAGGATACACCAATCATTTAAAAAACTATAATAAAATTGTTAAAATCATTTAGAAGGTGGCTGGTCTTCCGCCCGTCCTCACTCGTGCTCAAAAGGCTAAAAAGATGGAACAACTAGAAGAACAAAACCGAAAGCTCACCGCTGAGCTTACTACGCTGAAAGAACAAATGACACAGATGTTAGAAATAATGCGCCAACAAAATCTTCATAAAGAGGGTCCTCAAAGTGGACAAGCCTTCCACCAAGAAGAAGAGGAGGGACCCAATGATGAACAAGCCCAATCTGATACAAGGGCAGTGCATATTCATGCACCAGAAGTATCAAAACAACAGCTGACTGCCCTTGAAGAGCGATTGAGAGCCATGGAGGGGCATAATTTTGATGTTAAAGAGGCAGCTGATATGTGCCTCGTCAAAAATATCCAATTCCCGAACAAGTTCAAAACTCTGGATTTCCCAAAATACATGGGAATGACCTGCCCCAAAAGCCATCTTACAATGTACTGCCGTAAGATGGCTGCCTATGCTGACAATGAAAAACTCCTGATCCATTGCTTTCAGGAGAGCTTAGTTGAATCAGCCCTAAACTGGTATATGCAACTGGAAGGGGGCCAAATCCAAACCTGGAGACATCTGGCAGATGCTTTCCTTCGTCGCTACAAATACAATATTAATCTGACCCCTGAAAGAGCAGATCTACAATTATTAAGCAAAAAAGACGACGAATCTTTTAAAGCATATGCTCAAAGATGGAGGGAATTGGCAGCCCAAGTAGAACCTCCTCTATCCGACAAGGAAACCACATCCATGTTCATCAATTCTTTAACTGGTCCCTATTACGACAAAATGATAGGGAACACATCAACACTCTTTGCGGATGTGGTAATTATAGGAGAAAGAGTAGAGCAAGGTATGAAAAGCGGAAGAATTGCACAACATACTTCCTCCAATTCCTCTACTCCAAATGATAAAAAGAGCTTTGGAAAGAAGAAGGAAGGAACTGTAAATACAATCAACATTGCCACTCCTTCTTCTTCCTCACGGCAGACCAAGTCACACAGACAAGAGAGGAAATTCACTTCCATACCTACCTCCTATGGAAGTCTGCTTATGAAATTGTTGGACGCCAAGCTCCTCGTGCGTGTCCCTCCCAAGAAAATAGAGCCACCATATCCAGAATGGTACAAGTCTAATGAAAACTGTGATTACCATTCGGGCGCTCCGGGACACTCCGTTGAAAACTGTGTGACCTTAAAGCACAAGGTCCAGAATCTAATAGATGCAGGGTGGATTACCTTTGATGCATCTACTCCAAAAGTAGATGACCAGCCTCTTTCCAAGCTCGAATGAAGGATGGGAAGATCAGCAATTTAGGGCTCATCATTTTGTCATCTAATAAAAATAAAATACAAAAAATAGATAATAAAAAAAATATATCAAAAAGCTTCTGATGTATCTCTCGTGATCCCCGCCCATGATCACGAGATTTTTTATTAAAGTGGGCTTTGTAAATATTTTCTTCTATCAATACAATGAGGCATTTTCATAATATTCATATTCTTTGTTATTCTTTTCTCTCTCATTCCAAAATAAGTGAATAAAATCTAAACCCAAATATAGACCATATAAACAATCATGTCTCGTGATTGAAAACTCTCTCGCGGATCTGAAAGCCGAAGGCGAATGGATTGAGTCAAACAGTGAGGAGGGGACCATTTCCCCGGACATGCAAAGACTGTTAGAAAAATAAGCTCAATTGATACAGCCCCATAAGGAAAAACTAAGGTCTTCAATTTGGGACAAGGAGACAATAAGAAAGAAGTAAATGTCGATACCCAAATTGATAATATCAGGGAAGAGGCAATAACACCTTTGAGCTTATTCATGCCTTGTCCTTTCCCTTATACATCGGATAAAGCTGTACTATGGATATGCACAAAAGAATTGTCTGTCAATGAAGATATCTCCAATATAGCCAGCATTGGGGGCAGGACGATAAGCGAAAGAATTTATTCCCCCAAGGAGCTACAAGATAATGCTCCTAAAAACAAAGGAAAAATAAAGAAACCGAAGAGGAAAAGGAAAAAAGAATCCCAAGGGAAGATTGAGCAGACCTTGGATTCAAAGTGCTAAGGCAGTTTCTTCAACGCTCCACCGAAAAATCAAATTCGTGGTAGACAACAAATTGATCATGGTTCAAGTTAAAGACTAGATTCGAATCAGCGAACCGTCTACCATACCTTAAATGGATGCGGCTGAAGAAGACATTTGAAAATATGGAAAGACATCCTAGCAGTTTAAAAGTGGCCCATATAATGAAGAGATATGGATACAGCCCAGGCAAGGGCTTGGAAAGGATGTTCGAGGAATAAGAGACATCCTAGATTTTAAGGATAATCCTTTAAAGTACGACCCTACAAAAGAACAAGTCGTACGATGAAAAGGGAAGTCTCCCCTCCGTACCTTAAAAAGACGATCTTCCAAAAGGAGGGATATTAACATCAAGGGTAGCATTAGTCATTAGATGTCCTTCTTCTGATTCTAAGGGATGTAAACCCAATGACTATTAGAGATCACTCCTTGGGGTGTGCCCGATCCCCTAGCATCTTTAGGGCACGCATTTCCCTTTGGATTACAAAAGAATGCTATTCTTACTATCTGCTTCTTTTCCTACTAAACATGTCTATACCCCATTAAATAACCCTGTTTAGACAAACGTTTTGTTCCAAAATGCGTCAAAATAATCAAAACGCCATAAACAAAATGAAGCCAAAGTTAACATGATTGATTAGCTAGAGACACGAATAAGAAAATCGTGTTTCGACAATGTTTGAGAAAAATTATTATTAAAAGAAGCCCGTCAAGGTCAAAGGCCAAGACAAAAAGATAAAAGGGCAAAATCCTAGGCTGAAAACCCAAAAGGTCGAACTAGGAAAGTTAATCAGTCACAAATAGGCGCCAGAGTATTCAGTTGAAAGACGCCATCTCATTAAGAACAAAACGTTTGTTTAAACTAGCCTAAACACCGACCAACCTTGGCTAGCCATTCTTACAGAAACTATTATTTCATAAAAAGAATCTCACTAAAACACAAGCCTTTGTGATAAACCCCTTTCTTTCTATTCTCTTGACCCTTCATCATAAAACATTCAAGTAATTGACTGGGAAATGCGGAAACATGGTGATCAATAGGAGGATTGAAATCCCTAAGGAAAGGAAGAGGGGCAGTGACATGACAATTGCTCTACATTCAAAATAATTACTCTTCGGTTATAGCAAGAGAAGTCCAAGACGGCAAATCGGTACAACTAATCATGTTGATAAAAGCACATGATGATGGAAGCAAAATTAACAGAGGCTGAACGGGTTCAAAGCCGATATAACCAGTTAAACCTTATGGAAGAAAAACGACTGAATGTTATATGTCGTGGACAAGCCTATCAAAGGAAAATAAAAAAGGCTTAAAAGGTCAACCCTCATATTTACCAAAAGAAGGATTTAATGGTAAATGGGCAGTGAACTACAAAGGACCCCTTGTGGTCAAATGAGCTTTTTCGGGAAAGGGCTCTTATCCTCGTCAATATGGATGGAGAAGAACTTCGACACCTAATCAACTCCAGTACGGTGAAGAAGTATTATGCTTGAAGACATTGCTCAAGACCCGTCAGGAATGAAAATCCGCAAAGGACATTCCTGGGCAAAAGATAGGGTCCATATTCCTCGCTAGGATACGTCCTAGGCAAAAAGAAGAGGTAAAAAAAAAGTAAATAAAAAAAAATAAAGAAACTAAGAGCAATGGTTACTTTAGTCGAAAACCGAAAAGGCGGCTAAAGTAACATTCTTCCAGAAGCAAGCAGTCTGCACAGTCTTCACTCTGAGCTCAGAACATCTCAACTAAAGCAATTAGGAGAACTAGGGGGCAGATATCATAGACATGACTGTATAAGCCTAAACAGTATAGCCAACCTTAACTACCCATTCTTCTAAATACCTTTTGTAATCCTTCTATAAAAGAAATAAACTTTTGCTCATTTATCAATAAAAATTCCTTTTCATTTCCTTTCTCTTGACCAAATATTATGGAAATGCCTCTTTATTGATAAATCATAAATATGCGCAAAGACCTTTAATCAAAGATCAAGCATGCATCTAAAAAGGGAAGCATAAAAAATAATAAAAGAATAAATGCCTGCTAGGATATTCTTAGGTAAAAATCAGGGTAGCCTGCTAGATCGGAAATCCCAGTAGAACGGTCTAGGCAAAAGATAAGGCAAAAGCCCCCTAAGATATTCTAGGCAAAAATTAAGGCAGCCCGCTAGATCGAAAACCCGTAAAGGGCGATCTAGGCAAAAGATAGGGCTAAGACCAAAAGATTAATAAAAGAAGAGCCCATCATCATAAAGGAGGAGCCCATCATGGTCATAAAGAAAGGAGCCCATCGGCATATTCATGAGAAGCCAACGGGAGAAGGCCAGTTACTTTCTAAATGCATCAAAAATAAATAAACATTAGATTGCATTTAGGACATTCACACACAAAGTAGTTGCATAATACGACTTTGTCAAAATCAAGAAAAATAATTTTCTTCAAACAAGAATAATAAACATGCATATAAGGAGGCTAGTCTCCATACTTGTGATTGAAAACAGGAGGCGCCAGAATCCAGTCTCCATATGAAAATCAAAATCGCGAAAGGCAAAATCAAAACCATTTTAGCAGAATAAAGAGCTTTAAGAAAACCATAGCTCCAACCATTCTCCTCAAACCCCAATAGAAGGAGGGTACATCAAAAAAGGCCAACGGAAAGGCCCGATGATCCCCAAGCGGATCTTTGCTCACTCTAGAGGCAAAAAAAAAAGAAAAAAAAAAAGAAAAAAAAAGACTACTTCACGACTCAGCTTCATCGCCACATAAGTCATCAAGCACACTCATGCAAGAGTCTCCGTCACTCCCCTAAAGCAGAATAAGGAGAATAAGGAGAATAAGGACTACATAAGAGTCTACAGAGGCCACCACAGAAAAAGGCCAAATAAAAATCTCCAAGAAAAGTATATCAAGAAAAGTCTACAAAAAGACAAAAAGAGGAAAACAAAAATTTCCATCTTCCAGCTCAAATAAAGAGCCTCACAAAAGTTAGAGCCAAGACTCCATCATAAAAAATCAAACCAAGGATTTGATCCCCAAGAAGCAAAGAAAATTCCCCAGGGATCTCCAAAAGGAAAAGAGGAAGAAAAAAGATATCTTTCTCATCCAAAGATCAAGCCAATGTGCATAAAAGGAGCACATATGCAAAAGCTAAATCGCAAAAAAGAGAAATTGCAAGAAAAGGGTAGAAACCCATTCCCCAGCAAAATAAGAGCACAGGCAAAGCCAGCTCAAACAACAACAACTCATAAGGAGTCGAAAACACCATTTCTCCCTCGAGGGCAATTCAAAATAGATCTCCGAATGAAATCAATCCCCAGTGGATCATCAACAACAAAATCCCCAAGTGGATCTTCGCCTAATCAAGAGGCATAATCAATAAGAGAACTCAAAATCCCCAACGAGCCTACCAAATGAAGGCAAAACTACAAGTTTATATCCTCGTGGAATCGCGTATAAATTCCCAAATACGTATATCCCCAGTGAAAAGCAAAGTCTTCACTTCCAACAGCAAGCAGTAAAGCCAATATCCCCAAGAAATGGGAAATCAACCTATAAGAGGTAATACAAGCACAAAGCTTTCAAAAAGTATCCACCTACTCAGAGGTATTATCAAGAACAAATATCCTCAAGTAGAACAACAGCCTATTTAGAGGCGAAAAACAACAAGTACAAAGCCTTCGCCACTACTGAAGCACCCGCCTAATCAAGAGGCAGAATCAATAAGAGAATTCACAATCCCCAGAGGATTCCCGCCTAAACAAGAGGCAACCAACAAAGAATCCCCCGGCCAATACCGGACGGCTAAAAAAAAAAAAAAGAAGAAGCCAAAATCAAAGAATCCCCGGCCAAGACCAGATGGCTAAAAGAAAAAGCCAAAATCAAGAATCCCCGGCCAAGACCGGATGGCTAAAAAGAAAGCCAAAAAACAAGAATCCCCAGCAAAGCCGGATGACTAAAACAAGAAAAGTCAAAATCAAATTACTCCCCAGAGGCGCATGATAAAAAACAGTAAGCCGCCGACAATAGAACCATGTCAAGATGCAGGTTCGCACCCAGTGGGGGTGTAAAAACCATTAGAGTCCGTCAAGATGCAGACTCGTACAATAGAGCCTTGTCAAGATGCAGGTTCGCACCCAGTGGGGGTGTAAAAACCACTAGAGCCTAGTCAATATGCAGGTTCGCACCCAGTGGGGGTGTAAAAACCACTAGAACCTTGTCAAGATGCAGGTTCGCACCCAGTGGGGGTGTAAAAACCACTAGAGCCTAGTCAATATGCAGGTTCGCACCCAGTGGGGGTGTAAAAACCACTAGAGCCTAGTCAATATGCAGGTTCGCACCCAGTGGGGGTGTAAAAACCACTAGAACCTTGTCAAGATGTAGGTTCACACCCAGTGAGGGTGTAAAAACCATTAGAGTCCGTCAAGATGCAGACTCATACAATAGAGCCTTGTCAATATGCAGGTTCGCACCCAGTGGGGGTGTAAAAACCACTAGAACCTAGTCAATATGCGGGTTCACACTAAGTGGAAGTATAAAAACCACTAGAATCTAGCAAAGATGCAGATTCATACCAGGTGGGGGTAAGTACTCATCAGAGCCTTATAAAAGGAGGCTCGAACTAGATAGGGGATTGGTACCTATCAAAATATTTATCATCCGGAAGATCAACAAGGAGCAGCATCCGAAGGACAACCGGGCAGAAGGGTTAACTCCTTCCCCTACCAACTAATTTTGTCAGCATATTACAACCAACGAATTAGTTAGGCAGGTGAAGGGGGGGCAGCTGTAGACCCCTAATTTTGCCCGGCCTCTCAAAATAAAAGCTAGAGGAACTTCACCCGAAGATGGAGTTCATCCGGCTTCCCAAAACGAGAAGGACCTCCCACAACAAAAGACGGAGTTCATTCATTCACACAATAAAAGCCAAAAGAGACTTCCTACACAAAGACAAAGCTCGCCCGACATCTTAATGAAGGCCAAGAAGACTTCTTATATGAAGATAAAGCTTCAACGGACACACATCGGCGTCAATCTATGTCCGAAAAAGGAAAGGAAAGCTTCCCGGGGTCCCAGAACACGAAGACTGGACAAAACAGGCCGAGACCACCGTCCCAGGGTTGGGACGGCCATCCCAACTAAAAATAAGCAGTTGGGACGCGCGTCCCAGATGTGGGAGGGCCGTCCCAAACCCAATTTAAGTGGGACGGCCGTCCCGGACCCCCAGGTGGTCCCGCTCTGTGTAAATTTGCCATTTGGGACGGCCATCCCAGTCTAGACGGCCGTCCCAACCCAGACGGTGGTCCCAAGGTGCGCCAGCTGCGAAAACTATAAATAGGAGGCTCATTTGCCACTTTTTCAGAACAGAGACACTCCAGAGAGCTCTGAAACACTTAGAAAACTCAGAGCACTTGTCTACTTCTCTCCCTCTCTCAAATGATCTTTCCGATTGCCTTAAATAGGTAACAATCGGTTAAGGAATTATATTCCGACATTTGATTCTTCTTTAAATTTTTAGTGGAGTCGATCTTGTATTGGTGAGGAGAGTCTGTGTAGAAAGAGGGGTTGCCAAAACGCATCCTCACAGTTCGAGATTCTCAATATAAAGCTTGCTACGGAGGTTCTTTTCAATTCCCTTCTCTTTTATTGTTTTATTTATTGTTTTATCTAGCTTTATTTATTACGTCATGTAGAATAAAATCATGTAGATAGCCATTTTAATATCTCTTTTATTGCTTTATTTAGCTTTATTTATATAAAATTATGTAGATAGCCATTTCAATATTATGCAATAAAATAGGGTAATCGCGTAATTTCTCGAAGTCTTCTCTTTAAACGAATTGATCTGTCATAGGGAACCCGAAAGGGGCGTTGTGGGGTGCTAACACCTTCCCCACACGTAACTAACTCCCTTACCTAACTCTGGTTATAATGGCCAAGTTTGGTTTTCATTAAAATCAATGCCTTTTATCCTTTTCCAATGTTTATGGTCAAAACATTGGTGGCGACTCCATAAGAACCCCTTTTCGAAAACCTTGCTTTTATTAGAGGATAATTCAATTGTTGGACACCTCGGAAGCAATGAATATATTTTAAAACAAATACGCGAGTCTAAACCATCTTTTCGCGACCGCTCGCATAAACGTTCGAGACGTCCTCAGACGTCGGAAAGGGACAGCGGCGACAGTCCCAAATGTGGGACGGCCGTCCCAAGTCCTAGGGGGGCTGGCTCTGTGTAAAAAATTCAAATGGGACGGCCGTCCCAACCCAGACGGCCATCCCAGCCCAGACGGCTGTCCCAGATGTGCCAGGCAGTGAAAACTATAAATAGGAGGCTCATTTGCTCATTTCCCACACCCCAGACAACTCAGAGCACTTGTCTACTTCTCTCCCTCTTTCGAATGATCTTTCTGATTGCCTTATATAGGTAACAATCAGTTAAGGAATTATATTCCGGCATTCGATTCTTCTAGAAAATTTTAGTCGAGTCGAGTTTTGTCGTGAGGAGAGTCGTTGTAGAGTGAGGGACTGCCGAAATGCGTCCTGATTGTAACAGAGTTGCTATATAAAGCTTGCTATGGAGGTTCTTTCCAATTCTCTTCTTTTTACTGCTTTATTTATTTCTTTATATATGAAATGTAAATAAAATCATGTAGATAGCCATATTTAAATATTATGCGAATAAAATAGGGTAATAGCATAATTTCTTGTAATCTTTACTTAAATGAATTAATCCGTCATAGGGAACCCGAAAGGGGAGTTGTGGGGTGCTAATACCTTCCCCACACGTAACTAACTCCCTTACCCAACTCTGGTTATAATGGCAAAGTGCGGATTTTCTAAAAATCAACATTTTTCCTTTTCCAATGTTTAAGGTTAAAACATTGGTGGCGACTCCAAAAGAACCTTTTTTCGAAAACCTTGCTTCTATTAGAGGATAGTTCAGTTGTTGAGCACCTCGGAAGCAATGAACATATTTTAAACATAAAACGCGAGTCTAAACCATCTTTCCGCAACCGCTCGCATAAACGTTCGAGATGTCCCTGGACGTCAGAACGGACGGCGGCGACAGATGGCGACTGTCGCTGCCGTCAAAAAGAGATGGCGGTCAGAGCGACGCGATGGTTTCGACCCTTTTTGATTTCGCGTTTTTTATGGGTGGTTACAACGCCTTTAGGTTGTCCGATAACCGGGCTAACCCAAGGACTTATTTATTTTGGGTTCTATGGAGTCGCCACCAATGTTTTTACCAAAAACATCGGAAAAGGTTTTTAAAAGGCGTTGGTTTTCGAAAACCAACTTTGGTCATTAGAACCAGAGTTGGGTAAGGGAGTTAGTTACGTGTAAAGGAAGTATTAGTTCCTTTACTACGCCCCTTTCGGGTTCCCTATGATAGGCTGACTTTTTTTGTTAATAAATAAACTAGAAAAATACGCTTTTGCCCTTTTTATTGTGCGGAATTTAAAAGTATGACTACATGGCCCTAATCTATTGCATAATGTAAATTTAAAGCGATAAAAGGGGAGAGGAAGAGTTTAAACCTCCGAAGCAAGCTTTCTTTTTATTTCTTTAAAACAAATGGGTCCTTTTTGGCAGCCCTTCACTCTACACAGCGCTGGAAACTCTTCTAAACTCCGAAAAATACTCTCAGAGACACTCAGAAACTCCGGAAATGCGTCGGAGGGATTCTAGAGAGAAGTTTTTTAGAGAGAAGGGAGAGCAAATGCTTGAGGTCCTGGGAAGGGGGAATGGAGCCCCTATTTATAGTTTTTCGCGCCTGACAGGTCGAGACCGCCGTTTCGTCTGACAGGGTCGAGACCGCCGTCTGGACAATCCAGACCGTCGTCTCGACCATGGCAGGGGGTGGAGACCGCCATCTGGATAATCTAGATTGTCGTCTCGGCTAGGAAGAAGTCGAGACCGCCGTCTGGATAATCGAGACGGCGGTCTCGTCCCTGGCGTGAGGCGAGACGGTGGTCTGGTCCTTCCAGACGGCGGTCTCGTCCCTTCAGGGCGAGAAACTTTATATTTCGGGCCAAAAAACCCTCCTATCTTAGTACGGGGGCCTAATAGTCTCTCCTAGTGGCTTGTTAGGCTTCAGCCGTCTTCAAATAGGGGGTCTTCTGACTTTATTCTGAGGTCGGGCAAGATTTGGGGTCTACAGCTGCCCCCCCTTTACCCGACCAGTCGACTGCTGGCCTTTTGTGCCAAGGTGATCGACTGGAGGGTAAAGGAGTTTGATCCTCTTGCCCGGTTTCCCTTCAGATACTCCGTCTTTGCGGTGGGTGATCCTCTGGGGAGATGTTGTGTTGTGCGCTTCCGGGATGCTCCTTTGTCGTGGTAGCTGACCCCTTCGGCTGATGAGTACGAACCCTCATTTGGTTTGACGAGTATGAACCCCCACCCGGTAAGCCCCCTTCTGTAAGGCCTGATGAGTACACACCCCCATCTGGTGTTTGACGAGTATGAACCCCCGTCTGGTAAGCCCTCTTCTGTAAGGCCCGATGAGTACACACCCCCATCTGGTGTTAAGCCTCTAGATGCTCCGTCTTGCGGCAGCTGATCCTTTGGCTGTGGTGGCGACTTACTGATTCTGATCATGCGTCGATGTGAAACCTCGGGATGCTCCTTTGACGCGGTAGCTGACCCCTTGGCTGACGAGTATGAACCCCCGTCTGGTTATGTGCCTCTGGATGCCCCTTCTTGCGGTGGCTGACCCTTTGGCAGTGGTGGCGACTTACTGATTCTGATCATGCGCCGAGTGCTGAGATGCGTTCTTTTGTCTTGGTTTTTCTTTCCTAGGAATTGTCATCCGGTCTGTGCCGGGGATTCTATTGGTGTTCATCCAGTTTGTTGGTTGCTGGGGATTCTTTGACTTTGATTTTTCTTGTGGTGATCACCCAACTCTTGCTGGTTGGTCGGGTGATTTTTGTTGAGTGCCTCTTAGGTAGGCAGGAATCCTTTGGGGATTTGTTGATTTTGATGGTGCCTCTGAGCATGGCAGATACTTCATTGAGTTTCTAATAATGCCTCTGAGTAGGCGGGTGCTTCATCGGAAGTGAAGACTTTTGGCTGCATTTGTTTTGCCTCTGACTAGGCTGATATTCCCTTATGGGGATATTGGCTCTTTGCTTGCCTCTGAGTAGGCAGAGGCTTTCTTGGGAGTGAAGGCTTTGCATTTCACTGGGGATATTCATATTGGGTGTTATAGGCGATTAATTCCCTGAGGATATGAATTGGTAGCTTGCCTCTGTCGTAGGCTCGCTGGGGATAGTTTTTCTTTTTAGTGATCCGCCGGGGATTTGATTGTTTTCCCGGAGATCTATTTTGTCTTGCCCCCTAGGGAGAAATGGAGCTTTTGACTTCTTGTTGAATGTTGTTGTTTTGAGCGGGCTTTGCCTATGCTCTTATTCCGCTGGGGATGATCAAGCCTTTCTGTTGGCTTTTTCTGGTGTATCTTTGTTTATTGGTGTAGAAGGTTAGAGCTATTTTCCTTGAAGCTCTTTATTCTGCTGCAATGGTTTTGATTTCGCCTTTTTTTCACGATTTATCTCTTTTTTATCGCGATTTTGAAATTTGGCTTTTTTGTGGGGATAATGCGTAAGCCTTTTTACTTTTTAGTCTCTTTTTATTACGCTGGCTTTTTCTTCTTTTTAGGGATCCGCAGGGGATAAAGTTTTCTTTGGTGATCCATCAGGGGATTGTCGACTTCCTAGGGATCTGAAACTTCTTTTCTGGGATGGAGTCCTGACTCCTTAATGCGAGCTGACCTTGTGAAGCTCTTATTCATTTGGGAATTTTTATTCGGCCTTCTCTGTCATGGCCTTTTTGTTATCTGCTGGAGATGAAGGGTTTTCTTTTCTCTTCTTTTCTCTCCTTTTTTTGTTGAGCCCTTAATGGTTTGGACTCTTTTGACTGTTGATGATGATGGGCTCTTGAAGCCTTTATTCTCCATTAGGGAGTGTGGAGGCGACTTTGGGTGAGTGTGCTCGATGACTCATGTGGTGATGCAGCTGAGTCGTGAGGTAATCTTTTTGTTTTGCCTCTGGAGTAGGCAAGGATCCTTTTGGGGATGACTAAGCCTTTCCGTCGGCTTTATGATGTCTGATGATTGTGCCCTCTTTTATTGGGTGATGATTGGAGCTTTGGCTTCTGGAAGCTTCTTATGACAACTCACTCTTCTTTCTTGAGGGAGAGCAATGTTTGGAGACTTATTACTTTCTTGTGCCTTCTTTTTCTGGGTAGAAGGATGGTAGCTGGAGCTCTTGATTTTTGGAAGCTCTTATTTTGATGAGTCGCTTGATTGACAACTTGCTCCATTTTCTTGAAGGCTTTATTTGGAGACTCAGTCTCAGTGATCCTGTTTTCAATCACAAACATGGAGCTATTCTCCTTATATGCATGAATGCTTTTCGTTTTCGTTTTTTTATTTGAAGTGATTTTTTATTTTTTTACCTTGACAAAGTCGTTTTGTGCGACTACTTGTGTGTGGATGCTTTAAATGCAATTTTTTTTTATTGATGCATCTGGAAAAGTGACTGGCATTCTCCTGCTGGACTCTCATGATTATGATGAAGGACCCCTCTCTTTTATTCATTTTTTGGTTTAGCCCTATCTTTTGCCTAGACCGCCCTTTTGGGGTTTTCGGTCTAGCGGGCTGCCTTAATTTTTGCCTAGGATATCTTAGCGGGATTTTTCCTTTTTTATGAATGCCCTAACTTTTTCCTAGACCGCCCTTTGCAGGTTTTCGATCTAGCAGGCTACCCTAACTTTTGCCTAAGAATCTCCTAGCAGGCATTATTCTTTTTATTCTCATTTTTTCTTTATCTTCTTTTTTTGAGAGATAGGAGCCTATCATATGCATGCAATGTTGGCGATATGCATCCTATAATACTATTTCAATTAATTTTTCAAAAGGATTAACCAATGTGCTTTTACTTCTGATGAGCTTCCGACGTTATGTGCTTTTTGTGGACAAGATAGGCTGTACCGATTTTGCCGTCTTTGACTTTGCCGTGATCGAAGAATGATTGTGTTAATTGTAGAGCGACTTGCCATGTCAGTGCGCCCCTCCCTTTCCTTGGGGATGTCAATCCTACTATTGATTACTATCTCCACATTTCCCTACTAATAACTAGAATGCTGTAGTAGTAAGGGTCAAGAGAAGAGAAAGAAGAGGATATTTAATTCAAAGGCTTGTGTTTTAGAATTGTTTTATTTTGACAAAAAATGGTTTTTGTAAGCACGGCTAGCCAAGGTTGGTTAGAGTGTTTAGGCTAGTTTAAACAACGTTTTGTTTATGGAGTGGCGTCTTATTCTATGGTGCTTGCTATGACTGATTGACTTCCCTAGTCTGCCCTTTGGGTTTTCAGCTTAGGATGTTGTGTTTTGTTTTGTCCTAACTTTTGTCTAGGTTTCTTTTTTCTTGCTTTGGAAACCTAGTGGACTTTATTTTGTAACCCTAATTTTTGCCTAGACTACCCTTTATGGTTGTTCAGGTTTCCTAGCGGGTTTACCCTAAATTTTGCGTAGCCCCCTTTGTGGGTTTCCTACCGGGTATCTTGCCCTCTCTTTTTGGCCTTTAGCTTTTATGGGCTTCTTTTGATTTTTTTGTTTTCTTTTTGTACAACATTGGCGAAACACGGCTTTACTTATGACGAGGTAAAACTTTATTTTATGCTTCTAGTCAATCAGTGGTGATGGATTTGACTTTTATTTTGGTCAATGGCGCATTTTGATTACTTTGACACACTTTTGAAAACGTTTGCTAAAACATGGTTATTAATGAGGTTTATACATTAATAGCAAGAAGAGAAGCAGATAGTAAGAATGACATTCTTTGTAATTAATAGGGAAATGTGTGCCCTACAATGCTCGGGGGTCGGGCTAGCCCCGAGGAGTAATCTCTAATAGTCATTGGATTTACAAACCGTAAGAATCAGAAGGAGAACACCTAATGACTAAGGTCGCCTTTGACGCTTGAACCCCTCTATATGGGAAAATCTGATTCAATCTGCAGAGGGGAGACTTCCCTTTTCTCCATGCAGCTTGATCCTTTGTAGGGTCATGCCCTAGGCCATGCTTTAAAGGATTGTCTTTAAAATCTGGTGGCTCCCTTATTCCTTGAGAGTTTCTAATGAGCCCTTGGTTTGGGCGATATCCATATTTTCTCATCATGTGGGTCACCTTCATATTGTTGGGGAAGTCTTTTCATATTGGCAAAAGATATTTCAAAAGTCTTCTTCCGCCGCATCCATTCAAGGTAGGGCAGACGATTTGCTGATCTGAATGTCGTCTCTAGCTCAAACTGTGACTAGCTTGTCGCCTACCCTGAGTTTGTCTCTTTTGGTGGAGCGTTGAAGGAACTGCCTTAGCGTAATGAGTCCAAAGTCTTCTCAGTTTCCCCTTTGGATTATGTTTTTCTTCGGTCTTTTTATTTTTCCTTTATTTGTAGGAGCGTCATCTTGTAGCTCCTCGGGGGAGTAGATTCTACTTCTAATCCTGCCCCCCAATGCCGGCTATGCTGGAGATATCCTTGTTAATGGGCGATGTTTTTGGTATCTCCATGGTACCTTGATGAGTCATTATATTTCCGTATTTTCTTCCCTTTCTGAACTTATTTTAATTAGTGTTTTGGGCTTAACTTTCTATTATTAGTGAATTTTTATTAATTGGGCTTCATTGGGCCAATAATTAGATTTTAATTAATTTAAATCTATTTGATCTAATTTTTTCTCAATATTAATTTTAGGACAGTTAAAGCAATTTTGGGCCTAGAAGATTGGGCTAGATGCCATTTTACAGTTTAAAGCAATTTTGGGCTTGGAAAATTGGGTCAAATGTCATATTTTATTTTATACGGGATCCAAAATCATTCAATTCGGAGCTAAATTGGATTTTACATAAATTATCCAAAACGGGTCAAGCGCACCAGGCCGGCCCAATGGACATGCTTCAGTAATTTAAGTCTCCTAAATTCATTAGAGCTCCGAAAATAGTATCAATGGTGGCGTTTTAAAGATAACTCAAAAGGGCTTTCAAAGGAGACCAAAATCTCTTAATTTGGATAAGTATTGAAAATACTGCACGTGTTTGAAGTTCATGGACCTGCACTGAAGCCAATTTATGATGTGTTTCATGGACTAGTTGAGCCCAAACCTCGATTAAGATTAGGGTTAGGGTTATTTATATAAGAGAGGCACATCACACGAAAAAAGACATCAACACACAAGGACTAGGCAGCCACCACACTTCCGTCTTTCATCTTCCGCAATTTATATTCAAGTTTGTTTACTCTTCTCGTCATTATTTTTAAATTCTTGTTTCGATTTTAATTATGTTTCTTCTATTGTGTTTTCAACTTTCCATGGATAGCTAAATCTTTGTATTGATTTTCCGAGAAGAATGCAAGTAGATCTTTGAGGTTTTGTTCTTCAATTTCATTTTGTTTGTTCTCTTAACTCTTCATCTTCTAATCTCAGTATTGAATTATAATCTGTTTATGCTTAATAAACCGAAACTTATATCACAGTTTGCTTAATTCCGTGTTAGATATGAGATTATGTGATGTATGCAATGCTTAATTGTATAAGGATAATTTAGGATTAATCTTCGCTTAGTTGGTTAATTTCATGTTGGAATAAGGGTTAAGGAAAATTTGGGATTAATCTTCGCTTAGTTGGTTAATTTCATATTGGAACAAGTGTAAAAGCTAATTTGAGATTAATCTTCGCTTAGTTGATTAATTTTGGATTAGAATATAATTTGGGATTTATCTTCGCTTAGTTGGTTAATTTCGAATTAATTTCGTAATCTAGGATAAGTGACACTGCATTAGAATCAGAAAATCAATTGCATTTTAATCTGTTTTTAATCCGCATTTTTATAATTTGCTTTTGTTCTGTTTCACCTAATATTTTTATTTTGAAAAACTCCCCTTTTAATTTTTTTTGTTACTAAAAATTGATAAGCTTTGATAGAAATTTGTGGTCTTTGGGAGACGACTTAGGAAAACTTCCTAGTACTACATTTATCTGTTTTAATTATTTGACCGAGTACGACATCGATCAAATTTGGCGCCGTTGTCAGGGACCAAGATTTTTGTCTAGGTTTTCAATTTTTATTTTCTCGTTTCTGTTTTCATTTTTTTGTTTTTATTTTATTTTATTTAAATATTTTATTTGATTTTCAGTTATTTAAATATTTTATTTAATTTTTAGTTATTTAATATTTGATTTTTAGTTATTTGAATATTTTATTTGATTTGTTGTTATTTGGATATTTTATTTGATTTCTTGTTATTTGGATATTTTATTTTATTTGTAGTTATTTAAATATTTGATTTTCAGTTATTTGGATATTTTTATTTGATTTTCAGTTATTTAAATATTTTATTTGATTGTTATTTTTTAATATTTAATTGATTTTTTGTTATTTAAATATTTTATTTGATTTTCAGTTATTTGAATATTTTATTTGATTGCTAGTTTTTAATATTTTATTTTATTTTTTGTTATTTGGATATTTTATTTGATTTTAAGTTATTTAATATTTTGACTTTCGGTTATTTGGATATTTTATTTGATTTTTAGTTATTTAAATATTTTATTTGATTTGCTCGTTATTTGAATATTTTATTTGATTTGCTGTTATTTAAATATTTTATTTGATTTTAAGTTTATTTAATATTTGATTTTCAATTATTTGGATATTTTATTTGATTTTTAGTTATTTAAACATTTTATTTGATTTTTAGTTTTTTAATATTTTATTTGATTTGTTAGTTATTTAATAGTCTATTTGATTTGTTATTATTTGGATATTTTATTTGATTTTCTATTTAAGTTAAAATTCTTACTTCTCTTAATACTATTTTAATAGCCCACTTGTGTTCTAAAACTCTTTTTGGTTAAAAAAAAATAAAATAAAAAAATAAAAATAAAAAATAACAAAATAACAAAATAACAAAAAAAATATTAAAAAAAAAATATATATATATATATAAATAATAATTCAAAAAAAAAAAACAATTTCATCTCTAATTTGTTTTTCTAGCTTTATTTAAAAAAAAAAAATTTTAATTTTCCATTCTCATAAGAAACTCTGGATATAGCTTGGTAGTGTGAGAGTGCATGTCTAGGAGGGTTCCGGCTAGGAAAGATTTGGTATTTAAGCGTGTCCATTAGTGACCCACCTCTCTTTCCTGGGAACCTACCTGGTGTACTTATTCACGGTCTACCGTTGTCTTTCCAGTAAACAACTGATTTTTTTTTTAGGAATTTTTTTTAACTCTTGGGAAATACATGAATTGTTGAATATAGTGCATGACTAGGAGCAATCCTGACCTTTTACAACCTTTTGATCCCGAGATAGATAAAACCTTTCATAGATTAGTTAGACATTCTAGTAATTCATCTCTTGAGTCTGAACCATTAGATAGCCATAGTGAGAGTACTGCACCTAATATACCTTCTTCTGATTATTTCCAAACTAATAACATGGGTGATCAACCTATTGGACCTCGTGAGAGGACTCTCGAGGAGATGGCTGCACTCTGATTTCACTTATGCAAATTTATGTATCCAATACCCCGAAGAGGATGTACCATTTGTGCTTAAAACTGGACTAATCCATTTGTTGCCCAAGTTTCATGGTCGTGCGGTGAGGATCCACACAAGCATCTCAAGGAGTTCCATATAGTCTCGCTCCACCATGAAGCCACAAAATGTTCCTCGAAGATCACATATACCTAAAGGCTTTTCCTTTCTCTTTGGAGGATCTTGCCAAAGACTGGTTGTACTACTTAGCTCCTGGTTCCATAACGAGCTGGGATGATCCGAAGAGAGTCTTTCTAGATAAATTTTTCCCCGCTTCCGGGACCACTCGCCATCGGGAAGGATATATCGGGTATCGAGCAACGAGATGGGAGAGAGCTTATACGAGTATTGGGAGAGGTTCAAGAGACTTTGTGCAAGTTGCCCTCACCACCAAATATCGGAACGACTACTACTCGCAGGTACTTTTATGAGGGGATGAACACAATGGATAGGAGTATGATAGATGCGGCTAGTGGAGGAGCTTTAGGAGACATGACACCTGCTGTCTGCTAGAGATTTAATTGAGAAGATGGCATCCAATTCCCGGCAATTTAACATGAGGAGTGATGCCATAGTCCTTAGGGGTGTACATGATGTGGGTTCATCGGATTTAGTGGAGAAGAAGCTAGAAAGTAAGATTGATGCCCTCACCACCCTAGTCTCCCAACTTGCCGCAAATCGGAGACCTGCACCACTTGCAAGGGTTTGTGGCATTTGTACTTCAATTGAGCATCCCACCGATTGCTCGCCAATTATTGCATGAGTCTACGGGTTCTAGAGCTCCACAAGCTTATGCAACAAACATTTTCAATAATAGGGCTCCGAACCAACAACATAATTTTGACCTCTCAAGCAATAGATACAATCCGGGGTGGAGGAATCACCCAAATCTGAGATGGTCTAATCAGCAGCACCAACAACAGCAGAATCCTTTGCCACCACCACCATTTCGAATCTGCTGGTCCAAGCGGACCTTATATGCCTCCACCAATGCAACAACAATATCGGAGGCAGCAAAATGAAGCATCAGCTCCTCAACCTTCTTCACCTTCATTAGAGGAATTGGTCAAACAAATGGCTGAGATGAACATACAAGTACCAACAAAAAAATGATGCCTCCATTCGGATTTTAACCAACCGGATTGGTCAACTAGCTACTGCTGTTAATCAATTGCAAAATCAAAATTCGGACAAGCTCCCCGCACGGACTGTGGTTAATCCTAAGAATGTGAGTGCCATCACATTGAGGTCGTGGAAACAGATTGACATACCCACTCGCAACACCTCCACCCTCATCTCGTAGCCGCCTCGGTTCCGCACTCGAGCAACCAGTTGGTAGCCAAAAATTGCATATAGATGGACCTTCTTCCAGCCTCAGCTTCGACTCGCAACAACCTCCTATCCCTCTTCCATTCCCTCCCAAAGCAATTCCAAGCAAAAAGATTGAAGAGGTCGATAAAGAGATTCTAGAGACCTTCGGGAAAGTTGAGGTGAACATACCTCTACTTGATGTCATCAAGCAAATTCCCGGATATGCTAAATTCCTGAAGGAGTTGTGCACCCACAAGAGGAAGATGAACGGCAGTGAGACAATCGACATGGGCGTAAATGTGCTGCTTTGATAGGTAAATCTGTTCCTTACATTCCCGAGAAATGTAAGGACCCGGTACATTCTCGCATACCTTGTATTATTGGAAATAATAAATTTGAGAATGCCATGCTTGATTTGGGTGCTTCAATTAATGTCATGCCTTTGTCTATATTTAAATCTCTTTCTCTTGGACCCCTGCAACCTACGAATATAGTTATTCGGTTGGCAAACAAGAGTGTTACCCACCCTATAGGTTTCATTGAGGATATCTTAGTTAGGGTTGGTGAGTTGATTTTCCCTACTGATTTTTACATTCTTGATATAGACGAGGGATTTTCACGTGGTTTTGCACCCATCATTTTAGGAAGACCATTTTTAAAGACTGCACGAACCAAGATTGATGTGCATGCAGGGACCTTATCCATGGAAGTTGATGACATTGTGGTGCACTTTAATATTCTAAATGCCATGAAACAACCATCTGAGGAGATAGATCCAGGAACCACCATGATCAGGAAGACTTTGTTTGTTTTAGCGGAACAAAGTTGCTACTTGATGACCTCAACACCTGTACCATCTGAGGAGATAGATCCGGGACCCACCATGATTAGGGAGTTCTTCTTTCCCCTTCAACTCTTTTATCTTGCTTGTCCTATTTGTTTAATGGATATGATTGTGTTTACATTGAGGACAATGTCTAATTTAAGTGTGGGGTGGGAGATATAGGATTGTAGGTTTATATTCTATGTTTTGTGTATAGTTTTGCATATTTTTCTTTGATTTCTAGGTTTTGTATAGGTAGTAGGCACTTTCTTTACTCTTGGGATAGGAGTTGCTTTATGCTTTTTGGATTGAAATCCTCGTTTTTTCTCTACTTGTCAAGTTGGTTACGATGTTTGAGAGGTTGAATTGAAGGCGACAATCTTACCCTTTGTGAGGAATTGAGCCATTACACTGTTCTTTCTTGAGTGTTATGCCTCTTGATTGCTTGCGCAGTAGCCTTGGCTTGACTCGATTGATACTTCTTGATTCACATGCATGTTTGGAGATGATTAAGGCATTTTTGTTCGATTAGCCTCTAGCCAAATGAGCCTACCTTGAATTAATTCCTTTGATAGCCCCTTTGAGCCTATGTTTCCCTTTATTTCTTTTGAAGCTCATTAAAAGCCTTAAGTGAAAAACCATGATTACCTTAACCTTAGGGATTTTTGGAGCTTTGGAATTGTTTTGGGAATAAGTTATTGAATAAGTGTGGGGGTGCATTTTGTATTTCATTGGATCATGTACTTGGCTAGTTGGTTATCTCGTTGTACGAGTTTTTGTGTTTTCCTTTCGGTGTATTTCATGTAGTTAAAAAAAAAAGAGATATATAAAAAAAAAAGAAAAAAAGAGAGAGAAAAGAAAAAAAAAAGGATATATATATAAAAAAAAAAGAGAAAAAAAAAGAAAGAAAGGAAAGTCGTGGTTGAGGTAAAGGCGGTAGTGGAGGTTTGATATTAGAGGTTTTTGGGCATGCATCTTGTGCTTATTTTTGACTTATTCCCCATTGCTCCTCTAGTTCCTCCGGTTCACGGCTACTTATCCCATATGATATCTTCTACCTTGTCCCTACCCCCATTACAACCTCGAAAAGACCTTTTGATCTTTTTATGCATGTGCGTTGGGTGTTGAGTTTAGAGGCTTGCCAAGTCTATCTGTTGTTTGCTTTTCTTGAGTATTTTGAGAGTATACGAGTAGCCTAGACACATGAGAGATACGAGTGCATCTTGTGAGGTTTTGTCACTTTGATTCACCTTTTGACCTGATTGACCTCTTGCCAGGTTTTGAAATGCTTGGATGATTTCCATGAGTATCTCGGTTCCTCGACTCTTTGTGTGTTGGATGTTGTCTACTCCTTTCGTTTCCTAGGTTTCATTGATGAATATGTATATCTGTTTATGTTTTTGTTTGTCTTTATTTTTGTTTTTGTCCTTTGCATAATTTTCTTTAATGTTTTTGAATTTATTTCCTTGTTTTGCTTCTTGATTTTGCCCAGGAGTGCAAAAGGCTAAGTGTGGGGTTATTTGATGAGTCATTATATTTCCGTATTTTCTTCCCTTTCTGAACTTATTTTAATTAGTGTTTTGGGATTAACTTTCTATTATTAGTGAATTTTTATTAATTGGGCTTCATTGGGCCAATAATTAGATTTTAATTAATTTAAATCTATTTGATCTAATTTTTTCTCAATATTAATTTTAGGACAGTTAAAGCAATTTTGGGCCTAGAAGATTGGGCTAGATGCCATTTTACAGTTTAAAGCAATTTTGGGCTTGGAAAATTGGGTCAAATGTCATATTTTATTTTATACGGGATCCAAAATCATTCAATTCGGAGCTAAATTGGATTTTACATAAATTATCCAAAACGGGTCAAGCGCACCAGGCCGGCCCAATGGACATGCTTCAGTAATTTAAGTCTCCTAAATTCATTAGAGCTCCGAAAATAGTATCAATGGTGGCGTTTTAAAGATAACTCAAAAGGGCTTTCAAAGGAGACCAAAATCTCTTAATTTGGATAAGTATTGAAAATACTGCACGTGTTTGAAGTTCATGGACCTGCACTGAAGCCAATTTATGATGTGTTTCATGGACTAGTTGAGCCCAAACCTCGATTAAGATTAGGGTTAGGGTTATTTATATAAGAGAGGCACATCACACGAAAAAAGACATCAACACACAAGGACTAGGCAGCCACCACACTTCCGTCTTTCATCTTCTGCAATTTATATTCAAGTTTGTTTACTCTTCTGTCATTATTTTTAAATTCTTGTTTCGATTTTAATTATGTTTCTTCTATTGTGTTTTCAACTTTCCATGGATAGCTAAATCTTTGTATTGATTTTCTGAGAAGAATGCAAGTAGATCTTTGAGGTTTTGTTCTTCAATTTCATTTTGTTTGTTCTCTTAACTCTTCATCTTCTAATCTCAGTATTGAATTATAATCTGTTTATGCTTAATAAACTGAAACTTATATCACAGTTTGCTTAATTCTGTGTTAGATATGAGATTATGTGATGTATGCAATGCTTAATTGTATAAGGATAATTTGGGATTAATCTTCGCTTAGTTGGTTAATTTCATGTTGGAATAAGGGTTAAGGAAAATTTGGGATTAATCTTCGCTTAGTTGGTTAATTTCATATTGGAACAAGTGTTAAAGCTAATTTGAGATTAATCTTCGCTTAGTTGATTAATTTTGGATTAGAATATAATTTGGGATTTATCTTCGCTTAGTTGGTTAATTTCGAATTAATTTCGTAATCTAGGATAAGTGACACTGCATTAGAATCAGAAAATCAATTGCATTTTAATCTGTTTTTAATCCGCATTTTTATAATTTGCTTTTGTTCTGTTTCACCTAATATTTTTATTTTGAAAAACTCCCCTTTTAATTTTTTTGTTACTAAAAATTGATAAGCTTTGATAGAAATTTGTGGTCTTTGGGAGATGACCTAGGAAAACTTCCTAGTACTACATTTATCTGTTTTAATTATTTGACCGAGTACGACATCGATCAAATTTGAGGCGTGAACAAAATGTAATGGCATCCTTGCCCCCTTTTCCTTATTTACTCAGATGGCCAACGGTTGAGGCTTATAATCCTCCTTAGGCGGATCAACCGTTGGGAATAACTTGATGACAAAATGTTTGCTCTTCATCTTATTCCGATTCGTGAAAAGCACATCGATTAATCCTCTCTTTTTATTATCTTATTTTTACTAAAGTGAGAATGAATGTAATTTGTGAATGCAATTTATGAATGCAATAAACGATTGAAGAGATGATGAAAACAAACAATTTTATTTATTTCATCCAGACAGTGTACATTCCTCAATTTAATGTTTCGAAGTACATTTTTTTTGGAGAAGCCTAAATGAACCCATAGGCGGGTAAATATTTTTATTTATTTTCTTTTTGACTTCCCGTGTATGACATGTGAATGCCCTGATCCTCTTTTCATAGTATTGAGGAATGTCCACTTCTTCAATTGTCTATTTTTAGATGTATGTTATGAGGATGAAGTTTGGTGGATGCATGTATACAAGTGTTTGTTTATTATCATGTTTTATTTTCTGACATGATGTATGATAGTGTTTGGGATTTTTGTGTTTTTTTTTTTTGTATGCGGGTGAGGGCATGAAGAATACCAGCCGCTTTCTAGAATGCAAAAATGATTTTTATTGAATGATTTATGAGATGGATATTCCTTAAGACAATGACTTAAGTATCCTCCTTAAAGCTTACGCTTTGTGGGGTATCATACCCACCTTGGTGTAATGGTTCATTCCCCATCATAGATTTTGACAAGTATAATGGCAATCACCATCACATCTTAGTACACTTGTCCCTTCCTTGTTGCGAAGGTCAAAAATGTGCTCGGGGCCTCTTTCGCCATTGTCTTAGGGATATCTAGTGGTCCCTAAAATGAATGCATTTGTGCATGCACCAGTACAAAAGGGCAGTAGATGTTCAAAGTGCGATAACTTTTGACTGAGTTGTCCGATTTGGACGCACATGTCAAAACGAAGACAAAAGGGTGAAGAACCAAGCTGCAAAGGGGATTTGGCCCAGTATTTTTCCCAAAAAATGCCTCTAAGACCCATTTTTTAGGGATTTATTAAAATGATGCGTATGCATACTTTCCTTATGCATTTATTTTCTCTCTTGCTTTTTTCCACTTATGGCATGATGTGATATGAATGATACGACTCTGTCAAAATTATTTTATATAAATGTTTTATTGTTATTATTTATTTATTTTGGATTTTTATTTTGATTTTTATAGCCTTTTATCTCTTCCGTCTGAATCGCGTGGCTACTTAGCTTACAAAGAACCCGAAACCAGGCTAGCTAAAAGGCGGACTATCCGAGATAAAATGTGGCTTTATGCGAAAGAATATTTAGCGTCCCTTATCTCTTCCGTCGGAACTGCGTGGCTACTTAGCTTGCAAAGAACCCGAAACCAGGCTAGCTAAAAGGCGGATCGTCCGAGATAAGGGTGTTTATTTGTGAAAATATTTTTTTTTTTTTTTTTTTGTTTATGCTATGCAACAGACAAATGCAACACACATATGCACACACAATTCGATCATCCACGAACAGGCGAGAATTCATTTTTACGAGGTAGGGTTTTCCTACATAAAAGTGCATTGGCAAGGGTTGGTTCTAACTGTTCTCACCAGGCTAAAGGCCCCCAAGGTACCCCCATTATAGGGTCCCCACTCTCCAGCCGTCCAACCATGCTCAGCACTAAGGCCAGAGTTAGTCTTGTTGCCAAAAGAGGAAGGTTATCACCTTGAGTGGTGGTTTCTGATCACACTGGTGGGCACACGGCCCTAACTACAGCGAACCGTACCTGCCACCCACTCCCTATGGTTTTCTCACTTGCCCCCGGGTATAGAGGGAACTGTAGTGTGCGAGGGTTTGTGTGCAATTTATATTTCAATCAATTGCGTAAGTATAAACAAGCAACAGTTATTTGAAAGCCAAACAATAAAGCATGTTATAATACAAGGCAGGGTAAAAGCGCTATTTTCTCGGTTTAATTATTTTTAAGCCGGCCCATCACTAAATGGGATCAACTCTCTGGACTTCCCCAGCGGAGTCGACATCTGTCGCCTTCTTCAAAAAGAGATGGCGGTCAGAGCGACGCGATGGTTTCGACCCTTTTTGATTTCGCGTTTTTTATGGGTGGTTACAACGCCTTTAGGTTGTCCGATAACCGGGCTAACCTAGGGGCGAGGTTTTCGAAAAGTATCCTTGGGCTGTCCGATAATCGGGCTAACCCAAGGACTTATTTATTTTGGGTTCTATGGAGTCGCCACCAATGTTTTTACCGGAAACATCGGAAAAGGTTTTTAAAAGGCGTTGGTTTTCGAAAACCAACTTTGGTCATTAGAACCAGAGTTGGGTAAGGGAGTTAGTTACGTGTAAAGGAAGTATTAGTTCCTTTACTACGCCCCTTTCGGGTTCCCTATGATAGGCCGGCTTTTTTGTTAATAAATAAACTGGAAACATACGCTTTTGCCCTTTTTATTGTGCGGAATTTAAAAGTATGACTACATGGCCCTAATCTATTGCATAATGTAAATTTAAAGCGATAAAAGGGGAGAGGAAGAGTTTAAACCTCCGAAGCAAGCTTTCTTTTTATTTCTTTAAAACAAATGGGTGCTTTTTGGCAGCCCTTCACTCTACACAGTGCTGGAAACTCTTCTAAACTCCGAAAAATACTCTCAGAGACACTCAGAAACTCCGGAAATGCGTTGGAGGGATTCTAGAGAGAAGTTTTTTAGAGAGAAGGGAGAGCAAATGCTTGAGGTCTTGGGAAGGGGGAATGGAGCCCCTATTTATAGTTTTTCGCACCTGACAGGTCGAGACCGCCGTCTGGATAATCCAAACCGTCGTCTCGGCTAGGCAGAAGTCGAGACCGCCGTCTGGATAATCGAGATGGCGGTCTCGTCCCTGGCATGAGGCGAGACGGCTGTCTGGTCCTTCCAGACGGCGGTCTCGTCCCTTCAGGGCGAGAAACTTTATTTTTCGGGCCAAAAAACCCTCCTATCTTAGTACGGGGGCCTAATAGTCTCTCCTAGTGGCTTGTTAGGCTTCGGCCGTCTTCAAATAGGGGGTCTTCTGACTTTATTCTGAGGCCGGGCAAGATTTGGGGTCTACAGCGACTCCACTGGGGAAGCTAGAGAGTTGATCCCATTTAGTGACGGATAAATTCAAACTAAGTAAAGATTTGAAATTACGCCTTTACCCTTTTCTGTATTTTTATTGTATGGCTTTAATAACTGCTGTATGATTATTTCTGCAAGTTGTCCGAAATATTAACTGCACACAAAAACCCTTGCACACAATAGTCCCTCTATACCCGGGGGCAAGAGTGAATACCTATAAGGAGTGGGTGGCAGATACGACCGGCTTGTTGGCACACGGGACTACAACCGTTGTCGGAAACCACCAACTCAAGTTGATAACTCTCTTCTTTTGGTCTAAGGATGTCGACACGAAGTTCCGTGCATGACCCGAGGACTGAGAGATTGAGAGGTCCCTATAATGGGGGCACCTTGGGGACCTTTGGCCTTGGTGAGAACAGTTTAGAACCACCCAAACCAAGCACGTTTCTGCAAAAAAACCCTACCTCGTGATTAAATAAGCGTGGCTCTGCTCGTGGGTGAATGAAATGTGTGTGCATTTGTTTGCTGCATTTGTATTGATGCATTAGCATAGGGTAATTATACAACAAACAAAATAATGAAAAACCCTAAAAATCAAAAAGTGATAAGATAACCACCTTTATCTCGGACAGTCTTCAGTTAAGCTAGCCTGGTTTCAGGTTCTTTGTAAGCTAAGTAGCCACGTTGACCGACAGAAGAGATAAAGGGTCATAAAAAATTTGAAAACAATTAAAGCCATAAAAATACTTCCTATAATAAAAAATTCTTGATAAAGGTCTTATAATTAAAACAACCTTTGTTCATAAAAATAATAAGAGAAGAAAATAAGACTCTCTTCATCAAAATCCATAAACATCCATATAGATAGTTTTGTTTCTTAAGAAAAACCAAGTATTACCATGTATCATATTAGGAATAAAACATGATAATACTTAGAGAAACAAACACTTACATGCATGCATTTACAAGAGCTCATCCTCATATCATGCATTTTTCATTTCTTTTAGATAATGGAGGGATCCAGTAATAGACAGTTAAAGAAAGTGGAAATCCATCTATGCCATGTAGAGAAGTTAAGGCAGTTGAGTACATATATGCCGCCGGAGGTCATTGCTAATTTTGAGAAATCTTATGGAAGAATTCTTGACCTCCTGAAAGTCAGCATCGATCCGATCTTTGTTAGAGCATTGGTCCACTTCTGGAATCCCAATCTGCACTGCTTTGAGTTTTCACAGTTTGACTTAGTACCAACCTTAGAGGAATATGAACTCATGGTTAGATGGCCTCAATCAGTCGGGGTCTATGTCTGCTCAGGAGTATATGTGGCCGTGAGTAAGGTTGCTACTATCATACGACTGCCTCCTCATCAATCCATCCTAGAGGGAAAAGGGAACATCCGAGGTTGGAAAATGTCCATAATAGAAGACCACTTAATCTCTTTGGCTGAAAAGAAAGATTGGTCTACCTTCAACAAAACTCTAGCATTGGCAATGTTCGGAATCATATTATTCCCATTTCATGTGAATGTTGTGGATCATGCTGCAATAGATGCATTCTTTGAAGCACTTGGTGGATTTGATAAAGACAAGCACTTGGTGGTTTTGATGAAGACATAGATATAGCTTAGGTTGTGGGTGTGTAGTTGATTAGGTTTTTTAGGTTAAGCACTTAATCTCTTGATAGGACAATATATTTTGTGATAAGCACCTTATAATGTTGCATCCCATTGAAAATCATTTTTTCTGCATGAAAAACTAACATCTAAGTATTAAAAGAACAAACTAAGTTTTTCAATCTGTTGAAAAGGATTTTCAATCTGTTAAAATTACTTAAAAGAATAAGTGATCATACATAATCGTATTTTCAATTGATTGATTCGCGGAATCAACAAGTTAAAATAACTCAATGAATTTTCAATATCAAGTTTCGCTTTTTCAATCTGTTGAAATATTTTTAAATCTGTTGAAACAGAAAGACCTTTTTCAGTCTAAGAGTTTTTAGAAAATCAATCTGTTGAAATGACTTTCAATCGATTGAAACAGAAGAGCTGTCATTTTCATTAAGTTGTTTCAATCCATTAAAAACTCGAATCAATCGATTGAATGGAGCTTTAAATGAAATCAATCGATTGAATCGATGTTTTAATCGATTGAATGGAGCTTTAAATGAAATCAATCGATTGAATTGATGTTTTAATCGATTGAATGGAGCTTTAAATGAAATCAATCGATTGAATCGATATTTTAATCGATTAAAATAATATTCTGATCGATCATAGTTTCATTCTAACCGATCATAACTTCGATCTGATCGATTATACTTCGATTCTAATCGATCGAGTCTCTTCTAAACTGTTTTACTTCAATCTAATCGATCTTTTGTCTCTCTAAAAACAGTTTTTGACAGTTGAAGCATTCTGATTTTCTGATTTACTCTATATATACAGATTTGATCTATCTTTTGAAAAACAATACAATACACTACTTGAGAAAACTTGTGAAATCAATCTGTGAATCTTTCATACGTGACTTTCTCTGCATTCAAGAATCTTTTTCATATCATAAGGTGCTGTGATCAGAATTGTGGTCATTCAAAGAGAGAAAGTGCTGATAGAATTGGTTCTGGACAATTAGAAACTTCAAGTCCAGGTTTTTTCTTTCCATATTCTTTTGTAAAAGTTGATTGTGCAGGTTGGATTGTAATCTGCACTTGGTACAATGAATCGGATTTGGTTACTTGGGTGGTTTTCAAGATTCTGTCTTGTGGGTTTTGCAAGATAGTTCTTGGGGTAGATTGGTGAATATCTACTCGGTTGTAATTTTCACTTGGTATTAGTGGAACTTGACTGGGTTGTCAAGAACTGGATGTAGCTCTGGATTAGAGTGAACCAGTATAAATTTGTGTGTTAATATCCTTCTTTCATCTCTTTTAATTTCTGTCTTTAATTGTGTTGTGTTTAAACCAAATTACTTTTGCAAAGATTGAATAAAGATAACTCATTCTTCCAAAAGAAAGTAAGTTTTGCGAAAAAGTTTTAAAGTTCAATTCACCCCCCCTCTTGAACTCAACCATTAATTCTTTCATTCTTTGCCTGGGACGTGTACTCTAAGAGTCCTATACCTGCAATTCTTGCTGATACCCTACTTTCAGTAGATTTTTGCCGACAGAAACAGGGAAAAACACTTAGATGCTGCACTTCATTGCTATACGTATGGGGTGTCAGTCACTTCTACGCTTCAAGTCACATGGGTGTATTCTCCAATCCTTTAAGGAGTTTTTCAAAGATCCCTCTTCAGCACCGTCAAGCTTTAGAATGGAAAACCGAGTTAGAAAATTGGAACATAGAGCACGTATCATGGGTTTGCCCTTGGTTCCAACCCGGTTATATTCTTATACGATGCGGAGATTACCTGAGCATACCACTACTAGGCCTCAGGGGTTGTATAGCTTACTCTCCTAAAATAGCTATGAGACAACTCATGAGAACCCAGACTGTGCCAACTCAAGAAGAGCTCAGAGGGCTGAGTCTATGCCATTACTCCCATAGCTTTGAAGAAGTATTCGCTGTCCAGAAAGCATGGGAAAGACCAGTCTATATAGGGGATAAAGAACTTGGAAAGGTTCAGGTGTCTACATCCCACGAATTTGAAGAATGGAGGAAAAGTAGAGGGATACCCCAACCATCTGCTACATTCACGACAACATTAGTCAATGAAGAACTACAATTGCAGGTCAATGCCTTAAATAAAAGGGTAGAAATCATGGAAGCTCAGCTAAGGGCCTTCGAAGAAAAAGAGCAAGAAGCAACCCTTACAATAGATGGTCTAAAAAGGCAATGTAAAAAGAAGGACCATGAAATAGAGCGCCTTAAGAATGATTGTGCTGATTATCAAGAAGAGACTAAACAAGCAATGAAAATTCCAAGGCTTGAACAAGATAGTCTATTCCGGGATATGAGTGATGAAATAGCACATCTTGAGAGTGCGCTTGCAGAACTGGCAAAAACGATCAAGTTAATACAGGATGACCTAGCAGAAACTCGGTCAGAAGCACAAAAGTGGTGGGAGACTGCTGAAAAATACAGAGAAGACCTAGAGGAGCTACATGATAAAGAAAGAGATGGATTAGCTCAATATGGTCAATTGCTTCGTGAAAGAGACCAAGTAATAGAGAGGTCTGACCAACAACATGCCTTGATCGTTCATCAAGAAGAAAAGATAAAAGAGGCTCGTCGATATAATGAAGATATGAGCCAGGAGGTACATGAGCAAATCAAGACGCTCAAAAATCATGTGAGAACAACTGAAGATGAATTACGAAGAAAGCCTAATTTACCTTTAGGATTCTTCAAGCTTCTCCGTTTTTGTCAACACTTGCTTCAAAGCATTGTATAGAAGGATAAACACTTTCTAGTTGAAATAAAAAATTTTTTTTAAACTGTCTATTGCATTCATAAGTTGCATACATTCATACATCCCTCCTCATTTTAATAATAAAGATAATAAAAAGGAAGGATTAATTGATGTGCTTTCCACAAATCAGAATAAATGGAAAAGAAGCCTTTCGTCATCAAAATCTCTACAACGGTCGATAGATCCAAAGATGATAATAAACAAGCACCGTTGGTTATTCCAATCGATAAAAGGGAAGGGGCAATAACACCTTTATGTTTATTCATGCCTCGTCCTTTCCCTTATTCATCAAATAAAGTTGTACCATGGAGATACTCAGAAGAATCGTCAGCCAATCAAGATATCTCCAACATAGCCGGTATTGGGGGCATGACAAGAAGCGGAAGAATATACTCTGCTAAGGAATTACAAGATAATATTCCTAAAGATAAAGTGAAAATTAGAGCCGAAGAGGAAAAGGAATCCAAGGAGGAGACAGATGAGTTACTCCAGTACATAAGACAAAGCGAGTACTCCATCATCGATCAACTCAATCGTACTCCTACCAAGATAACCTTGTTATCACTCATAATGAGTTCGAAACCGCATCGAAACGCACTGTTAAAGGTTTTGAATGAATCATTCGTTCCGCATGCAATATCCCAAGACAAGTTTGAAGGGATTATTGGTAATATTACAGCCAATAATCATCTTACCTTCACCAATGAAGAACTCCCTTTGGAAGGGTCAAATCATAACAAGCCCTTGCATATCTCTGTCAAATGCAAGGAATATCTCATTTCCAAAGTTCTTGTGGATAATGGGTCATCCTTAAACGTCATGCCTAAAAGCACACTTGATAAGATAATAGTGCAAGGAACCCACATGCGCCCGAGTAATACAATTGTTCGAGCCTTTGACGGGTCAAGACGAGAAGTAGTAGGAGAGATTAGTCTACCAATTCAAATTGGTCCTACTATTTTTAACATAGACTTCCACGTGATGGATATCACGCCAGCATACAATTGTCTCCTTGGTAGACCTTGGATTCACAGCGCTAAGGCAATACCTTCAACGCTTCACCAGAAAGTCAAGTTTGTGACAAATGATAAACTAGTCACAGTTCAAGCTGAAGAAGACTTTCTAATTAGCAAACCGTCTGTCCAACCATATGTGGATGCGGCTGAAGAGGCTCTTGAAACATCTTTTCAAGCGCTCGAAATTGCCAACATAGAAAGACTCCCTGGTAATACAAAGGTGGCCCATATGATGAAAAGATATGGATATCGCCCAGGACAGGGGCTCGGAAAGAATGCTCAAGGAATAAAAGAGCCACCAGATTTCAAAGATAATCCTCTAAAGTATGGTTTAGGGTACGACCCCACGAAAGATCAAACCATACGGAAAACAGGGAAGTCTTACCCCTCGAAGACGATATTCCGAAAAGGAGGGGTATTAGCGCAAAGGGTAGCGTTAGTCATTAGGTGTCCTTCTTCCAATTCTAAGGGATGTAAACCTAGTGACTATTAGAGATCACTCCTCGGGGTATGCCCGGCCCCCGAGCATCTCTAGGGCACACATTTCTCCGAAATTACAAAAGAATGCTATTCTTACTATCTGCTTCTTTTCTTGCTAAATATGTCTATACCCCATTTTTAATAAACAAAGTTTAGATAAACATTTTGTTCCAAAATGCGTCAGAATAATCAACGGGTCACAAAGCAAAGTCAAATACGATTGATTAACTAGAAACCCGGATAAAATTTATCTCAATAAAATCAAGTTTCAACAATGTTGTGCAAAAAAAAAAACATATATGTATACAAAAAAGCAATGCCCGTCAAGGCCAAAGGCCAAGACAAGAAAATAAAAGGGCAAAATACCCGGCGGGAAACCCACAAAGGGGGCTGCACAAAAGTTAGGGTAAGCCCGACAGGAAACCCGAACAATAATAAAGGGTAGCCTGGGCAAAAGTTAGGGTTATGAAAAGTCCGCTAGGTATTCCTAAAAAATAAATATAAAAAGGAAACCTAGACAAAAGTTAGGACATAAGCACAACATCCTAGGCTGAAAACCCGAAAGGGCGGACTAGGGAAGTTAGTCAATCACAAAAGGGCGCCATAAATCAGTAAACAATGACGCCACATCATAAGAATGAAACGTTTATCTAAACTAGCCTAAACACAGACTAACCCTGGCTAGCCATTCTTACAAAAACCTCTATTACAAAAAATATCCCTCTAAAACACAAGCCTTTGTTGTAAATCCTTTTCTTTCTCTTCTCTTGACCATTTCACTATAAAGCATTCAAGTAATAAAGGGGAATGTTGAAACATAGTGATCAATAGGAAGGTCGAAATCCCTAAGGAAAGGAAGGAGGGCAGTGATATGGCAGTTGCCCTACGAACAAAAGATTGCTCTTCGGCCATAGCAAGAAAGGTCCATGACGGCAAATTTGTACAGCTTAGCTTATTGATCAAGAAACAAGATGACATGAAGGCACAACAGCAAGAATGCGCCCGAAGTCAAAGCACATCGGTTAAAACTTTCGAAATATTAACTGAAATAGATCATAGGATGCATATCATGAAACATTACATGCATTAAAGCATAAATGAAGGGAATCCTATCTTCAGTTTCATCAAAAAACACGAAAATTAACTCAAAAAAAAACAAAAAACCAACTCAGGAAGCTCGAGACGGCTGTCCCAAAGTTGAGACGGTCGTCCCAAGTGGTCCAAATTCAATTGGGACGCGCGTCCCAGGTGAGACGGCCGTCCCACGTTTCAGCTGGTGACCCATGTGCAGAAAATTCAATTGAGACGGCCGTCCCAACCCAGACGGTCGTCCCAAACCTCCATGCGTGGCCTATATATGTGGGGCGCGGGTTTTGGCTCTAGAACCCCATTCCAAGCTTCCTATCTTGCTCTTCCTCCCTTTCTACACTCTCCTAGCACTCTTAAGCAAGTAGAACTGACAATGGAACGAGGAGAAGCCTCATCCAGGAGAAAGCGCACCAGACCCGCTGCTGGAGGAACTATTGTTACCAACAACTTGCTGGCAGAGCCACATCAACAACGATTGGCAAATATCCAGCAATCCTCCTGGTATCCCATGCTGCGTCTGGATTTTGAAATCCTAGCTATGTTTAGCTGGGATCAAGACGTCAGAAAGTTCATCCACAACATAGGATGGGACTTTCTGCTCCGCGAGCCACCTACTCGGATCCACCGTACTGCTACGATGGAATTCCTTGCTTCGGTCAGTCTGGCCGAAATGCCTTCTACTTTGCCCGGAGTACCACCCACTCAAGTCGTCTCTTACTTGATGGATGGCGCCTACCGGACCACTTTCCTAGATGACTTCAATGTCATCATGGGCTTCTGTCAGAGGGCAGGCACCAGGACGCCGGAGTATAGGGCGGCGTATCTCGAGAAGCCAACTACCCTCACTACCACCAACATGTGGAAAGAGGTCACTGGAGCTCACACCTTGCCAACACACTTGAAAGGGGCATCCTTCTCTCCCCCGCTTCGCATATGCCATAAGCTACTAGCCGGGACCATACATAGCAGGAAAGAGAGCCAAGGGAAGGTAACATTAGCCGACCTTTTCATCGTCTACTGCATGCATCAGGGGCATAGGTGCAACCCCGACTATGCTTTTCTGAAAGCTATTAAGGACTACGGAACTCGTGGTCCAGCAGGAGCCATCATAATAGCTCCTTTTCTCACCCTCTAGTTGAATATTGGGGTTGTACCGACGGAGAAGACATCCCGGCTAGCCTCCAACCAGAGCCGATCATTGGCGCGATGTTGGCCCACATGAACATCCTCAGCAGGCAAGGAACATGGTTTATCTTAAACTCCATCATCTCATTTTCAGTGGATATGCGTGACTTCGATACACCGCAGGACATCCCTACGACTTCGGAGTCCCATCAGCAGTCCTACGATCCTGACTTCGCCGGCCTGTACCGACGCCTGGATGATGAGCACGCCTATATGGAAGGAGAATTCCAGTTCATACGTCAGCAGTTTAGCCAGCTGACTATGAGGCAAGACAGGACGGACCGCCAGATAGAAGGCTTGGTCTAGACTCAGGCGAGGTTCCAGCACCGCTTGCTCCGCCGCATTCCTTCACCAGCACCATCCTCCCATTCCAGCCCCGAGGCAGAGGACTAGGAGTAATTTTTTAATAGCTTTTAGTATTTAAAAAAAAATGCTTGAATGTACCACAAAAAGCGAAGTAATAAATAAAAGTTGTTATTTCTGTTTACATTCCAAAAAGCCCACATGTACAAAATTAAAAAGGCACACGTGATATATTAAAGCCGGATTTCAAATAATTCGCGATAAAATCGCGAAAGAAAAAGGCGAAATAAAAACCACTTCAGCAAAATAAGGAGCTTCAAAGAAAATAGCTCTAACCATCAACCTTCTACAAGAAGACATCAACAAAGAGGAAAAGCCAATGGAAAGGCTTGATCATCCCCAAGAGGATCCTTGCCTATTCCAGAGGCAAAACAAAAAGACTACCTCGCGACTCAGCTTCATCATCACATGAGTCATCAAAGCAAATTCATCAAGAGTCTCTGCTTCATTCCCCAAAGGAGAATAAGGACTACACAAGAGTCCATCAAAGAAAATACGAAGTCAAACGCTCCATATCACCAGGGGGCAATTCAAAATAGATCTTCGAAATGAAATCGATTCCCCAGTGGATCATCAACAAGAAAACTACCCCAGTAAGCCTACGACAAAGGCAAACTATCAAATTATATCCACAGGGAGTTAATAGCTCATAACGCCCAAAGACGGATATCCCCAGTGAAACGCAAAGCCTTCACTTCCAAAAAGCATCAACATGCTCTAAAGATGAGCAAAGAGCTTATATCCCCAGGGAACGGGAAATCAACCTATGCAAGAGGTAATACAAGCCCAAAATATGAAAGTCTTCATCACTAGTGAAGCATTCGCCTAATCAAGAGGCACAACCAACAAAAATCAACAAAATCTCCCAAATGGATTTTTGCCTACTCAAGAGGCACAATCAATAGAAAGTCCAAATCCCTAGAGGATTCCTACCTAAAAAAGAGGCAATCAACAAAAATCCCTGGCAAGACCGGATGGCTAAAAAGAAAAGTCGAAATCAAAGACTCCCCGACAAGACCGGATGGCTAAAAAAGAAATAGCCAGAAACAAAAATCCCCGGCAAAGCTGGATGACTAAGACAGAAAAGTCAAAAAGAAAAATCAAATCATTCCCCATGGAATAAGCGCATGATCAAAGACAAGTAAGCTGCTGCCACTCCTCCAAAAATCCGATAAGGATTTTTTTTTAGAACATCTCAAGAACCCTATAGAATAAGGTTCGCACCAAGTGGGGGTGTAAAAACCACTAGAATCTGTCAAAATGCAGATTTGTACCAGGTGGGGGTAGGTACCCACAAGAGTCTGTCAAAATGCAGATTCATACCAGGTGGGGGTAGGTACCCACAAGAGTCCGTCAAAATGCGTATTCGTACTGGTGGGGGTAGGTACCCACAAGAGTCTCGTCAAAATGCGTATTCGTACCAGGTGGGGGTAGGTACCCACAAGAGTCCGTCAAAATGCAGATTCGTACCGGTGGGGGTAGGTACCCACAAGAGTCCGTCAAAATGCGGATTCGTACCGGTGGGGGTAGGTACCCACAAGAGTCTCGTCAAAATGCGATTCGTACCGTGTGGGGGTAGGTACCCACAAGAGTCCGTCAAAATGCAGATTCGTACCGGTGGGGGTAGGTACCCACAAGAATCTATCAAAATGCAGATTCGTACCAGGTGAGGGTAGGTACTCACCAAAGCCTTATAAAAAATAAGGTTTATACCAGATGAGGGTAGGTACTCATCAGAAAACTTAGCAAAATGCATCGGTAGAGTAAAATACTCACCGAAGCATTACAAAAAATGGGTGCAAAAACCTTGCTTCTATTAGAGGATAGTTCAGTGTTGAGCACCTCAGAAGTAAGTACCCACAAGAGTTTAGCAAAATGCGAACTCATACCAGGTGAGGGTAAATACTCACCAAAACCTTGCAGAACAAGGTTCATACCTAGTGGGGGTAGGTACTCACTAAAGTCTAGTAAAATACAGACTTATACCTGGTGAAGGGTAAATACTCACCAAAGCCTTATATAAGAAGGCTCAAACCAGATAGGGGTTGGTACCTATCAAAATATTTATCATCCAGAGGATCAGCAAGGAGCAACATCCGAAGGATGACCGGGCAAAAGGGTTAACTCCTTCCCCTACAATCTAATTTTGTCGGCATATCAAGCCAACAAATTAGTTAGGCAGGTGAAGGGGGGGCAGCTGTAGACCCCTAATTTTGCCCGGCTTCTTAATAAAAGAAAAGGAGACCTCTCGCAACAAGATAGAGTTCACCCAGTCACCCGACGAAAGCTAAGGAGACTCCCTACATGAAGATAAAGCTCGCCCAACATCTTAATGAAGGCCAAGAAGACTTCCTATATGAAGATAAAGCTTCAACGGACACATATCGGCATCAACCAATGTCCGAAAAAAGCAAGGAAAGCTTCCCAGGGTCCCAGAACGCAAAAACTGGACAAAACAGGTCGAGACCACCGTCCCAGAGTTGGGACGGTCGTCCCAACTATCCTAGGACAAGTGAGATGCGCGTCCCAAATGTGGGACGGCCGTTCCAAGTCTAGGGGGGCTGGCTCTGTGTAAAAAATTCAAATGGGACGGCCGTCCCAACCCAGACGGCCGTCCCAACCCAGACGGCCGTCCCAGCCCAGACGGCCATCCCAGATGTGCCAAGCAGCGAAAACTATAAATAGGAGGCTCATTTGCTCATTTCCCACACCCCAGACAACTCAGAGCACTTGTCTACTTCTCTCCCTCTTTCGAATGATCTTTCTGATTGCCTTATATAGGTAACAATCAGTTAATGAATTATATTCCGGCATTCGATTCTTCTAGAAAATTTTAGTCGAGTCAAGTTTTGTCGTGAGGAGAGTCGTTGTAGAGCGAGGGACTGCCGAAACGCGTCCTTATTGTAACAAAGTTGCTATATAAAGTTTGCTACGGAGGTTCTTTCCAATTCTCTTCTTTTTACTGCTTTATTTATTGCTTTATATATGAAATGTAAATAAAATCATGTAGATAGCCATATTTAAATATTATGCGAATAAAATAGGGTAATAGCGTAATTTCTTGTAATCTTTACTTAAATGAATTAATCCGTCATAGGGAACCCGAAAGGGGCGTTGTGGGGTGCTAATACCTTCCCCACACGTAACTAACTCCCTTACCCAACTCTGGTTATAATGGCCAAGTGCGGATTTTCTAAAAATCAACATTTTTCCTTTTCCAATGTTTAAGGTTAAAACATTGGTGGCGACTCCAAAAGAACCTTTTTTCGAAAACCTTGCTTCTATTAGAGGATAGTTCAGTTGTTGAGCACCTCGAAAGCAATGAACATATTTTAAACATGAAACGCGAGTCTAAACCATCTTTCCGCAACCGCTCGCATAAACGTTCGAGATGTCCCTGGACGTCGGAATGGACGACGGCGACAGGAATTAAGTAATAATAATAAGGATAAAGTTGTTATTGCTCAAAATAGGGTAAACCATCATGTTCCTTTGAAAAAGCCTAAAATGAAAAATAGAAGAATATGGGTTGAAAAAGGAACTAGAACATCTATTGTTAGAAATGAATCATATTCAAAAGCTACATCTAAAGCATGTTTTTATTGTATGAAACATGGTCATACTTCAAATAGATGTAAAATCAAACATTTTGGTGTTCCTAAAGGAAAATATATTTGGGTTCCTTTAGTTAAATGAATTGTTTGTCTCTAACCCCAAGGACCCAAAAGTTATGGGGACCTAAGTTTACTATGTTCTTGTTTTGTAGGAAACTTCCAAATCAAAGAAGTCTATGTGGTATCTTGATAGTGGATGCTCTAAACATATGACCGGAGACAAAATGAAATTTGTGAGTTTCAAAGCTAAAGAACAAGGATATGTAACTTATGGGGACAACAACAAAGGAAAGATTCTTGGAATTGGAAATATAGGTGGTGCAAACACTTTGGAGATTAAGGATGTGCTTCTTGTTGATGGGCTAAAGCATAATCTCCTTAGCATAAGTCAACTTTGTGATAAAGGATTCAAGGTAATCTTTGAAAGTAAGTTTTGTACCATACATTTGATAGATTCCGAAAATATAGCATTGAAAGGAATTAGGCATAATAATATATATTTGATTGATTTGGATTGTATACATGATACTAGTATAACATGCTTAGTTGCTAAGGAAGAGAACCCATGGTTATGGCATAAGAGAGCAGCTCATATCAATATGCATCATTTAAATAAGTTGATATCAAAGGACTTAGTTATTGGTTTGCCTAAGTTAAAATTTGAAAAAGATAGATTATGTGATGCACGTAAAAAAGGTAAGCAAGTAAAATCATCATTTAAATCAAAGAATGTTATTTCCACATCAAAACCTACAGAATTATTACATTTAGATTTATTTGGTCCTTCTAGGATAAAAAGTTTTGGTGGAAATTATTATGCTCTTGTAGTTTTTGATGACTTTTCTAGATATACTTGGACATTTTTCTTAACATTGAAAAATGAAGCTTTTAGGGTCTTTAGGAAGTTTGCAAAGCAAATTCAAAATGAGAAAGACTTAAGAATTAAAGTTTTAAGAAGTGACCATGGTGGTGAGTTTCAAAATGAAAGGTTTGAAAATTATTGTGAGGAAAATGGAATATTACATAATTTTTCTGCTCCTAGGACTCCCCAAAGAAATGGTGTAGTTGAAAGGAAAAATAGGTCACTAGAGGAACTTGCTAGAACAATGTTAAATGAATCAAATGTTCCTAAATACTATTGGGCTGATGCTGTAAGTACTGCATGTTATGTTTGGATAGAATGCTCATTAGGCCAATTATAAAATCAACTCCCTATGAATTGTTAAATGGTAGAAAGCCTAATGTTGCTCATTTGAAAATATTTGGATGTAAGTACTTTGTGTTAAATAATGGAAAGGACAACTTAGGAAAATTTGACTCAAAAGCCGATGAGGACATTTTCTTAGGTTATTCATTAACTAGCAAAGCTTATAGAGTGTTTAATAGAAGAACCTTAAATGTTGAAAAATCTATACATGTTACTTTTGATGAAATTATAGACCTTGGGGGAAATCCTCTTGAGTCAAATAAAGAACTTGCAGGTGATGATGAGTACATAAGAGAGGCTCTTAATGAATTGTATTTGGAAGAAAATGAGCCTTCTCAAACACCTGAATTAGCAAAAGAATGGCAATCACCAAGAGGACTTTCAATGGACAATATTATTGGTGATATCTCAAAAGGGGTAAGAACTAGAAATATGACAAATTTCTGCATGTCTGTAGCTTTTGTGCCACAGATAGAACCCAAAAATATTGAGGAAGCGCTTAAAGATGACCAATGGTGCATAGCTATGCAAGAGGAACTTAATCAATTTGAAAGGAATCAAGTCTGGGAATTAATTCCAAGAGAAGAATCACATCAAGTAATTGGAACTAAATGGGTGTTTAGAAACAAACTTGATGAAGATGGAAATATAACAAAGAATAAAGCCAGACTTGTTGCCAAAGGTTACTATCAGGAGGAAGGTATTGATTATGATTAAACTTATGCTCTTGTTGCCAGGTTAGAGGTTGTACGCCTACTTCTTGCTTATGCATCATTGATGAAATTTAAATTATATCAAATGGATGTTAAAAGTGTATTTTTGAATGGGTTTATTAAAGAAGAATATTATGTGGAGCAACCCTCTGGATTTGAAGATTTTAGTTACCCTAATCATATTTTTAAATTGAAGAAAGCATTATATGGTTTAAAACAAGCTCCTAGGTCTTGGTATGAAAGATTAAGTAGTTTTCTAACTTCAAATGATTTTTCTAGAGGAAAAATTGATTCTACTTTGTTTATAAAGAAAGTAAAAGAACATATCTTATTGGTTCAAGTATATGTTGATGATATCATTTTTGGATCAACTGATAATTCTTTATGTGTAGAATTTGCTAAGATAATGCAGGGAGAATTGGAAATGTCTATGATGGGAAAATTAACGTTCTTCCTTGTACTTCAAATCAAGCAACTTAAAGATGACATTTTTGTGTCTCAAACCAAATACTGCAAAGAGATTCTCAAAAAGTTTGGAATGGACACTTCAAAGGAAGCTAACACACCCATGGGAACTTCATGCTATTTAGACAAGGATGAATCAGGTTTGGAAATTAATCAATCCATGTACAGAGGTATGATAGGCTCACTGTTATACTTAACTGCAAGTAGACTTGATATTATTCATTTTGTCTGTGTCTGTGCTAGATTTCAGGCATGTCCAAAAGAATCTCACCTAACTGTAGTAAAATGTATTTTAAAATATTTAAAAGGAACTACTGGTTTTGGTTTATGGTATTCATCTGAAGCTTGTACTAGTTTAATAGGTTATTCTGATGCTGATAGATAGAAAAAGTACTAGTGGGACATGTAATTTGTTAGGATCATCATTAGTATCTTGGCATTCTAAGAAATAGGCATGTGTTGCTTTATCCACCACTGAAGCTGAATATATTGCAGCTGGTAATTGTTGTGCTCAAATTTTGTGGATGAAACAACAACTAGAAGATTATAGTATATTTCTAAATTATATTCCTTTGATGTGTGATAATACAAGTGCAATCAATCTTACTAAGAATCCAGTAATGCATTCTAGGACTAAACATATAGAAATTAGACATCATTTCTTGAGAGATCATATAAGTAAAGGAAACTGTAAAATTGAGTATGTTGATACAAAGCATCAATTAACGGATATTTTTACTAAGCCTCTTCCCAAGGATAGATTCTATGATCTTAGAAGAGACTTAGGGATATTAGAAATAGCTTAAATTCTGCTTAATTAAACAGTTTTTGGATGGTTGTAATGTTATAATCAATTATGTAGGATGTTAATAGATTATCATGTGTCTAATCCTCAAAAATTTGATGAACTCTCTGGAATAATCAATTATTTGAAGTTATAATTGATTATTTGCAGCCAAGATGTCCAAAATATGCAATTACTCATTGGATTAATCGATTATTTCATTAGATAATCGATTAACTACAACTTTAATCGATTAACAGCTTGATTTAATCGATTAAAGGGGTTTGTTACTGGTTTAATCGATTATTTCAAGCTTTAATCGATTAAACCTGATAGTTTTTGTTTTCTAGGCGTTGCCAACGGCTCTTTTGGCCCCCATACACTCCCAAATGACCGTTTATGACCGTTTGAGATGTTGTTTATAAATAGGTGTAGACCCCTAATTTTGCTCGGCCTCTCAATAAAAACCAGAAGATTTCCTCTCTGAAGGCGGGTAAAGCTTCGGCGAACATCCATCGGCATCAACCGACTTCCGTCTGAAGAAAGGAAAGCTTCCCTGAGGTCCCAGAACACAAAATTTCGCCAGAACACTCAAGACAGCCATCCTAGAAAGCAGAACAGCCGTCCAGACAGGCCAAACGCGCATCCCAAATGTGAGACGCGCGTCTCACCCAAAATCACCACTTCGGACGGCCATCCCAAACTCCAGATGGGCGTCCCAACCTCTGCAGACCGTGGTCCCTATTTTCTGCACCCCAGACGGCCATCCCGAGCTGCCAGGCTGAAAAAACTTTAAATAGGGGTCTCATTTGCGTTTTTTAGACACACCTCATTCTTCTCTTCTCTCCCTCTTTCGAATGATCTCTCTGATTGCCTATAAGGTAACAATCGGTTAAGGAAGTTTCTTATGACATTCGATTCTTCTTAAAATTTTTGTAGAGTCAGTCCTCTATTCGGGGAGGAGAGTCTTTGTAGTGCGGGGGATTGCCAAAACGCAACCTCACAGTTGAAGATTTGTAATAAAAAGCTTGCTACGGAGGTTCTTTTCACTTCTCTTCTTTTTTATTGCTTTATTTATTGCTTTGTGTATGCAATAGAAAATAGAATCATGTAGATAGCCATTTTTTAATATTGTATAATAAAATAGGGTAATAGCGTAATTTCTCTTAATCTTTACTTTATGAATTAATCCGTCATAGGGAACCCGAAAGGGGCATCGTGGGGGTGTTAACACCTTCCCCACGCGTAACTAACTCCCTTACCTAACTCTGGTTATAATGTGCAAGTTTGGTTTTTCTTAAAATCAACGCCTTTTTATCCTTTTCCAATTTTTATGGTCAAAACATTGGTGGCGACTCCATAAGAACCCTTTTACGAAAACCTTGCTTTCATTAGAGGATAGTTCAGTTGTTGAGCACCTCGGGAGCAATGATCACATTTTTAATAAAATGCGAGTCTAAACCATCTTTTCGCGACCGCTTGCATAAACATTCGAGATGTCCCTAAACGTTGGAATGGACGGCGACGACAATAGGAAACCTCCATTTCACTTCTCCTCACCTCAAACTCTTGAAACCAAGCTTACTAGCATCATTCAATCATTCTTGCCTTTTTCTAACATCACTTTTCTTCCTAAAATCTCTTGTTATTACTCTACTTCTAAAATGGCCTCATCTTCCCATGCTAAAATTCCCACCAGAAGACTATCTGTACCTGCCTCTCATCCCCGTCCTAATTTTGTCGAAGGATGGATCTCCGATGCTGAGGGCTGACAAGAATTTCTTACTTTTTAGAAGGAACGAGGTATTATCACTCCCAAATTCCTTATTGGTGATCAATTCATCAATAGGGGATTTAATTTTCCTAATATTCTTGAAATTCAAGGAGTTTTCCCTTTTATCCAAATGCAATGTACATACTATCCTGACTTAGTTACGATATTTTACTCTCGCTTTAAATTTAGAGATCAAGTAGCTACCTCTCGTGTTAAGGGAGTAACCATTATTCTTGATGACGATATATGGGAAAACGTTGCACATTTTCCTATAAGAGAAGATGCTATTAACATTTTTGCCGAGTTAGATGACTTTGACAGGATCATGGCTTACTGTTCTTTTCTTCGTAACCCTTCCATGGAGATTGGGCGTCTTCTTCTAGCTGGACTATTGTCGCCGTCGTCAAAACGAGGCGGTCAGAGCGACGCGATGGTTCTGACTTTCAAATTTTTGTGTTTCTATTGGTGTGGTTACAACGCCTTTAGGTTGTCCGATAACCGGGCTGAACCTAGGGACGAGGTTTTCGAAAAGGCGCTCTTGGATTGTCCGATAACCGGGCTAACCCAAGAACTAATTTTGAAGGGTTCTTCTGGAGTCGCCACCGATGTTTTTACCGGAAACATCGGAAAAGGGGTGAAAAGGCGTTGGTTTTCGTAAAACCAACTTTGGTCATTAGAACCAGAGTTGGGTAAGGGAGTTAGTTATGTGTAAGGGAAGTGTTAGTTCCCTTACGACGCCCCTTTCGGGTTCCCTATGATAGGCCAACTATTTTAAATAAGTAAACCGGTGAAAATACACTTTTACCCTTTATTTGCGGAATTTAAAGTTATGACTACATGGCCCTAATATCTACTACGTAATTTAAAGATAAAGCAGTAAAGAGAGAGAAAGAATGTAGAAACCTCTGAGGCAAGCTTTCTATTAATTTCTTGACAATTTGGGTGCTTTTTGGCAGCCCTTCACTCTCTACAGCGCCGGGAACCTCTCAAAAACACTATAAAAACTCTTAGAGACTTTCGCAAGGCAAGACGGCGGTCTCGAATACGAGACGGCGGTCTCGACCCAAAAAGGCGAGAATCCTTATTTACATGCCGAAAATCCCTCCTATCTTAGTATGGGGCCTAATAGTCTCTCCTAGTAGCTTCTTAGGCTTCATCCATCTTCGAATAGAAGTTCTTCTGGTCTTTATTATGAGGCCGGGCAAGATTTGGGGTCTACAGCTGCCCCCCTTTACCTGACCAGTCGGTTGTTGGCCTGTTGTGCCAAGAAGATCGACTGGAAGGTAAAGGAGTTGACCCTCGTGCCCGATTACCCTTCGGATGTTCCGTCTTGCAGCGGTTGATCTTCTGGGGAAAATTTGTGTTGTGCACCTCCAGGATACTCCTTCTGACGATAGTCGATCCCTTCAGTTGACACATGGTAGAACCTCAGGATAATCCTTCTGACGGTAGCCGATCCTTCGGTTGATGGGTATAAACCCCCCATCAGGCTGGTAGTTGCAGTCCGCTGTGTGTTAGACTGGATGAGTATGAACCCCCCATCAGGCTGGTAGTTGCAGTCTGCTGTGTGTTGGACTGGATGAGTATGAACCCTCCTCATCAGGTTGGTATTTGCGACTTACTGATCCGGCTTGAGCGCAGATCAGGCGCACTTGCGTGCGCAGGTTGATAGGTATGAACCCCCTATCAGGCTGGTACAGTCCACTGCGTAGGACTGGTTGTGGCGGCGACTTATTGCTCAGGTGGCTCATGCGCTGGGTGTTGAGATGTTCTTTCTTTGCCTTTGTTTGTCTTTTTCTGGGGATGGTCGTCCGGTCTGCACCGGGGATTTTGGTGGTGTTCATCCAGCTTGTTGGTTGATGGGGATTCTTTGCTTTTGATTTTTTTTTTTTTTTGGTATTGGTCAGCCAACTTTGCTGGTCGTCGGGCAGTTCTGTTGTTCAACTTCTGCTTGGTCATCGAAAAATTGTTGGTTGTTGGGGAAACTCTTGGTTAATACATAATTGACAAGGTCTTACCGGGATACCCCTGAGTGCTCCCTATTTTCGCATGCAAGCACAAAACTGATCTTTTTATATGAATGTCTTTTGGTCTTTTATTTATCTGAAGTATATTTGTTTGTTTTGATTCTGACAAAGTCCTTTTCGTGCAACTACTTGTGCGTGGATGCTTTTGATGCAATCTATTTTAGTTGGGGGCATCTAGAAAGTGACCGGTACTTTCTTTTTTGTTCTCCCGTGACTATTCTTTTGAAATTTTGTTTTAGCCCTATCTTTTGCCTAGACCACCCTTTGCGGGTTTTCGATCTAGCGGGCTTAATTCTTGCCTAAGATATTTGGTGGGCTTTTTCTTTTTATGAAGGCCTTAACTTTTGCCTAGACTGCTTTTTGTGGGTTTTTGATCTAGCAGCCTACCCTATATATTTTTTTTTGCTTGGGACGGTCCTGGTCGGCGCTGTTTGTCTTGTTTTTCTTATGCTTTCTCGTATTGCTTGTTTTATGCATGCTCATATTTCGTTAATACAGAGACATTCTCATAAGTAGGTAAAGAGAAGAAAAGACAATTTTTATTGATATAACCAAATGGTCTATTTTTCATGAGGATTTACAAAGGAATTTGTAAGCAAGGCTGGCCAAGGTTGGCTAAGCTGTATAGGATACATCAATCATTCCCGTGTTTTTTGTTTCTCTGTTTTTCCTGGTCACTTCAATTGAGATGCTCGAACTCGAAGTGAAGACTATCCAAAGTCTGCTTGCTTCTGTGAAGGTATTACCTTAGTCGCCTTTGCGGTTTTCGACTAAGGTCATCATTGCTCTTTTTTTTTTTTTTGGAACCTCCAATTTTTGCCTAGGACGTATCCCAGCGAGGAATGCAGACCCTATCTTTTGCCCAGGACAATCTTTGCGAGTTTTCATCCTGACGGGTCATGAGTAATGTCTTCAGGCGTAGTATTTCTTTACCACATCTGAGTTGACAGGATGTCGAATCTCTTCTCCGTCCATGTTGATGAGGATGAGGGCTCCTCCTGAGAAGGCTCGCTTGACCACAAAGGGTCCTTCGTATTTTGTTGTCCATTTCCCAATTTTATCTTTCTGGGCTCGAAGCAGTTTCTTTACTACTAAATTCCCTTCTCGGAAGATGCGAGGATTGATTTTCTTGTCGTAGGCTTTCTTTATCTTTTTTTGATAAACTTGCCCCCGACATATGGTGTCCAGCCGTTTTTCTTCGATTAGGTTCAGCTGATCGTATCGACTTTGGACCCATTCGGCTTCTGTCAACTTTGCTTCCATAACAACTCGTAGGGCGGGTATTTCAACTTCTACTGGTAGTATGGCCTCCATTCCGTATACGAGGTGTAGACCCCAAATCTTGCCCGGCCTCATAATAAAGACAAGAAGACCTCCTTTTCGAACATGGATGAAGCCTAAGAAGCCACTAGGAGAGACTATTAGGCCCCATACTAGGATAGGAGGGATTTTCGGCCTGTAAATAAGCATTTTCGCCTTTTAGGGTCGAGACCGCCGTCTCGGATTCGGGACCGCCGTCTCACCCTACGCAAATGGCGAGACGGCCGTCTCGCCATTCCTGCAAGGCGAGACGGCCGTCTCGACCTTCTTAGACGAGACGGGCCGTCTCGACCTGACAGGCGCGAATCCCTATAAATAGCCGCGCCATTCCCCTCATTTCACATAGTTCTTCCATTCTCTCTCTAGACATTCCTTCAAATTCTCTTTCTAGAACCCTTCCGAAGCATTTCCGGAGTTTTTGAGAGTTTTCTAGAGTTTTTTATATTGTTTTCGAGAGATTCTGGCACTGTAAAGAGTGAAGGGCTGCCAAAAAGCACCCAAGTTATCAAAGAATTAATAGAAAGCTTGCCTTGGAGGTTTCCACACACTCTCTCTCCCCTTTACCGCTTTATTTTTAATTATGCGATAGATATTAGGGTCATGTAGTCATAATTTTTAAATTCCGCAAAATAAGGGGTAAAAGCGTATTTTCACCGGTTTAATTATTTAATATAGCTGGCCTATCATAGGTGTCGCCGCCGTCCGTTGCAACATCTAGGGACATCTTGAACGTTTATGCGAGCGGTCGCGAAAAGATGGTTTAAACTCGCGTTTTTATGTTAAATATGTTCATTACTTTTGAGGTGCTCAACAACTGAACTATCCTCTAATAAAAGCAAGGTTTTCGAAAAGGGGTTCTTATGGAGTCGCCACCAATGTTTTGACCGTAAAATTGGAAAAGGATAAAAAGGCGTTGATTTTAATAAAAACCAAACTTGGCCATTATAACCAGAGTTAGGTAAGGGAGTTAGTTACGTGTGGGGAAGGTGTTAGCACCCCACAACGCCCCTTTCGGGTTCCCTATGACGGGTTCATTCATTAAGTGAAGATTACGAGAAATTACGCTATTACCCTATTTTATTTATACAGTATTTAAAAATGGCTATCTACATGCTTTTATTTTACATTTCATACAGAAAGCAATAAATAAAGTAATAAAAGAGAAGAGAATTGAAAAGAACCTCCGTAGCAAGCTTTGTATTGCAAATCTTTAACAGTGAGGATGCGTTTTGGCAATCCCTCGCTCTACAAAGACTCTCCTCCCCGAATACAGTATCGACTCGACTAAATTTTAAAGAAGAATCGAATGCTGGAATACAATTCCTTTCATTATTCGGACGTCGATTCATGCCGATAAACGTCCATTGAAGCTTTATCTTCATATAGGAAGTCTTCTTGGCCTATATTGAGATGTCGGGCAAGCTTTATCTTGTTATAGGAAGTCTCCTTAGCCTTTATTGAGAGGTCGGGCAAAATTAGGGGTCTACAATAGGGAACCCGAAAGGGGCGTCGTAAGGGAACTAACACCTCCCTTACACGTAAGTAACTCCCTTACCCAACTCTGGTTCTAATGACCAAAGTTGGTTTTTCGAAAACCAATGCCTTTTTTTACTCCTTTTTCGATGTTTCCGATAAAAACATCGGTGGCGACTCCAGAAGAACCCTTCAAAAGTTAGTTCTTGGGTTAACCGGTTATCGGACAATCCAAGAGCGCCTTTTCGAAAACCTCGCCCCTAGATTCAGCCCGGTTATCGGACAACCTAAAGGCGTTGTAACCACACCAATAAAAACGTGAAAAATGGAAAGTCGGAACCATCGCGTCGCTCCGACCGCCTCGTTTTGACGGAGGCGACAGATGGCGACTCCGCTGGGGAAGCCTAGAGAGTTGATCCCATTTAGTGATGGGCCAGCTTAAAAGTAAATAGACCAAGAAAATTACGCTTTTACCCTACCTTGTATTATAACATGTTTTAATGCTTGGCTTTAATAACTGTTGCTTGTTTATACTTACGCAATTGTTTGAAATACAAACTGTACAGAAACCCTTGCACACCATAGTTTCCTCTATACCCGGAGGCAAGTGAGAAATCCATAGGGAGTGGGTGGCAGGTACGGTTCGCTGTAGTGATGGCCTTGTGCCCACCAGTGTGATCGGAAACCACCACTCAAGGTGATAACCTTCCTCTTTTGGCACAAAGACTGACTATGGCCTTAGTGCTAAGCATGGTCGGAAGGCTGGAGAGTGGGGACCCTATAATGGGGGCACCTTGGGGGCCTTAGCCTTGGTGAGAACAGTCACAACCTACCTTTGCCAAAGCACTTTTCTGCAGGAAAACCCTACCTCGTGATTAAAACGACTTCTCGCCTGTTTGTGGATGATCGAATTGTGTGTGCATCTGTTTGTTGCATTTGTCTGTTGCATAGCATAACCAAACAACAGAAAAATCACAAAAAACATTTTTTTGCAATAAACACCCCTATCTCGGACAGTCTGCCTTTTAGCTAGCCTGGTTTCAGGTTCTTTGTAAGCTAAGTAGCCACGCAGTCCGACAGAAGAGATTAGGGACGCTAACTATTCTTTCGCATAAAGCCATTTTTTTATCTCTGACAGTCTGCCTTTTAGCTAGCCTGGTTTCAGGTTCTTTGTAAGCTAAGTAGCCACGTAGTCCGACAGCAGAGATAAAAGGCTATAAAAATAATAATAAATCCAAAATAAATAATAATAACAAAATCAAAACATTTATAAAAATAATTTTGACAAAGTCATATCATCCATATTACATCATATCATGAGTAAAGAAATACCAAGAGAGAAAATAAAAAGTGAGAGCGCATTTAGCATCATTTAAACAAGATCTCTCATACATAAACATATCCATGTTAGTTCAACACTCAACATGCATTAATAAATTTCTTTCGAGCATTCTAGAAAGTGGCTGGTCCTCTCCCCACCCGAACTTGTGCACAAAAGGCCAAAGCAATGGAGAACCTAGAGGAACAAAATCGAAAGCTCACTACAGAGGTCAATACCCTCCGCAAGCAAATGGCCCAGCTGATGGAGGTCGTGCGCCAGGGTCAAAACAAGGGCGAAGCCCAAACGGAACACGCCTCTCGCCACGAAGAGGAAGAAGAGGAAGAATATTTCTACAATGGAAAGGATGCTAAGACTGCACGCATCCTCACCCCGGAGGTGTCCAAACAACAAATCTCCGCCCTAGAGGAAAGGCTGAAGGCGGTGGAGGGACACAACTTTGACGTCAAGGAGGTGGCGGACATGTGCCTGGTGAAGAATATTAATTTCCCTCCCAAATTCAAAATCCCGGACTTCCCCAAGTAAGCCGGGATGACCTGCCCAAAGAACCATCTTACGATGTATTGTCGTAAGATTGCCGCACACGCCAAGAACGAGAAACTCCTGATCCACTACTTCCAGGAGAGTCTGGTAGACACAGATCTCAATTGGTATATGCAAATGGAAAGAGGGCAGGTCCAGAACTAGAAACAATTGGCTGACGCTTTTCTTCATCGTTACCGATATAACATTGATCTGACCCCTGACAGGTCAGATCTCAGGACGCTGAGGAGTGGGAAGATAGCACAGTCTTCCCAAGCTGGTGTCTCGTTCAGAAAGCCTGTTGGCAAGAAGAAGGACGAAACCATGCATGCAATCAACTTTGCCACTCCTTCTTCTGCCCCGCAAACAGCTAGGCAGCCTCGTAAGAAAGAGAGGAAGTTCACTCAAATCTCCACTACCTATGGTAAGCTGCTGCCACAGCTGTTGGAGGCCAAACTCTTAACCTGCATTCCTCCCAAAAAGCAGATGGAGCCTCCCTACCCTGAGTGGTACAAACCAAACGAGAAATGTGATTACCACTCATGTTCACCCGGACACTCAACAGAAAACTGCTTGACCCTTAAGTATCGGGTCCAAGAATTAATAGACACCAGGTGGATAACTTTTGATGCCTCTGCTTCCGATGTCGACGCCAAACCTTTATCAAAGGCAGAGTAGCAGAGAGGGAGGACTGGGAGGATCAGCCCTAGGTTTTTTTTAAGCTTTCTCTTGTATTACCTGCAATCCCCGCCCATGGCCGCTGGAACCCTGATTAAAAGGGCTTGAACATAAACTTTCATTTTCTTTAATACATGAGGCATTCTGTCATATTCATTCTTTTCCCTCTTTCGTTTATTATTCCTTCAAAGATAATTGAATAATAAAATTTATGACTAAAACATAACCTAAAACGCATCATGTCTGTGATTGATGAATCTCTGTGGATCCCGGAAACCGAAAGCGAATGGGTCGAGTCTGACAATGAGCAGGAGACCATTTCTCCAGACATGCAAATAATGCTGGAAAAAGAAGCACGCATTATACAACCGCATCAAGAAGAGACAGAAAATGTTAATTTGGGAGAAGGGGACGATGAGAAAAAGATCAATATCGACACCCAATTGGAAAGTAGCATAAAAAAGGGATTGATACGGCTTCTAAAAGAATATATGGATGTATTCGCTTGGTCTTATCATGACATGCCCGGGCTCGACACGAGTATAGTGGAGCATAGATTGCCATTGAAGGAAGGGTTTCGACCTGTAAAGCAAAAGCTCAGAAGAATCAAACCTGACTGGTCCTTAATGATAAAAGAAGAGGTACAAAGACAATTGGACGCCAATTTCCTAGTAGTTTCCAAATACCCAGAATGGTTGGCCAACATAGTACCCGTCATCAAAAAGACTGGGAAAGTCAGGGTATGCGTGGATTATAGGGACCTCAATCGAGCAAGTCCAAAAGATGACTTTCCTCTACCACATATAGACACGCTAGTAGACCATACCGCTACCAATACACTTTACTCCTTCATGGACGGGTACGCGGGGTACAACCAAATTAAGTTGACCATCGAGGACAGAGAAAAAACCTCCTTTATCACACCATGGGGCACCTTTTGCTACCGTGTAATGCCTTTTGGACTCAAGAATGCAGGGGTTACTTATCAAAGGGCTATGGTCACACTGTTCCATGACATGATCCACAAGGAAATAGAGGTATATGTGGATGACATGATTGCCAAGTCCAGAAATGAGATGGACCACATTCAATACCTCAAAAAGCTTTTCGAGCGACTTCGGAAGTATCAACTTAAGCTAAACTCGGCAAAATGTACTTTTGGAGTACGATCAGGAAAACTCTTAGGGTTCATCGTCAGCAAAAGAGGAATTGAAGTGGACCCCGATAAAACGAAGGAAATTTTGGAAATGCCTCCACCAAGCACGGAAAAGGAGGTCAGAGGTTTTCTAGGCCGGATTAACTACATTGCCCGTTTCATCGCGCAGTTGACGGATAAATGTATACCCATCTTTAAACTGTTGCGCAAAAATCAACCAACAGTGTGGAATGAAGAAGAATGCCAACAAGCATTTGATAAAATCAAAACATGCTTAACAAATCCGCCAGTAATGGTACCACCTGTTGAAGGAAGACCTCTGATCCTATACTTATCAATACTTGAAGAGTCCATGGGATGTGTGCTCGGTCAACAAGATGAAACCGGGAAGAAAGAGCGAGCCATTTACTATCTCAGCAAGAAATTCCTAGACTATGAAACCCGTTATACATCATTCGAAAAAACTTGTTGCGCATTGGTATGGGTCACTCAGCGTCTCCGACAATATATGGCTTGGCATACAACATGGTTGGTCTCCAAAATGGACCCAATCAAGTACCTCTTCGAGAAACCCATTTTGACTGGAAGAATAGCTAGGTGGCAAGTTCTCCTCTCAGAATTTGATATCATTCATGTCACCCAGAAAGCTATTAAAGGTAGCCCCCTAGCAGATTATCTAGCCCATGGGTCAACAAACGAGTATCAGTCTCTACAAGACGAATTTCCTGATGAGCATATCATGCACATCAAACACGAAGAGACCAAAGAAGAGGCATGGACCATGTTCTTCGACGGGGCCTCAAACAGGCTTGGACACGGGATAGAAGCTATTTTGATATCCCCTGAAAAGAAATATATCCCCATAACGGCCAGGCTTAATTTCGATTGTACCAACAACATGGCCGAATACGAAGCATGCGTGCTAGGGGTCCAAGCAACTTTAGATCATGGGGTTACTAAACTCAAAGTCTTCGGTGATTCATCCCTTGTCATCTACTAGCTTAAAGGTGAATGGGAAACCCGCAACTCTAAATTAATCCCATATCTAGAGCACATCCGAGATTTAGTCTCAAGAATGGAAAGCGTCACTTTCCAGTATATTCCTCGGGAAGAAAATCAATTTGTTGATGCCCTCGCCACTCTATCATCCATGTTTTCTTTAGGCCAAGAACATGAGATGCCAATCATCCAAATCAAGCTGCATGACAAACAAGCTTTCTGCATGTCAGTAAATGGCGAGCATGACCAAAATCCCTGGTATCATGACATTAAACAATATCTCATGAGAGGCGAATATCCCGAGGGAATCAATGACAATGATAAGCAAACCATCCGTAAGAGGGCAGTAGGGTTCACGTTGATTGAGGGAACCCTCTACAAAAAGAGTCTCAATTCCACTCTCTTAAGGTGTGTAAACCACGAAGAAGCTCAGACCTTGATAAGAGAAATCCACAAAGGAGCTTTCGGGACCCATGCACCAAGGCATGTCATGGCGAAGAAGATCTTGAGGGCAGGATATTTTTGGTCCACAATGGAAGCCGATTGTCACCAGTATGCTAAAAAGTGCCAAAAGTGCCAAATCTACGCCGATAATATCCATGTGCCGCCTGCACTTCTCAGTACCCTGGCTACACCATGGCCATTCTCTATGTGGAGCATGGACGTCATCGGACCCATTGAGCCTAAAGCATCCAATGGTCATCGCTTTATCTTGGTGGCCATCGACTACTTCACCAAATGGGTTGAGGCAGCGTCATACGCGCATGTGACTCGAAAAGTGGTGACCACCTTCATCAAGAAAAATATTCTATGCCGATACGGCATCCCTCATAGGCTCATTACTGATAATGGGACCAATCTCAATAATAAAATGATGGAGGAGCTGTGTCAAGACTTTAAAATTCAACACCACAACTCTTCTCCATACCAACCAAAGATGAACGGTGTAGAACGTAAGTATGAACCTCCACAGGGGCTACTCTGTTTTCCCTCATATACGGAATGGAGGCCGTACTACCCGTAGAAGTCGAAATACCCTCTCTGCGAGTTGTTATGGAAGCAAAGTTAACAGAAGCCGAATGGGCCCAAAGTCGGTATGATCAGCTGAACCTAATTGAAGAAAAACGGCTAGACACCATATGTCGAGGGCAAGTTTACCAAAAGAAGATCAAGAAAGCCTACGACAAGAAGGTCAATCCCCGCACCTTCCAAGAAGGGGATCTAGTGATAAAGAAACTGCTACCAACCCAGAAAGACAAAGTTGGGAAGTGGACAGCAAATTACGAAGGACCCTTTGTGGTCAAGAGAGCCTTTTCAGGAGGAGCCCTCATCCTCACCAGCATGGACGAAGAAGAGCTTCGACATCCTGTCAACTCAGACGAGGTGAAAAAATACTACGCCTGAAAACACTGCTCATGACCCGTCAGGATGAAAACTCGCAAAAGATAGGGTCTGCATTCCTCCCTAGGATACGTCCTAGGCAAAAATTAGAGGTTTCAAACAAAAAGAGAGAAAGAGAAAAAGAACACAACAAAAAAGAGAGCAATGATTACCTTAGCCGAAAACCGCAAAGGCGACTAGGGTAATATCTTCACAGAAGCAAGTAGACTTCGCATGATCTTCACTCCGAGCTCGAGCATCTCAATTGAAGCGACCAGGAAAAGCAGAGAAACAGAAATCATGGGCATGGTTGTTATACCCTATACAATTCAGCCAACCTTGGCCAGCCCTGCTTCTAAAATCCTTTGTAAATCCTCCTGTAAAAATAAATAATTCGTTTACATCAATAGAAATTGTCTTCTTTTCTCTTTACCTACTTGCAAGAATGCCTCTGTATTAACGAAACATAATTATGCATAAAACAAGCGATACGAGAAAGGATAAGAAAAACAAGACAAACAGCGCCGACCAGGGCCATCCCAAGCAAAAAATACAGGATAGCCTGCTAGATCGAAAACCTGCAAAGGGCGGTCTAAGCAAAAGTTAAGGCCTTCATAAAAAGTAAAAACCCACCGATATACCTTAGGCAAGAATTAAGCCCGCTAGATCGAAAACCCGCAAAGGGCGGTCTAGGCAAAAGATAGGGCTAAAACCAAATTTCAAAAGAATAAGTCACAAGAGAACAAAAAAAAAGTATCAGTCACTTTCTAGATGCCCCCAACTAAAATAAATTGCATCAAAAGAATCCACGCACAAGTAGTTGCACGAAAAGGACTTTGTCAGAATCAAAACAAATAAATATACTCCATACAAATAAAAGACCAAAAAGACATTCATATAAAAAGAGATCAGCTTCATGCTTGCATGCAAAAATAGGGAGCACTCAGGGGTACCCCGGTAAGACCTTGTCAATTATGTATCCCCAAAACAACCAACAAAACTTCGACAAACCAAGCGAAATTCGAACAACAAACAAAGACTTCCCGACCAATGAGCAAGAGTCGGGTGATCATCATCGAAAGATCAAAAATAAAGGATCCCCGGCAATCAACAAGCTGAATGAACACCAACAAAATCACCGGCGCAGATCGGACGACCATTCCCATAAAAAGACAAACAAAAACAAAGAAAGTACATCTCAACGCTCGACGCATGAGCCACCCGAGCAGTAAGCCGCCACCACCACCAGTCCTACGCAGTGGACTGTACCAGCCTGATAGGGGGTTCATACCTATCAACCCGCGCATGCAAGTGCGCCTAATCTGCGCTCGAGCCGGATCAATAAGTCGCAACTACCAGCCTGATGGGGGGTTCATACCCATCCAGTCCAACACACAACGGACTGCAACTACCAGCCTGATGGGGGGTTCATACCCATCCAGTCCAACACACAACGGACTGCAACTACCAGCCTGATGGGGGAATTATACCCATAAACCGAAGGATCGGCTACCGTCAAAAGGAGTATCCTGAGGTTCTACCATGTATCAACCAAAGGGATCGGCTACCGTCAGAAGGAGTATCTTGGAGGTGCACAACACAATTTTTCCCGAAAGATCAACCACCACAAAGACGGAACATCTGAAGGACAACCGGGCAAGAGGGTCAACTCCTTTACCCTCCAGTCGATCTCCTTGGCACAATAGGCCAACAGTCGACTAGTCGGGTAAAGGGGGGGCAGCTATAGACCCCAAATCTTGCCCGGCCTCATAATAAAAACTAGAAGACCTCCTTTTCGAAGATGGATGAAGCCTAAGAAGCCACTAGGAGAGACTATTAGGCCCCATACTAGGATAGGATGGATTTTCGGCATATAAATAAGGATTTTCGCCTTTTATGGTCGAGACCGCCGTCTCGGATTCAGGACCGTCGTCTCGCCTTGTGCAAATGGTGAGACCACCGTCTCGTTTGGCGAGACGACCGTCTCGCCATTCCGGCAAGGCGAGATGGTCGTCTCGACCTTGTCAGACGAGACGGCCCGTCTCGACCTAACAGGCGCGAATCCCTATAAATAGTCGCGCCATTCCCCTCATTTCACACAGTTCTTCCATTCTCTCTCTAGACATTCCTTCAAATTCTCTTTCTAGAACCCCTCCGAAGCATTTCCGGAGTTTCTGAGAGTTCTCTAGAGTTTTTTATAGCGTTTTCGAGAGATTCCGACGCTGTAAAGAGTGAAGGGTTGCCAAAAAGCACCCAAGTTATCAAAGAATTAATAGAAAGCTTGCCTCGGAGGTTTCCACACTCTCTCTCTCCCCTTTACCGCTTTATTTTTAATTATGCGATAGATATTAGGGCCATGTAGTCATAATTTTTAAATTCCACAAAATAAAGGGTAAAAGCGTATTTTCACCGGTTTAATTATTTAATATAGCTGGCCTATCATAGGGAACCCGAAAGGGGCGTCGTAAGGGAACTAACACCACGGGGTTGAAATGGCCCAAATCAGCCGGGGGTTCATATCCGCCACGGGGCGTATACTCCTGCAGCACAAGTCGCTGCCATCATCCAACTACCTTTCCGACAGACTACCCTGATAGGAAAAGGGAACATCCAGGGTTGGAAAGTCTCAATGTTAGAGGACCATCTGTCCGCTTTGGCTGAAAGGACAGAATGGGTCGCTTTTAACAAAACCCTGGCCTTGATCATATTTGGAACAATATTGTTTCCCTTCCACCTCGACAAAGTGGATCAAGCCGCTATGGACGCTATGGGTCGCAAGAATATTGTTCCTATAGACCCCTAATTTTGCCCGGTCTCTCAATAAAGGCTAAAGAGACTTCCTACAACAAAGACAAAGCTCGCCTGACATCTCAATAAAGGCCAAGAAGACTTCCTATATGAAGATAAAGCTTTAATGGACGTTTATCGGCATCAAACAACGTCCGAATACAGAAAGGAAAGCTTCCCAGGGGTCCCAGAACACAAAGGCTGGCCAAAACAAGTCGAGACAGCCGTCCCAAGGTCGAGACGACCGTCCCAACCTTCCCTGGCCAAGTGGGACGGCCGTCCCAAGTGGGACTGCCAGTCCCAGGTTTCAGGTGGTCTCAGACTTTGCAAAAGAGGCAGTTGGGATGGTCGTCCCAACCCAGAAGCGCGTCCCAAGTGTGCAGGCAGCGAAAACTATAAATAGGAAGCTCATTTGCCACTGTTTGACACACCAGACAACTCCTAGTACTTGTCTATTCTCTTCCCTCTTCGAATGAACTCTCTGATTGCCTTAATAAGGTAACAATCAGTTAAGGAATTGTATTCCAGCATTTGATTCTTCTTTAAAATTTAGTCGAGTTGATCTTGTATTCGGAGAGGAGAGTCTTTGTAGAGCGAAGGATTGCCAAAACGCATCCTCACGATCAAAGATTCGTAATACAAAGCTTGCTACGGAGGTTTTGTTCAATTCTCTTCTCTTTTACTGCTTTATTTATTGCTTTATGTATGCAATATAAAATAAAGTAATGTAGATAGCCATTTTTAACATTATGCAATAAAATAGGGTAAACGCGTAATTTCTCGTAATCTTTACTGAAATGAATTAATCCGTCATAGGGAACCCGAAAGGGGCGTTGTGGGGTGCTAACACCTTCCCCACACGTAACTAACTCCCTTACCTAACTCTGGTTATAATGGCCAAGTTTGGTTTTTATTAAAATCAACGCCTTTTTATCCTTTTCCAATGTTTATGGTCAAAACATTGGTGGCGACTCCAAAAGAACCTTTTTTTTTCGAAAACCTTGCTTTTATTAGAGGATAGTTCAGTTGTTGAGCACCTCAGAAGCAATGAACAAAATTTTAACATAAAAACGCGAGTCTAAACCATCTTTTTGCGACCGCTCGCATAAACGTTCGAGATGTCCCTGGACGTCGGAACGGACGGCGGCGACAGATGGCGACTCCACTGGGGAAGCTAGAGAGTTGATCCCATTCAGTGACGGATAAAATTCCAACTAAGTAAAGATTTGAAATTACGCCTTTACTCTTTTTCGTATGTTTTATTGTATGGCTTTAATAATTGTTGTATGATTATTTTCTGCAAATTGTCTGAAATATAAATTGCACACAAAACCCTTGCACACAACAGTCCCTCTATACCCGGGGGCAAGAGTGAATACCTATAGGGAGTGGGTGGTAGATACGACCGGCTTGTTGGCACACGGGGCTACAACTGTTGTCGGAAACCACCAACTCAAGGTGATAACTCTCTTCTTTTGGTCTATGGATGTCAACACGGAGTTCCGTGCATGACCCAAGGACTGAGAGATCGAGAGGTCCCTATAATAGGGGCACCTTGGGGACCTTTGGCCTTGGTGAGAACAGTTTAGAACCGCCTAAACCAAGCACGTTTTTGCAGGAAAACCCTACCTCGTGATTAAATAAGCGTGGCTCTGCTCGTGGATGTATGAATTGTGTGTGCATTCGTTTGCTGCATTTGTATTGAAACATTAGCCTAGGGCAATCATACAACAAAAATAATGAAAAACCCTAAAAATCATAAAAGTGAGAAGATAAGCCAACTTTATCTCGGATAGTCTTCAGTTAAGCTAGCCTGGTTTCAGGTTCTTTGTAAGCTAAGTAGCCACGTTGACCGACAGAAGAGATAAAGGGTCATAAAAAATATAAAAACAAATTAAAGCCATAAAATTCCTTTATAAAATAAAAAATTATCGATAAAGGTTTCATAAAAATAAGAGAAGAAAATAGAACTCTCTTCATCAAAATCCATAAACATCCATATAGATAGTTTTCTTTTTAAGAAAAACCAAGTATTACCATGTATCATATTAGGAATAAAACTTGATAATATGTAGAAAAACAAACACTTGCATGCATGCATTTACAAGGACTCATCCTCATATCATGCATTTTTCATTTCTTTTAAATAATGGAGGGATCCAGTAATAGACAGTTAAAGAAAGTGGAAATCCTTCTATGCCGTGTAGAGAAGTTAAGGCAGTTGAGTACATATATGCCGCCAGAGGTCAGTGCCAATTTTGAGAAATCTTATGGAAGAATTCTTGACCTCCTGAAAATCAGCATCGATCCAATCTTTGTTAGAGCATTGGTCCACTTCTGGAATCCCGACCTACACTGCTTTGAGTTTTCGCAGTTTGATTTAGTACCAACCTTAGAAGAATATGAACTCATGGTTAGATGGCCTCAATCAGTTGAGGTCTATGTCTGCTCAGGAGTATATGTGGTCGTGAGTAAGGTTGCTACTATCATACGACTGCCTCCTCATCAATCCATCCTAGAGGGAAAAGGGAACATCTGAGGTTGGAAAATGTCCGTAATAGAAGACCACTTAATCTCTTTGGCTGAAAAGAAAGATTGGTCTACCTTCAACAAAACTCTAGCATTGGCAATGTTCGGAATCATATTATTCCCATTTCATGTGAATATTGTGGATCATGCTGCAATAGATGCATTCTTTGCATGGGATGTGTACTCTAAGAGTCCTATACCTGCAATTCTCGCTGATACCCTGCTTTCAGTAGATTTTTGCCGACAGAAACAGGGGAAAACACTTAGATGTTGCACTTCATTACTATCTGTATGGGGCGTCACTCAGTTCTACGCTTCAAGCCATATGGGCATATTCCCTGATCCTTTAAGAAGTTTTGCAAAAATTCCTCTTCAGCACCGTCAAGCTTTAGAATGGAAAACCGAGTTAGAAAATTGGAACATAGAGCATATATCATGGGTTTGCCCTTGGTTCCGACCCGGTTATATTCTGGTACGATGCGGAGATTACCTGAGCTTACCACTACTAGGCCTCAGGGATTGTATAGCTTACTCTCCTAAGATAGCTATGAGACAACTCATGAGAACCCAGACTGTGCCAACTCAAGAAGAGCTCAGAGGGCTGAGTCTATGCCATTACTCCCATAGCTTTGAAGAAGTATCCGCTGTCCAGAAAGCATGGGAAAGACCAGTCTATATAGGGGATAAAGAACTTGGAAAGGTTCAGGTGTCTACGTCCCACGAATATGAAGAATGGAGGAAGAGTAGAAGGATACCCCAACCATCTGCTACATTCACGACAACATTAGTCAATGAAGAGCTACAATTGCAGGTCAATGCCTTAAATAAAAGGGTAGAAATCATGGAAGCTCAGCTAAGGGCCTTCGAAGAAAAAGTGCAAGAAGCAACTCTTACAATAAATGGTCTAAAAAGGCAATGTAAAAAGAAGAACCATGAAATAGAGCGCCTTAAGAATGATTGTGCTGACTATCAAGAAGAGACTAAACAAGCACTAAAAATTTTGAGGCTTGAACAAGATAGTCTATTCCGGGACATGAGTGACGAAATAGCACATCTTGAGAGTGCGCTTGCAGAATAGGCAAAAACGATCAAGATGATACAGGGTGACCTAGCAGAAACTCGGTCAGAAGCACAAAAGTGGTGGGAAACCGCTGAAAAATACAGAGAAGACCTAGAGGAGCTACATGATAAAGAAAGAGATGGATTAGCTCAGTATGGTCAATTACTTCATGAAAGAAACCAAGTAATAAAAAGGTCTGACCAACAACATGCCTTGATCGTTCATCAAGAAGAAAAGATAAAAGAGGCTCGTCGATATAGTGAAGACATGAGCCAGGCGGTATATGAGCAAATCAAGACGCTCAGAAATCATGTGAGAACAGCTGAAGATGATTTACGAAGAAAGCCTAATTTACCTTTAGGATTCTTCAAGCTTCTCCGCTTTTGTCAACACTTGCTTCAAAGCATTGTATAGAAGGATAAACACTTTCTAGTTGAAATAAAAAGTTTTTTTTCCTTAAACTGTCTATTGCATTCATAAGTTGCATACATTCATATATCCCTCCTCATTTTAATAACAAAGATAATAAAAAGGAAGGATTAATTGATATGTTTTCCACAAATCAAAATAAATGGAAAAGAAGCCTTTCGTCATCAAAATCTCTACAACGGTCGATAGACCCAAAGATGAAAATAAACAAGCACCGTTGGTTATTCCAATCGATAAAAGGGAAGAGGCAATAACGCCTATACGTTTGTTCATACCTCGTCCTTTCCCTTATTCATCAAATAAAGTTGTACCTTGGAGATACTCAGAAGAATCATCAGTAAATCAAGATATCTCCAACATAGCCGGTATTGGGGGCATGACAAGAATAGGAAGAATATATTCCCCCAAGGAATTACAAGATAACATTCCTAAAGATAAGGCAAAAGATAAAGCCGAAGAGGAAAAAGAATCCAAGGAGGAGACAGATGAGTTACTCCAGTACATAAGGCAAAGCGAGTACTCCATCATCGATCAACTCAATCGCACTCCTGCAAAGATAACCTTGTTATCACTCATAATGAGTTCGGAACCGCATCGAAACGTGCTGTTAAAGGTTTTGAATGAATCATTCATCCCGCATGCAATATCCCAGGACAAATTTGAAGGAATTATTGGTAACATTACAGCCAATAATCATCTTACCTTCACAAATGAAGAACTCCCTTTAGAAGGGTCAAATCACAACAAGCCCTTGCATATTTCTGTCAAATGCAAGGAATATCACATTTCCAAAGTCCTGGTGGATAATGGGTCATCCTTAAACGTCATGCCTAAAAGCACACTTGACAAGATAACAGTGCAAGGAACCCACATGCACCCGAGTAATACAATTGTTCGAGCCTTTGATGGATCAAGACGTGAAGTAGTAGGAGAAATTAGTCTACCAATTCAAATTGGCCCTACTATCTTTAACATAGACTTCCACGTGATGGATATCACGCCGGCATATAGTTGTCTCCTTGGTAGACCTTGGATTCATAGCGCTAAGGCAATACCTTCAATGCTCCACCAGAAAGTCAAATTTGTGACAAATGATAAACTCGTCACAATTCAAGCTGAAGAAGACTTTCTAATCAGTAAACCTTCTGTCCAACCATATGTGGATGCGGCTGAAGAGGCTCTTGAAACATCTTTTCAAGCGCTCGAGATCGCCAACATAGAAAGACTTCCCAGTAATATAAAGGTGGCCCATATAAAGGTGGCCAACATCTTTTCAAGCGCTCGAGATCGCCAACCTATAATGGAGCATGGAGAAGCCTCATCTAGGAGAAAACGCACTAGAAACCCTGCTAGAGGAACTCCTACTGCTAGCACTCTACTGGCAGAATCACATCAACAGCGGCTGGCAAATATCCAACAATATTCCTGGTACCCTACACTGCGGTTGGATTTTGAAATCCTAGCTACATTTGGTTGGGAACAAGACGTCAGAAGGTTCATCCACAACATAGGATGGGACTTTCTGCTCCGAGAACCACCTACTCGGATCCACCGCACTGCTACGCTAGAATTTCTTGCCTCCGTCAACATGGTAGAAATGCCGTCCGCAATTCCCGGAGTGCCACCGACTCAAGCCCTCTCCTACTGGATGGATGGAGCCTACCGGACCACTGTTCTGGATGACTTTAATGTCATAATGGGTTTCTGCCAGCAAGCAGATACAAGAACGCCAGAATATCGATCCGCATATCTGGAAAAACCTGCTGCTCTCACCACCACCAGCATGTGGAGAGAAATCACTGGAACTCACACTCTGCCTTCAAACCTGAAGGGTGCAACTTTCTCTCCTCCGCTACGCATATGCCATAAATTGCTAGCTGGGACTATACACAGCCGAAAGGAGAGTCAAGGAAAGGTAACATTGGCTGACCTCTTCATTGTCTACTATATGCATCAAGGGCTGCGATGCAACCCAGGATATGCCTTTCTGAAAGCCGTAAAAGATTACGGAACCCGCGGATCGGCAGGAGCCATCATAATAGCTCCCTTTCTCACCCCTTTAGCTGAATATTGGGGATGCACTGACGGAGAAGATCTCCCAGCTAGCCTCCGACCAGAGCCGATTAGTGGAGGAATGTTGGTTCATATGAACATCCTCAGTCGACAAGGATCAGGGTTCATCTTAAACCCCATTATCTCGATTTCATTGGATATGCGCAATTTCGACATGCCTCAGGACATCCCTTCGACTACAAAATCACAGCAACAGTCATATGATCCAGATTTCGCCGGCTTGTATCGACGGATAGATGATGAGCATGCCTATATGGTAGGAGAGTTCCAGTTCATACGGCAACAGTTCAGTCAGCTGACTGTGAGGCAAGATAGGACGGACCGACAGATAGAGAATCTGGTCCAGACCCAGGCAAGGTTCCAGCGCCACCTGCTCCGCCGCATTCCTTCGCCAGCACCATCTGCCCATTCCAGTCCAGAGGTAGATGATTAGGAGATAGTTTCCTTTTAAATCTTTTCTAGTATTTTGAAAATGTTGAATGTATCACAAAAAAGAGAAGTAATGAATAAACATTGTTATTTCTGTTCACATTCCAAAAGCCCACGTGTACAAAAATTATAAAATAAAAGGCACATGTGATAAAAAGCTAGATTTCAAATAAATCGCGATAAAGATCAAAATCGCGAGAGAAAAAGGCGAAATCAAAACCATTCTAGCAGAATAAAGAGCTTCAAGAAAACTATCTCTAACCTTCTATCCCAATAAACGAAGGTGCACCAGAAAAAGGCCAACGGAAAGGCTCGATGATCCCCAAGCGGATCCTTGCCTGATCCAGAGGCAAAACAAAAATTACTCCACGACTCAGCACCATCATCACATGAGTCGTCAACCACAGTCATTTGAAGCCTCAATCAACATCCTTCCATCTAAAAAAAAGAAGGAAGCCATCAACATGAAAAAGTCAATGGAAAGGCTTGATCATCCCCAAGAGGATCTTTGCCTACTCCAAAGGCAAAACAAAAAGATTACCTCACGACTCATCGACATCACCACATGAGTCATCAAGCACACTCATCTAGAATCTCCGCCACTTCCCCAAAGGAGAACAAGGACTACACAAGAGTCCATCAAAGAAAATACGGAGTCAAATCCTCCATATCACCAGGGGGCAACAGAAAGAAAGAAAAGAAAAACTTTCATTCCCCAATAGAGGCCACAACGAAAAAAAGGCCAAATAAAAATCTCCAAGTAGAGTATATCAAGAAAATCTACAAAAAGAGGAAAACAAAAATTTTTCCATCTTCCAGCTCAAATAAGAGCTTCATAAAGCCAGGAGCCAAGACTCCATCATCAAAATTGGATCCCCAGGAAGCTGATGACTCCTCGGTAAATCCCAAAAAAAGAGAAAAAGAAAATCTCTTCATTCCGCTCAATAAAGAGCTTCACAAAAGTCAGGAGCCAAGACTCCATCATCATAAAAAATCAAATCTAGAATTAGATCCCCCAAGAAATAAAGGAAAAATTCCTCAGGGATCACCAAAAAGAAAAGAGAAAAAAAAAATCTTTTCATCCAAAGAAAAAGCCAATGTGCATAAAAAGGCGCACATATGTAAAAGCCAAATCGCGAAAAAATCGCGAGAAAAAGATAAAAACCCATTCCCCAGCGGAATAAGAGCATAGGCAAAGCCAACTCAAACAACCAGCATCCAACAAGGAGTCAAAAAATCCATATCCCCCTAGGGGGCAAGTCAAAATAGATCTCCGGGAAAACGATCAAATCCCTGGTGGATCACCAAAAAGAAAAATCCCCAGCGAGCCTACCAGCAAAGGCAAACTACAAATTCATATCCTCGGGGAGTTAATCACCTATAACGCCCAATATGGATATCCCTAGCGAAGTGCAAAGCCTTCACTCCCAAGAAGAGCCTCTCGCCTAAGGCAAGCAAAAACCGATATCCCCAAGAAATGGGAAATCAACCTATAAGAGGTAATACAAGTCCAAAGCACAAAGCTTCCAATAAAGCATCCGCCTACTCGGAGGTATTATCAAGAGCAAATATCCTCAAGCAGAACATCGGCCTATTCAAAAGGCGAAAAACAATAAAGACTTCAACACTATTGAAGCATCTGCCTAATCAAAAGGTACAACCAACAATCAAACTAAAAATCCCCAATGGATTCCTGCCTAAATAAGAGGCAACCAACAAAGAATCCCTGGCAAAGCCGGATGGCTAAATGAAAAAGCCAAAAAACGAAATTCCCGGTAAAACCGGATGGCTAAACAAAAAAAGCCAAAAATCAGAAATCCCCGGCAAAACCGGATGGCTAAACAGAAAAGCCAAAAAACAAAGAATCCTCGGCAAAGCCGGATGGCTAAACAGAAAAGCAAAAAAACAAAGAATCCCCAGTAAAACCGGATGACTAACAGAAAAGTCAAAAAGTCAAAATAAATATTCCCCACGGAATGGGCACATGAACAGAAACAATAAGTCGCCAACACATCTTCAAAACCTGATGACCACAGGATTGACTATCAAAAAGTCATCCTAAGAGCCTTGCAGAACAGGGTTCGGACCAGGTGGGGGTAGGTACCCATCAGAGCCTTGCAGAACGGGGTTCGGACCAGGTGGGGGTAGGTCCCCATACGAGCCTTGCAGAACGGGGTTCGGACCGGGTGGGGGTAGGTACCCATCGAGCCTTACGGAATGGGGTTCGGACCGGGTGCGGGTAGGTACCCATCGAGCCTTGCGGAACGGGGTTCGGACCAGGTGGGGGTAGGTACCCATCGAGCCTTGCAAAACGGGGTTCGAACCAGGTGGGGGTAGGTAGCCATCGTAACCTTGCGAACGGGGTTCGGACCGGGTGGGGGTAGGTAGCCATCGAGAACCTTGCAGAACGGGGTTCGAACCAGGTGGGGGTAGGTACCCATCGAGCCTTGCGGAACGGGGTTCGGACCGGGTGGGGGTAGGTACCCATCGGAGCCTTGCAGAACGGGGTTTGGACCAGGTGGGGTAGGTACCCATCGAGCCTTGCAAAACGAGGTTCGGACCAGGTGGGGGTAGGTACCCATCAGAGCCTTGCAGAACGGGGTTCGGAACAGGTGGGGGTAAGTACCCATCAGAGCCTTGTAGAATGGGGTTCGGACTGGGTGGGGGTAGGTACCCATCAGAGCCTTGTAGAACGGGGTTTGGACCAGGTGGGGGTAGGTACCCACCAAAGCCTTATAAAATAAGGTTTATACCGGATGAGGGTAGGTACTCATCAGAATCTAGCAAAAATGCAGATTCGTACCAGGTGGGGGTAGGTACCCACCAAAGCCTTATAAAATAAGGTTTATACCGGATGAGGGTAGGTACTCATCAGAATCTAGCAAAAATGCAGATTCGTACCAGGTGGGGGTAGGTACCCACCAAGCCTTATAAAATAAGGTTTGTACCGGATGAGGGTAGGTACTCATCAAAACTTAAGCAGAATGCATTAGGAGGAGTAAAATACTCACCTAAGCATTACAAAAATGGGTTGCAAAGACCTTACTTCTATTAGAGGATAGTTCAGTGTTGAGCACCTCAGAAGTAAGTACCCACGAGAGTTTAGCAAAACGTGAACTCATACCAGGTGACGGTAGGTACTCACCAAAACCTTGCAAAACAAGGTTTATACCTAGTGGGGGTAGGTACCCACAAGAGTCTAGTGAAACACAGACTCGTACCGGGTGAGGGTAAGTACTCACCAGAGCCTTATAAAATAAGGTTCAAACCAGATAGGGGTTGGTACCTATCGAAAATATTTATCATCTGGAGGATCAGCAAAGGAGCATCCGAAGGATAACCGGGAAAAAGGGTTAACTCCTTCCCCTACTAACTAATTTTGTCGGCATGTTAAGCCAACAGATTAGTCAGGCAGGTGAAGGGGGGGTAGTTGTAGACCCCTAATTTTGCCCGGTCTCTCAATAAAGGCTAAAGAGACTTCCTACAACAAAGACAAAGCTCGCCTGACATCTCAATAAAGGCCAAGAAGACTTCCTATATGAAGATAAAGCTTTAACGGACGTTTATCGGCATCAAACAACGTCCGAATACAGAAAGGAAAGCTTCACAGGGGTCCCAGAACACAAAGGCTGGCCAAAACAAGTCAAGACGGCCGTCCCAAGGTCGAGACGGCCGTCCCAACCTTCCCTGGCCAAGTGGGACGGTCGTCCCAAGTGGGACTGCTAGTCCCAGGTTTCAAGTGGTCTCAGCCTTTGCAAAAGAGGCAGTTGGGACGACCGTCCCAACCCAGACGACCGTCCCAACCTAGACGCGCGTCCCAAGTGTGCAGGCAGCGAAAACTCTATTAAAATCAATGCCTTTTTATCCTTTTCCAATCTTTACGGTCAAAACATTGGTGGCGACTCCAAAAGAACCCCTTTTCGAAAACCTTGCTTTTATTAGAGGATAGTTCAGTTGTTGAGCACCTCAGAAGCAATGAACATATTTTAACACAAAAACGCGAGTCTAAATCATCTTTTCGCGATCGCTCGCATAAACGTTCGAGATGTCCCTAGATGTCGGAACGGACGATGGCGACAGATGGCGACTCCACTGGGGAAGCTAGAGAGTTGATCCCATTTAGTGACGAATAAAATTCAAACTAAGTGAAGATTTGAAATTACGCCTTTACCCTTTTCCGTATGTTTTATTGTATGGCTTTAATAATTGTTGTATGATTATTTTTTTTGCAAAATTGTCTGAAATATAAATTGCACACCAAAAACCCTTGCACACTACAGTCCCTCTATACCTGGGGGCAAGAGTGAATACCTATAGGGAGTGGGTGGCAGATACGACCGGCTTGTTGGCACACGGGGCTACAACCGTTGTTGGAAACCACCAATTCAAGGTGATAACTCTCTGCTTTTGGTCTAAGGATGTCGACACGGAGTTCCGTGCATGACCCGAGGACTGAGAGATTGAGAGGTCCCTATAATGGGGGCACCTTGGGGACCTTTGGCCTTGGTGAGAACAGTTTAGAACCACCTTGACCAAGCACGTTTCTGCAGGAAAACCCCACCTCGTAATAAGCGTGGCTCTGCTCGTGGATGTATGAATTGTGTGTGCATTCGTTTGCTGCATTTGTATTGATGCATTAGCATAGGGTAATCATACAACAAACAAAATAGTAAAAAACCCTAAAAATCATAAAAATGATAAGATAAACCAACTTTATCTCGGACAGTCTTCAGTTAAGCTAGCCTGGTTTCAGGTTCTTTGTAAGCTAAGTAGCCACGTTGACCGACAGAAGAGATAAAGGGTCATAAAAAATATAAAAACGAATGAAAACCATAAAAATACCCTTTTTATAATAAAAAGATTCTTGAAAAAGTCTTATGATTCATACAACCTTTGTTCATAAAAATAATAAGAGAAGAAAATAGGACTCTCTTCATCAAAATCCATAAACATTCATATAGATAGTTTTCCTTTCAAGAAAAAACCAAGTACTATCATGTATCATATTAGGAATAAAACATGATAATATTTAGAAAAACAAACACTTGCACGCATGCATTTACAAGGACTCATCCTCATATCATGCATTTTTCATTTCTTTTAGATAATGGAGGGATCCAGTAATAGACAGTTAAAGAAAGTGGAAATCCTTCTATGCCATGTAGAGAAGTTAAGGCAATTGAGTACATATATGCCACTGGAGGTCAGTGCTAACTTTGAGAAATCTTATGGAAGGATTCTTGACCTCCTGAAAATCAGCATCGATCCTATCTTTGTTAGAGCATTGGTCCACTTCTGGAATCCCAATCTACACTGCTTTGTGTTTTCGCAGTTCGATTTAGTACCAACCTTAGAAGAATATGAACTCATGGTTAGATGGCCTCAGTCAGTTGGGGTCTATGTCTGCTCAGGAGTATATGTGGTCGTGAGTAAGGTTGCTACTATCATACGACTGCCTCCTCATCAATCCATCCTAGAGGGGAAAGGGAACATCCGGGGTTGGAAAATGTCCATAATAGAAGACCACTTAATATCTTTGGCTGAAAAGAAAGATTGGTCTACCTTCAACAAAACTCTAGCATTGCCAATGTTCGGAATCATATTATTCCCATTTCATGTGAACGGTGTTGATCATGCTGCAATAGATGCATTCTTTGCCTGGGACGTATACTCTAAGAGTCCTATACCTGCAATTCTTGCTGATACCCTGCTTTCAGTAGATTTTTGCCGACAGAAACAGGGGAAAACACTTAGATGTTGCACTTCATTACTATATGTATGGGGCGTCACTCACTTCTACGCTTCAAGCTACATGGGCATATTCCTTGATCCTTTAAGAAGTTTTGCAAAAATCCCTCTTCAGCACCGTCAAGCTTTAGAATGGAAAACCGAGTTAGAAAATTGGAACATAGAGCATGTATCATGGGTTTGCCCTTGGTTCCGACCTGGTTATATTCTTGTACGATGCGGAGATTACCTGAGCATACCACTACTAGGCCTCAGGGGTTGTATAGCTTACTCTCCTAAGATAGCTTTGAGACAACTCATGAGAACCCAGACCGTGCCAACTCAAGAAGAGCTCGGAGGGTTGAGTCTATGCCATTACTCCCATAGCTTTGAAGAAGTATCTGCTGTCCGGAAAGCATGGGAAAGACCAGTCTATATAAGAGATAAAGAACTTGGAAAGGTTCAGGTATCTACATCCCATGAATATGAAGAATGGAGGAAGAGTAGAAGGATACCCCAACCATCTACTACATTCACAACAACATTAGTCAATGAAGAGCTACAATTGCAGGTCAATGCCTTAAATAAAAAGGTAGAAGTCATGGAAGCTCAGCTAAGGGCCCTCGAAGAAAAAGAGCAAGAAGCAACCCTTACAATAGATGGTCTAAAAAGGCAATGTAAAAAGAAGGACCATGAAATAGAGCGCCTTAAGAATGATTGTGCTGATTATCAAGAAGAGACTAAACAAGCACTGAAAATTCTAAGGCTTGAACAGGACAGTCTATTCTGGGACATGAATGACGAAATAGCACATCTTGAGAGTGCGCTTGCAGAACAGGCAAAAATGATCAAGTTAATACAGGATGACCTAGCAAAAACTCGGTCAGAAGCACAAAAGTGGTGGGAAATCGCTGAAAGATACAGAGAACACCTAGAAGAGCTAGATGATAAAGAAAGAGATGGATTAGCTCAGTATGGTCAATTACTTCGTGAAAGAGACCAAGTAATAGAGAGGTCTGACCAACAACATGCCTTGATCGTTCATCAAGAAGAAAAGATAAAAGAGGTTCGTCGATATAGTGAAGATATGAGCCAGGCGGTACATGAGCAAATCAAGACGCTCAGAAATCATGTGAGAACAGCTGAAGATGAATTACGAAGAAAGCCTAATTTACCTATAGGATTCTTCAAGCTTCTCCGTTTTTGTCAACACTTGCTTCAAAGCATTGTATAGAAGGATAAACACTTTCTAGTTGAAATAAAAAGCATTTTTTTTCTTAAACTGTCTATTGCATTCATAAGTCGCATACATTCATACATCCCTCCTCATTTTAATAACAAAGATAATAAAAGGGAAGGATTAATTGATGTGCTTTCCGCAAATCAGAATAAATGGAAAAGAAGCCTTTCGTCATCAAAATCTCTACAACGGTCGACAGACCCAAAGACGATAATAAACAAGCACCGTTGGTTATTCCAACCGATAAAAGGGAAAAGGCAATAACGCCTTTACGTTTATTCATGCCTCGTCCTTTCCCTTATTCATCAAATAAAGTTGTACCTTGGAGATACTCAGAAGAATCACCAGTTAATCAAGACATCTCCAACATAGCTGGTATTGGGGCATGACGAGAAGCGGAAGAATATACTCCCCCAAGGAATTACAAGATAATATTCCTAAAGATAAGGCAAAAAATAAGGCCAAAGGGGAAAAGGAATCCAAGGAGGAGACAAATGAGTTACTCCAGTACATAAGACAAAGTGAGTACTCCATCATCGATCAACTCAATCGCACTCCTGCAAAGATAACCTTGTTATCACTCATAATGAGTTCCGAACCGCATCGAAGCGCACTGTTAAAGGTTTTGAATGAATCATTCGTTCCGCATGCAATATCCCAGGACAAATTTGAAGGAATTATTGGTAACATTACAACCAATAATCATCTTACCTTCACAAATGAAGAACTCCCTTTAGAAGGGTCAAATCACAATAAGCCCTTGCATATTTTTGTCAAATGCAAGGAATATCTCATTTCCAAAGTCCTGGTGGACAATGGGCCATCCTTAAACGTCATGCCTAAAGGCACACTTGACAAGATAATAGTGCAAGAAACCCACATGCGCCCGAGTAATACAATTGTTTGAGCCTTTGATGGATCAAGACGTGAAGTAGTAGGAGAAATTAGTCTACCAATTCAAATTGGCCCTACTATCTTTAACATAGATTTCCACGTGATGGATATCACGCCGGCATATAGTTGTCTCCTTGGTAGACCTTGGATTCATAGCGCTAAGGCAATACCTTCAACGCTCCACCAAAAGGTCAAGTTTCTGACAAATGATAAACTCATCACTGTTCAAGCTGAAGAAGACTTTCTAATTAGCAAACCGTCTGTTCAACCATATGTGGATGCGGCTGAAGAGGCGCTTGAAACATCTTTTCAAGCGCTCGAAATTGCCAATATAGAAAGACTTCCTGGTAATACAAAGGTGGCCCATATGATGAAAAGATATGGATTTCGCCCAGGACAGGGGCTTGGAAAGAATGCTCAAGGAATAAAAGAGCCACCGGATTTCAAGGATAATCCTTTAAAGTATGGTTTAGGGTACAACCCTGCAAAAGATAAAATCATACGGAAAACAGGAAAGCCATGCCCCTCAAAGACGATATTCTAAAAAGGAGGGGTATTAGCGCAAAGGGTAGCATTAGTTATTAGGTGTCCTTCTTCAAATTCTAAGGGATGTAAACCTAGTGACTATTAGAGATCACTCCTCGGGGTATGCCCGGCCCCCCAGCAACTCTAGGGCACACATTTCCCTGAAATTACAAAAGAATGCTATTCTTACTATCTGCTTCTCTTCTTGCTTAATATGTCTATACCCCATTTTAAATAATCAAGGTTTAGACAGACGTTTTGTTCCAAATGCGTCAGAACAATCGAAGCGTCACAAAGCAAAATCAAATATGATTGATTAACTAGAGGAATTTCACCCGAAGATGGAGTTCATCCGGCTTCCCAAAACGAGAAGGACCTCCCACAACAAAAGACGGAGTTCATTAATTCACACAATAAAAGCCAAAGGAGACTTCCTACACAAAGACAAAGCTCGCTCGACATCTTAATGAAGGTCAAGAAGACTTCCTATATGAAGATAAAGCTTCAACGGACACACATCGGCGTCAATCTATGTCCGAAAAAGGAAAGAAAAGCTTCCCGGGGTCCCAGAACGCGAAAACTGGACAAAACAGGTCGTCCCAAACACAACAGGTGGTCCCAAACACAACAGGTGGTCCCAAACACAACAGGTGGTCCCAAATACAATAGGCCGTCCCAAACACAACAGGTCGTCCCAAACACAACAGGTGGTCCCAAACACAACAGGTGGTCCCAAACACAACAGGTGGTCTCAAACACAACAGGTGGTCCCAAATACAACAGGCCGTCCCAAACACAACAGGCCGTCCCAAACACAACAGGCCGTCCCAACCTGCCAGATTTAAATGGGACGGCCGTCCCAGTCCCAGGTGGTCTCGCCCGTGTAAAAATGACATTTGGGACGGCCATCCCGGTCCGGACGGCCGTCCCAACCCGGACGGTGGTCCCAAAGTGCGCCAGCTGCGAAAACTATAAATAGGAGGCTCATTTGCCACTTTTTCAGAACACAGACACTCCAGAAGAGCTCTGAAACACTCAGAGCACTTGTCTACTTCTCTCCCTCTCTCGAATGATCTTTTCGATTGCCTTAAATAGGTAACAATCGGTTAAGGAATTATATTCCGGCATTTGATTATTCTTTAAATTTTTAGTGGAGTCGATCTTGTATTGGTGAGGAGAGTCTGTATAGAGAGAGGGGTTGCCAAAACGCAGCCTCATAGTTCGAGATTCTCAATATAAAGCTTGCTACGGAGGTTCTTTTCAATTCCCTTCTCTTTTATTGCTTTATTTATTGTTTTATTTTATTTATTATGTCATGTAGAATAAAATCATGTAGATAGCCATTTTAATATCTCTTTTATTGCTTTATTTAGCTTTATTTATATAAAATTATGTAGATAGTCATTTCAATATTATGCAATAAAATAGGGTAATCGCGTAATTTCTCATAATCTTCACTTAATGAATTAATCCGTCATAGGGAACCCGAAAGGGGCGTTGTGGGGTGCTAACACCTTCCCCACACGTAACTAACTCCCTTACCCAACTCCGGTTATAACGGCCAAGTTGTTTTTTTTATATAAAATCAACGCCTTTGTTTTTCCTTTTCCAATGTTTCTGGTCAAAATATTGGTGGCGACTCCATAAGAACCCCTTTTCGAAAACCTTGCTTTTATTAGAGGATAATTCAATTGTCAAACACGTCTGAAGCAATGAACACATTTTAAAACAAATACGCGAGTCTAAACCATCTTTTCGCGACCGCTCGCATAAATGTTCGAGACGTCCTCGGACGTCGAAAAGGGACGCGGCGACAGTATGGCGACTCCACTCGGGAAGTCCGAGAGTTGATCCCATTCAGTGACGAGATAAATTCAAACTAAGTAAAGATTTGAAATTACGCCTTTACCCTTCTGTATGTTTTTATTGTATGGCTTTAAATAACTGCTGTATGATTATTTCGCAATTGTTTGAAATATAAATTGCACACAAAAACCCTTGCACACAACAGATCCCTCTATACCCGGGGCAAGAGTGAATATCTATAGGGAGTGGGTGGCGAGATACGATCGGTTAGTTGGCACACGGGGCTACTACCGTTGTCGGAAAACCACCAACTCAAGGTGATAACTCTCTTCTTTTGTTCTAAGGGTGTCGCCACGGAGTTCCGTGCATGACCCGAGGATTGAGAGATTGAGAGGTCCCTATAATGGGGGCACCTTGGGGACCTTTGGCCTGGTGAGAACAGTTAGAACCACCTAAACCAAGCACGTTTCTGCAGGAAAACCCTACCTCGTGATTAAATAAGCGTGGCTCTGCTCGTGGATGTATGAATTGTGTGTGCATTTGTTTGCTGCATTTGTATTGATGCATTAGCATAGGGTAATCATACAACAAAAAAAAAAGTGAAAAACCCTAAAAATCATAAAAAGAGAAAAGATAAAAACCTTTATCTCGGACAGTCTTCAGTTAAGCTGGCCTGGTTTCAGGTTGTTTGTAAGCTAAGTAGCCACGTTGACCGACAGAATAGATAAAGGGTCAAAAAATATGAAAACAAGTTAAAATCATAAAAATACCTTTGTTATAAAATAAAAAAATTATTAGCAAAAGTCTCATAATTCATATCACCTTTTCTCCATAAAAAATAAAAAGGGAAGAAAATAGGACTCTCTTCATCAAAATCCATAAACATTCATATAGATAAGTTTTCTTTTCAAGAAAAACCAAGTACTACCATGAATCATATTTAAGAACAAAACATGATAATACTTAGAAAAACAAACACTTGCATACACGCATTTACAAAAACTCATCCTCATATCATACATTTTCATTTCTGCTAGACAATGGAGGGATCCAGTAATAGACAGTTAAAGAAAGTGGAGATCCTTCTATGCCGTGTAGAGAAGTTAAGGCATTTGTGTACATATATGCCACCGGAGGTCTATGCTAACTTTGAGAAGTCTTACGGAAGAATTCTTGACCTCCCGAAAATCAACATTAATCCAATATTTGTTAGAGCATTGGTCCACTTCCGGAGTTCCGATTTACACCGCTTCGAGTTCTCGCAGCTTGACTTGGTACCAACCCTAGAAGAATACGAACTCATGGTTAGATGGCCTCAGCTCGGTTGGGGTTTATGTCTCGCTCAGGAGAATATACGGCCGTGAGTAAGGTTGCTACTATTATACGACTGCCTCCTCATCAATCCACCCTAGAGGGAAAAGGGAATATCAGAGGTTGGAAAATGGCTATAATAGAATACCACTTAGTCTCTTTAGCTGAAAAGAAGGACTGGTCTACATTCAACAAGACTCTAGCATTAGCAATGTTCGGAATCATATTATTCCCATTCCATGTGAACATCGTGGATCATGCTGCAATGGACGCATTCTTTGCCTGGGATGTATATTCACAGAGTCCTATACCTGCAATCCTTGCTGATACCCTGCTTTCTGTAGAATTTTGCCGACAGAGACAGGGAAAAACACTCAGATGTTGTACTTCACTGCTATATGTATGGGGTGTTACTCACTTTTACGCCTCAAGCCACACGGGTGTATTTCCTGACCCTTTAAGAAGTTTCTCAAAAATCCCTCTTCAACATCGTCAAGCTTTAGAGTGGAAAGCCGATTTAGAAAACTGGAGCATAGAGCATGTATCTTGGGTTTGTCCTTGGTTCCGACCCGGTTATATTCTGGTACGATGCGGAGATTACCTGAGCATACCACTTCTAGGTCTCAGAGGTTGTATAACCTACTCTCCTAAAATGGCTATGAGACAACTTATGAGAACTCAGACTGCGCCAACCCAAGAAGAGCTCAGAGGACTGAGTCTATGCCACTATTCCCATAGCATTGAAGAAGTATTTGCTGTCCGGAAAGCATGGGAAAGACCAGTCTACATGGGGGACAAAGAACTTGGAAAGGCTCAGGTATCTACATCCCGCGAGTACGAGGAATGGAGGAAAAATAGAGGGGTACCCCAACCATCTGTTACAATCACTACAACTTTAGTGAATGAAGAGCTGCAATTACAAGTCAATGCATTAAACAAAAAGGTTGAAGTCATGGAAGCTCAGCTAAGAGCCTTCGAAGGAAAAGAGCAAGAATCAGCCCTTATAATAGATGGTCTAAAAAGGTTTTTCTTGTTTTTGGCCTTTCTTGTTTAGCCATCCGGTCTTGCCGGGGATTCTTTGTTTTTGGCTTTTTCGTTTAGCCATCCGACTTTGCCGGGGATTCTTTTGCTGGTTGCCTCTTATTTAGGCGAGTATCCATTGGGGATTTTTTGGTTTGATAGTGCCTCTTTGTCGCCGCCGTCAAAAAGAGAGGCGGTCGGAGCGACGCGATGGTTTTTCGACCCTTTTTGATTTTTGCATTTTTTATAGGTGGTTACAACACCTTTAGGTTGTCCGATAACCGGGCTAACCTAGGGGCGAGGTTTTCGAAAGGTGTCCTTGGGTTGTCCGATAATCGGGCTAACTCAAGGACTATTTTTGAGGGGTTCTGTGGAGTCGCCACCGATGTTTTTACCGGAAAAATCGGAAAAGGGGTTTTTAAAGGCGTTGGTTTTCAAAAACCAACTTTGGTCATTAGAACCAGAGTTGGGTAAGGGAGTTAGTTACGTGTAAAGGGAGTATTAGTCCCTTTACGACGCCCCTTTCGGGTTCCCTATGACAGGCCAACTTTTATTGTTAATAAATAAACCAGAAAATATGCTTTTGCCCTTTTTATTATGCGGAATTTAAAGTGATGACTACATGGCCCTAATCTATTGCATAATTAAAATTAAAGCGTTAAAAGTAGAGAGGGAGAAATTAAACCTCTGAAGCAAGCTTTTTTATATTTCTTTAAAAGAAATGGGTGCTTTTTGGCAGCCCTTCACTCTACACAGCGCTGGAAACTTTTCTAGACGCCGAAAAACGCTCTCAAAGGCACTCGGAAACTCCGGAAAAGCGTCGGAGGGATTCTAGAGAGAAGTTTTAGAGAGAAGGGAGAGCTAGAAGCTTGTGGTGTGTGGAAATGAGGGGGGGAGAGCCCCTATTTATAGGTTTTTGCGCCTGACAGTGGCGAGACCGCCGTTCTCGTCTGACAGGGTCGAGAACGTCGTCTCGCCAAACGAGACCGCCATCTCGTCCTACGCAGGTGGCGAGACCGCCGTCTCGTCAAACGAGACCGTCGTCTCACCATTCGCAGGTGGCGAGACCGTCGTCTAGGAAAGCGAGACCGCCGTCTCGCCATTCGCAGGTGGCGAGACCGCCGTCTCATCAAACGAGACGGCGGTCTCGCCACTTGCTTGAGGCGAGACGGCGGTCTCGATTTTGAGATGGCGGTCTCGTCCCAAAGAGGCGAGAAAACTTATTTTTCGTACAAAAACTCCCTCCTATCTTAGTATGGGGCCTAATAGTCTCTCCTAATGGCTTGTTAGGCTTCATCCATCTTCAAATAGGAGGTCTTCTGGTCTTTATTTGGAGGCCGGGCAAGATTTGGGGTCTACAGCTGCCCCCCCTTTACCCGACCAGTCGACTGCTGGCCTTTTGTGCCAAGATGATCGACTGGAGGGTAAAGGAGTTGACCCTCTTGCCCGGTTTCCCTTCAGATCTTCCGTCTTTGCGGCGGATGATCTTCTGGGGAGATGTTGTATTGTGCGCTTCCGGGATGCTCCTTTGACGCGGTAGCTGACCCCTTCGGCTGATGAGTACGAACCCCCATCTGGTTTGACGAGTATGAACCCCCGCCCGGTAAGCCCCCTTCTGTAAGGCCTGATGAGTATACACCCCCATCTGGTGTTTGACGAGTATGAACCCCCGCCCGGTAAGCCCCCTTCTATAAGGCCCGATGAGTACACACCCCCATCTGGTGTTAAGCCTCCGGATGCTCCATCTCGCGGTAGCTGATCCTTTGGCTGTGGTGGCAGCTTACTGATTCTGATCACGCGCCGTTGTTGAGATGTGTTCTATCTTTGTTTTTTGTCTTTTTTGGGAATTGTCGTCCGATCTGTGCCGGGGATTCTGTTGGTATTCGTCCAGCTTGTTGATTGTTGGGGATTCTTTGTTTTTTATCTTTTGTGGTGGTCATCCGACTTTGCTGGTTGTCAGGAATTTTTTGATAAGTGCCTCTTAGGTAGGCAGGAATCCTCTGGGGATTTGTTGATCTTGGTGACGCCTCTTGAGTAGGCGGATATCCATTGAGTTTTTGGTAATGCCTCTGAATAGGCAGATGTTCCGTTTGAAGGTGAAGACTTTTGGTTTTGCTTTTTTCTTTGCCTCTGAATAGGCTAATGTTGCTTTTTTTGCTTGCAAGGTTTTGCCTATGCGCTCCACTAGGGATATCCATGTTAGGCAAGTAGCTTTCTGAGGATATGCGTTTGAAGTTTTGCCTTTGCAGTAGGCTCTCTGGGTAAGTTTTTTTGGTGATCTACTAGGGAGTTGGTTGACTCCTTGGGGATCTAATTTTGGTCGCCTTTTGGGGAATGGAGTTGCTTGATTGATGTGGGTGCGAGCTGGCTTTTGTGGTGCTCTTATTTTGTTGAAGGAATGGAATTTCCAATTCCTTTTGGATTCTTTCTTTTCCTGAGGTGACCCGCTTAGGGAGCAAGGATTTTCATTTGATTTCGCCTTTTTTCGCGATTTATCTCTTTTTTCGCGATTTTGAAATTTGGCTTTTTCGGGATAATGCGTAAGCCTTTTTACTTTTTATTCTCTTTTTATTACGCTGGCTTTTTCCTTCTTTTGGTTGGTCCACTAGGGATGACGTTTTCTTTCTTTGGTGATCCACCAGGGAATTGGTTGACTTCCTGGGGATCTAATTTTTGCTTTTCTAGGGATGGAGTTTTGTCTCCTTGATTGATGTTGATGCGAGCTAAACTTGTGAAGCTCTTATTCCACTGGAGAGTGGGAATTTCTGATTCTTTTTTTGTTGAATTTTTTGGAGATCCACTTGAGGATTTTTATTCGGCCTTCTTTGTCATGGCCTTTTTGGACATCCGCTGGGGATGCAAGGGTTTTCTTCTTTTTTCCTTTTTTTGTTGAGCCCTTGTTGGTATGGAGACTGGACTCTTTTGATTGTTGATGATGGTGGGCTCTTGAAGTCTTTATTCTCCATTGGGGAGTGTGGAGGCGACTTTGGGTGAGTGTGCTCGATGACTCATGTGGTGATGCAGCTGAGTCGTGAGGTAATCTTTTTGTTTTGCCTCTAGAGTAGGCAAGGATCCTTTTGGGGATGACTAAGCCTTTCCGTCGGCTTTTTATGATGTCTGATGATTGTGCCCTCTTTTATTTTGTGATGATTAGAGCTTTGACTTCTGGAAGCTTCTTATGACAACTCGCTCTTCTTTCTTGAGGGAGAGCGATGTTTGGAGACTTATTAATTTCTTGTGCCTTCTTTTCTGGGTAGAAGGATGGTAGCTGGAGCTCTTGATTTTCAGAAGCTCTTATTCCGCTGAGTCGCTTGATTGACGACTTGCTCCATTTTCTTGAAGACTTTATTTTGGAGACTCGGTCTCAGTGATCCTGTTTTCAATCACAAATATGGAGCTAGTCTCCTTATATGCATGAATGCTTTTTTTTTGTTATTTATCGGAAGTGATTTTTATTTCTTTCATTTTTGACATTGACAAAGTCGTTTTATGCGACTACTTGTGTGGATGCCCTAAATACAATCTATTCTTTTTGATTGATGCATCTGGAAAAGTGACTGGCATTCTCCTGCTGGACTTTTATGATTATGATGAAGAACCCCTCTCTTTTATTCATTTTTCGGTTTAGCCATATCTTTTGCCTAGACCGCCCTTTTGGGGTTTTCAGTCTAGCGGACTGCCTTAATTTTTGCCTAGGATATCTTAGCGGGCTTTTTCCTTTTTTATGAATGCCCTAACTTTTGCCTAGACCGCCCTTTGCGGGTTTTCGATCTAGCGAGCTACCCTAACTTTTGCCTAAGAATCTCCTAGCAGGAATTATTCTTTTTATTCTCATTTTTTCTTTTTCTTCCTTTTTTTTAGAGATAGGAGCCGCCTATCATATGCATGCAATGTTGGCGATATGCATCCTATAATACTATTTCAATTAATTTTTCAAAAGGATTAACCAATGTGCTTTTACTTCTGATGAGCTTCTGACGTTACGTGCTTTCGTCGACAGGGATAGGCTGTACCCATTTTACCGTCTCGATTTTTCATGACCAAAGAATGATTGTGTTAATTGTAGAGCGACTTGCCATGTTAGTGCGCCCCTCCCTTTCCTTGGGGATGTCGATCCTCTTATTGATTACTATCTCCATATTTCCCTACTACTTACTAGAATGTCGTAGTGATAAGGGTCAAGAGAAGAGAAAGAAGAGGATATTTAATTCAAAGGCTTGTGTTTTAGAATTGTATTATTTTGACAAAAAATGGTTTTTGTAAGCACGGCTAGCCAAGGTTGGTTAAAGTGTTTAGGCTAGTTTAAACAACGTTTTGTTTATGGAGTGGCGTCTTATTCTATGGCGTTTGCTATGACTGATTGACTTCCCTAGTTTGCCCTTTGGGTTTTCAGCTTAGGATGTTGTTTTTGGTTTTGTCCTAACTTTTGTCTAGGTTTCTTTTTTCTTGCTTTGGAAACTTGGCGGACTTTATTTTGTAACCCTAATTTTTGCCTAGGCTACCCTTTATGGTTGTTCGGGTTTCCTAGCGGGTTTACCCTAACTTTTGCGTAGCCCCCTTTGTGGGTTTCCTACCGGGTACCTTGCCTTCTCTTTTTTGGCCTTTAGCTTCTATGGGCTTCCTTTGGCTTTTATGGGCTTCCCTTGATTTTTGTTTTCTTTTTGCACAACATTGGCGAAACACGACTTTATTTATGACGAGGTAAAACTTTATTTTGTGTTTCTAGTCAATCAGTGGTGATGAGTGGTTTGACTTTTATTTTGGTCAATGGCGCATTTTGATTACTTTGACGTACTTTTGAAAATGTTTGCTTAAACATGGTTATTAATGAGGTTTAGACATGAATAGCAAGAAGAGAAGCAGATAGTAAGAATGACATTCTTTGTAGTTAATAGGGAAATATGTGCCCTACAATGCTTGGGGGTCGGGCTAGCCCCGAGGAATAATCTCTAATAGTAATTGGATTTACAAACCCTAAGAATCAGAAGGAGAACACCTAATGACTAGAGTCGCTTTTGACGCTTGAACCCCTCCATATGGGAAAATCTGATTTGAGCTGCAGAGGGGAGACTTCCCTTTTCTCCATGTAGCTTGATCCTTTGTAGGGTAATGCCCTAGGCCATGCTTTAAAGGATTGTCTTTAAAATCTTGTGGCTCTGTTATTCCTTGAGAGTTTCTAATGAGCCCTTGGTTTGGGCGATATCCATATTTTCTCATCATGTGGGTCACCATCATATTGTTGGGGAAGTCTTTTAGTATTGGCAAAAGATATTTCAAATGTCCTTTTCAGTCGCATCCATTCAAGGTAGGGCAAACGACTTGCTGATCTGAATGTCGTCTCTAGCTCAAACTATGACTAGCTTGTCGCCTACGCTGAGCTTGTCTCTTTGGCAGAGCGTCGTGAATTTCCTCAGCGTCGTGAATCCAAAGTCTCTTCAATTTCCTTTTTGGATTATGTTTTTCTTCGGTCTTTTTATTTTTTCTTTATTCTTGGGAGCATTGTCTTGTAGCTCCTCGGGGGTGTAGGTTCTTCCACTTCTAATCCTGCCCCCGAATGCCGGCTATGCTGGAGATATCTTCATTGATAGACGATGTTTTTGTATATCTCCATAGTACAACTTTATTTGGTTCGAGACATAAATAAATGCAACGGCCTCCTTGCCCCCTCTTCCTTATTAACTTGGATATCCAATGGTTGAGGCTTGTTATCCTCCTTGGGCGGATCAACCATTGGCGAGAACTTGATGACGAAAGGCTTACTCTCCATCTTATTCTGATTCATGGGAAGCACATCAATTAATCCTTTCTTTTTATTATCTTATTATTTATTAAAGTGAGAATGAATGCATGTGATTTATGAATGCGATAGACGTTTGAAGAGATGATGAAAACAAACAATTTTATTTATTTCATCCAGATAGTGTACATTCCTCAGTGCAACGTTTCAAAGCACATTTTAAAGGTGAAAAACCCTAAAGGAACGCACAGGTTGGTTAAAATTTGTATGTACTTCCTTTTTTACTTCCCGTGTATGGCATGCGAATGCCCTATCCTCTTCATATGGTATTGAGGAATGTCCACTTCTTCGACTGCCTACATCTAGATGATGCTATGAGGATGAAGTTTGGTGGATGCATGTATGCAAGTGTTTGGTTTTTTCCTAAACATTATCATGTTTTATTTTCTAACATGATGTATGATAGTGTTTAGGATTTTGTTTTTTTTTTGTTTTTTTTTTGTATGCGAATGAGAGCGTGAAGAATACCAGCCGCTTTCTAGAATGCAAAATGATTTTTATTGTTTAAAAAGAATGATTTATGAGATGGATATTCCTTAAGACGATGGCTTAGGTATCCTCCTTAAAGCTTATGCTTTGTGGGGTATCCTACCCACCTTGGTGTAATGGTTCCTTCCCCATCACAGATTTGACAAGTATAATGGCAATCACCATCACACCTTAGTACACTCGTTCCTTCCTTGTCGCGAAGGTTACAAATGTGCTCGGGGCCTCTTTCGCCATTGTCTTAGGGATATCTAGTGCTCCCTAGAATGAATGTATTTATGCATGCACCAAGTACAAAAGGGCGATAGATGTTCAAAGTGACATAACTTTTGACTGGGTCGTCCGATTCGGGCGCACAGCATGTCAAAACGAAGAGAAAAGGGTGAAGAACCAAGCTGCAAAAGGGGATTTGGCCCAGTAATTTTCCCAAAAACGCTCCTAAGACCCATTTTTTAGGGGTTTATTAAAATGATGCGTATGCATACTTTCCTTATGCATTTATTTTTTCTCTTGGTTTTTCCCACTTATGGCATGATGTGATATGAATGATACGACTTTGTCAACATTATTTTTATAAATGTTTTATTGTTATTATTTTATTTATTTTGGATTTTTATTATTTTATTTTATAGCCTTTTATCTCTTCTGTCTGACTGCGTGGCTACTTAGCTTACAAAGAACCCGAAACCAGGCTAGCTAAAAGGCAGACTGTCCGAGATAAAAATATGGCTTTATGCAAAAGAATATTTAACGTCCCTTATCTCTTCTGTCGGAACTGCGTGGCTACTTAGCTTACAAAGAACCTGAAACCAGGCTAGCTAAAAGGCAGACTGTCCGAGATAAGGGTGTTTATTTGTGAAAAATATATTTTGGTTTTTGTTGTTTTGTTGTTTGTTTATGCTATGCAACAGACAAATGCAACAAACATATGCACACACAATTCGATCATCCCCGAACAGGCGAGAATTCATTTTTATCACGAGGTAGGGTTTTCCTGCAGAAAAGTGCATTGGTCAGGGCAGGTTCTAACTGTTCTCACCAGGCTAAGGCCCCCAAGGTGCCCCCATTATAGGGTCCCCACTCTCCAGCCATCCAACCATGCTCAGCACTAAGGCCAGAGTCGGTCTTGTGGCCAAAAGAGGAAGGTTATCACCTTGAGTGGTGGTTTCTGATCACACTGGTGGGCACAAGGCCCTAACTACAGCGAACCATACCTGCCACCCACTCCCTATGGTTTTCTCACTTGCCCCCGGGTATAGAGGGAACTGTAGTCTGCGAGGGTTTGTGTGCAATTTATATTTCAATCAATTACGTAAGTATAAACAAGCAACAGTTATTTGAAAGCCAAACCGTAAAACATGTTATAATACAAGTTAAGGGCAAAAGCGTTATTTTCTTGGTTTATTTATTTTTAAGCCGGCCCATCACTAAATGGGATCAACTCTCGAGGCTTCCCCAGTGGAGTCGCCATCTGTCGCCGCTGTAAAAAAGAGAGGCGGTTGTAGCGACGCGATGGTTTTTCGACCCTTTTTGATTTTCGTGTTTTTTATAGGTGGTTACAACACCTTTAGGTTGTCCGATAACCGGGCTAACCTAGGGGCGAGGTTTTCGAAAGGTGTCCTTGGGTTGTCCGATAACCGGGCTAACTCAAGGACTATTTTTGAGGGGTTTTGTGGAGTCGCCACCGATGTTTTTACCGGAAACATCGGAAAAGGGGTTTTTAAAGGCGTTGGTTTTCAAAAACCAACTTTGGTCATTAGAACCAGAGTTGGGTAAGGGAGTTAGTTACGTGTAAAGGGAGTATTAGTCCCTTTACGACGCCCCTTTCGGGTTCCCTATGACAGGCCAACTTTTATTGTTAATAAATAAACCGAAAAATATGCTTTTGCCCTTTTTATTATGCGGAATTTAAAGTGATGACTACATGGCCCTAATCTATTGCATAATTAAAATTAAAGCGTTAAAAGTAGAGAGGGAGAAATTAAACCTCCGAAGCAAGCTTTTTTATATTTCTTTAAAAGAAATGGGTGCTTTTTGGTAGCCCTTCACTCTACACAGCGCTGGAAACTTTTCTAGACGCCGAAAAACGCTCTCAAAGGCACTCAGAAACTCCGAAAATGCGTCGGAGGGATTCTAGAGAGAAGTTTTAGAGAGAAGGGAGAGCTAGAAGCTTGTGGTGTGTGGAAATGAGGGGGGGAGAGCCCCTATTTATAGGTTTTTGCGCCTGACAGTGGCGAGACCGCCGTTCTCGTCTGACAGGGTCGAGACCGCCGTCTCGCCAAACGAGACCGCTGTCTCGTCCTACGCAGGTGACAAGACCGCCATCTCGTCAAATGAGACCATCGTCTCGTCAAATGAGACCGTCGTCTCGCCATTCGCAGGTGGCAAGACCGCCGTTTGGGAAAGCGAGACCGCCATCTCGCCATTCGCAGGTGGCGAGACCGCCGTCTCATCAAACGAGATGGCGGTCTCGCCACTTGCTTGAGGCGAGACGGCGGTCTCGATTTCGAGACGGCGGTCTCATCCCAAAGAGGCGAGAAAACTTATTTTTCGTACAAAAACTCCCTCCTATCTTAGTATGGGGCCTAATAGTCTCTCCTAATGGCTTGTTAGGCTTCATCCATCTTCAAATAGGAGGTCTTCTGGTCTTTATTTGGAGGTCGGGCAAGATTTGAGGTCTACACTCTTGATTAGGCAGATGCTTCAACAGTGGTGAAGGCTTTGTTGTTTTTTCGCCTCTGAATAGGCTGATGTTCTACCTGAGGATATTTGTTCTTGATAATACCTCTGAGTAGGCAGATGCTTTTTTGAAAGCTTTGTGCTTGTATTACCTCTTGCATAGGTTGATTCCCCGTTTCTTGGGGATATCGGTTTTTTGCTTGCCTTAGGCAGAGGCTCTTCTTGGGAGTGAAGGCTTTGCACTTTGCTGGGGATATCCATATTGGGCGTTATAGGTGACTAACTCCTTGAGGATATGAATTTTGTATTTTGCCTTTGCTGGTAGGCTCGCTGGGGATTTTTCTTTTTGGTGATCCACCAGGGATTTGATCGTCTTCTGGAGATCTATTTTGAATTGCCCCCTAGGGAGGAATGGAGTTTTTGACTCCTTTGTTGAATGTTGTTGTTTGAGCTGGCTTTGCCTATGCTCTTATTCCGGCTGGGGAATGGGTTTTTATTTTTTCCTTGCGATTTGAATTTCTTTTTCGCGATTTGGTTTTTCCATATGTGCGCCTTTTTATGCACATTGACTTTTTCTTTGGATGAAAAGATATCTTTTTTCTCTTTTCTCTTTTTTTTTGTGACCCCTGGAGAATTTTTCTCTTAGGGATCTAATCCTTGATTTGATTTTTCATGATGGTGGAGTCTTGAGCTCCTAGTCTTTTACGAAGCCCTTTATTGAGCGGGACAAAGAGATTTTCTTCTTTTTCTTTTTTGGGATTGGGGATCCAATTATGATGATGGAGTCCTGGCTCCTGGCTTTGTGAAGCTTCTTATTTGAGCTGGAAGATAGAAAAATTTTGTTTTCCTCTTTTTGTAGACTTTTTATTGATATGCTTCTATTTGGAGATTCTTTATTTGGCCTTTTTCGTTGTGGCCTTTATTGGGGAATGAAAGTTTTTCTTTTCTTTCTTTTTGTTGCCCCCTGGTGATATGGAGGATTTGACTCCGTATTTTCTTTGATGAACTCTTTGTGTAGTCCTTATTCTCCTTTGGGGAATGAAGCGAAGACTCTTGCATGAGTGTGCTTGATGACTCATGTGGCGATGAAGCTGAGTCGTGAGGTGATCTTTTTTGTTTTGCCTATGGAGTAGGCAAGGATCCTCTTGGGGATGATCAAGCCTTTCCGTTGGCTTTTCTACGTTGATGGCTTCCCTCTTTCTTAGATGGAAGGATTGTGGTCGGATCTTTAAATGACTATGGTTGACGACTCATATGATGGTGCTGAGTCATGAAGTAATTTTTGTTTTGCCTCTGGAGTAGGCAAGGATCTGCTTGGGGATGGTCGAGCCTTTCCGTTGGCCTTTTTCTTCGATGTACCTTCTTTTATTGGTGTAGAAGGTTGGAGCTAGTTTTCTTGAAGCTCTTTATTTTGCTGAAATGGTTTTGCCTTTTTCTCTCGCGATTTTGATTTTTATCGCGAGTTATTTGAAATCTGGCTTTTTATCACGTGTGCCTTTTATTTTATAATTTTTGTACACGTGGGCTTTTGGAATGTAAATAGAAATAACAATGTTTATTCATTACTTCTCTTTTTTGTGATACATTCAAACATTTTCAAATTACTAGAAAATATTTTAAAAGGAAACTATCTCCTAATCATCTGCCTCTGGACTGGAATGGGCAGATGGTGCTGGCGAAGGAATGCGACGGAGCAGGCGGCGCTGGAACCTTGCCTAGGTCTGGACCATATTCTCTATTTGTCGGTCCGCCCTGTCTTGCCTCATAGTCAGCTGACTGAACAGTTGCCGTATGAACTGGAACTCTCCTTCCATATAGGCGTGCTCATCGTCTATCCGTCGATACAAGCCGGCGAAATCTAGATCATATGACTGCTGCTGCGATTCTGTAGTCGAAGGGATGTCCTGAGGCATGTCGAAATCTCGCATATCCAGCGAAATTGAGATTATGGGGTTTAAGATAAACCCTGATCCCTGTCGACTGAGGATGTTCATATGAACCAACATTCCTCCACTAATCGGCTCTGGTCGGAGGCTAGCTGGGAGGTCTTCTCCGTCAGTGCATCCCCAATATTCAGCTAAAGGGGTGAGAAAGGGAGCTATTATGATGGCTCCTGCTGAGCCGCGGGTTCCGTAATCTTTTACGGCTTTCAGAAAGGCATATCCTAGGTTGCATCGCAGCCCTTGATGTATACAGTAGACAATGAAGAGGTCAGCCAGTGTTACCTTTCCTTGACTCTCCTTTCGGCTATGTATAGTCCCAGCTAGCAATTTATGGCATATGCGGAGCGGAGGAGAGAAAGTTGTGCCCTTCAGGTTCGACGACAGAGTGTGAGCTCCAGTGATTTCTCTCCACATGCTGGTGGTGGTGAGAGCAGCAGGTTTTTCCAGATATGCGGACCGATATTCTAGCGTTCTTGTATCTGCTCGCTGGCAGAAACCCATTATGACATTAAAGTCATCCAGAACAGTGGTACGGTAGGCTCCATCCATCCAGTAGGAGATGGCTTGAGTCGGTGGCACTCCGGGAATTGCTGACGGCATTTCCACCATGTTGACGGAGGCAAGAAATTCTAGTGTAGCAGTGCGGTGGATCCGACTAGGTGGCTCTCGGAGCAGAAAGTCCCATCCTATGTTGTGAATGAACCTTCTGACGTCTTGTTCCCAGCCAAATGTAGCTAGGATTTCAAAATCCAACTGCAGTGTAGGATACCAGGAATATTGCTGGATATTTGCCAGCCGCTGTTGATGTGATTCTGCCAGTAGAGTGCTAGCAGTAGGAGTTCCTCTAGTAGGGTTTCTAGTACGTTTTCTCCTAGATGAGGCTTCTCCATGCTCCATTGTAGGTAGTACTCACTTAAGAATGCTAAAAGTGTGCAAAAAGGGAAGAGAAGCAAGGTAGAATGCTTGGAATGGGGTACCAAAGGCCAAATCCGCGCACAACATATATAGGGGACGCCAGGGGATTTGGGACGGCCGTCCCAACTGAATTTTTCCTTCATGAGCCATCAATTGATAAGTGGGACGGCCGTCCCACCTGGGACGCGCGTCTCAACTGAAATTGGGGATTTGGGACGGCCGTCTCGACTTTGGGACGACCGTCTCGAGCTTCTTGAGTTGATTTTTTGATTTTTTTTGTTGAGAAAAAGGATAGGACTCCATTCTTTAATGTTTTAATGCATGTAATGTTTCATGATATGCATCCTATGATCTATTTCAGTTAATATTTCGAAAGTTTTAACTGATGTGCTTTGACTTCGGGCCCATTCTTGGTGCTATACCTTTCTATCATCATGTTTCTTCTGATTAACAAGCTTGGTTGTACCTGGTTTGCCGTCTTAGACTTTTTCTTGCTATAGCCGAAGAGCAATCTGTTGTTCATAGGGTAACTGCCTGGTTTGCAGTCTTAGACTTTTTCTTGCTATAGCCGAAGAGCAATATGTTGTTCATAGGGTAACTGCCATGTCAATGCCCCCCTTCCTTTCCTTAGGGATCTCAACCTTCCTATTGATCACTATATTTTCACATTCCCCTTTATTACTTGAATTCTTTATAGTGAATTGGTCAAGAGAAGAGAAAGAAAAGGATTTACAACAAAGGCTTGTGTTTTAGAGGGATATTTTTCATAATAGAGGTTTTTGTAAGAATGGCTAGCAAGGGTTGGTTTGTGTTTAGGCTAGTTTAGATAAACGTTTTGTTTTTATGATATGGCGTCTTTATTTGACTAACTTGTGGCGCCTTTTTGTGATTGATTAGCTTTCCTAGCCCGCATTTTCGGGTTTTCAGCCTAGGATGTTATACTTATGTCCTAACTTTTGTCTAGGTTTCCTTTTTTTATTTATTTTTTAGGAATACCTAGCGGACTTTGATAACCCTAATTTTTGCCCAGGTTACCCTTTATTATTGTTCGGGTCTCCTGCCGGGTTTACCCTAACTTTTGCGCAGCCCCCTTTTGTGGGTTTCCAGCGGGGTATTTTGCCCTTTTATTTTCTTGTCTTGGCCTTTGGCCTTGACGGGCTCTTCTTTTTTGTATATATGTATTATTTTTTTTGTATAACATTGTCGAAACTTGATTTTATCGAGATAAAATTTATCTGTGTTTCTAATTAATCAATCATATGTGACTTTGTTTTATGACGCTTTGATTGTTCTGACGCATTTGGAACAAGACGTCTATCTAAACCTTGTTTATTAAAAATTGGGTATAGGCATATTTAGCAAGAAAAGAAGCAGATAGTAAGAATAGTATTCTTTTGTAATTTCGGGAAAATGTGTGCCCTAGAGATGCTCGGGGTCTGGGCATACCCCGAGGAGTGATCTCTAATAGTCACTAGGTTTACATCCCCTAGAATTGGAAGAAGGACACCTAATGACTAATGCTACCCTTTGCGTTGATATCCCTCCTTTTCGGAATATCGTCTTTGAGGGATAAGACTTCCCTGTTTTCCGTATGGTTTGATCTTTCGTGGGGTCATACCCTAAACCATATTTTAAAGGATTATCCTTGAAATCCGGTGGCTCTTTTATTCCTTGAGCATTCTTTCCAAGCCCCTGTCCTGGGCGAAATCCATATCTTTTCATCATATGGGCCACCTTTATATTACTGGGAAGTCTTTCTATGTTGGCAATTTTCGAGTGCTTGAAAAGATGTTTCAAGAGCCTCTTCAGCCGCATCCACATATGGTTGGACAGACGGTTTACTGATTAGAAAGTCTTCTTCAGCTTGAACTGTGACGAGTTTATCATTTGTCACAAACTTGACTTTCTGGTGGAGCGTTGAAGGTATTGCCTTAGCGCTATGAATCCAAGGTCTACCAAGGAGACAACTATATGCCAACGTGATATCCATCACGTGGAAGTCTATGTTAAAGATAGTAGGGCCAATTTGAATTGGTAGACTAATTTCTCCTACTACTTCACATCTTGATCCATCAAAGGCTCGAACAATTGTATTACTCGGGCGCATGTGGGTTCCTTGCACTGTTATCTTATCAAGTGTGCTTTTAGGCATGACATTTAAGGATGACCCATTATCCATAAGGACTTTGGAAATGAGATATTCCTTGCATTTGACCGAAATATGCAAGGGCTTGTTGTGATTTGACCCTTCTAAAGGGAGTTCTTCATTTGTGAAGGTAAGATGATTATTGGCTGTAATGTTACCAATAATTCCTTCGAATTTGTCCTGGGATATTGCATGCAGGACGAATGATTCATTCAAAACCTTTAATAGTGCGTTTCGATGCGGTTCGGAACTCATTATGAGTGATAACAAGGTTATCTTTGCAGGAGTGCGATTGAGTTGGTCTATGATGGAGTACTCGCTTTGTCTTATGTACTGGAGTAACTCATCTGTCTCCTCCTTGGATTCTTTTTCCTCTTCGGCTTTATCTTTTGCCTTATCTTTAGGAATGTTATCTTGTAATTCCTTGGGGGAGTATATTCTTCCGCTTCTTGTCATGCCCCCAATACCGGCTATGTTGGAGATATCTTGATTAACTGATGATTCTTTTGAGTATCTCCAAGGTACAACTTTATTTGATGAATAAGGGAAAGGACGAGGCATGAATAAACGTACAGGCATTATTGCCTCTTCCCTTTTATCGATTGGAATAACCAACGGTGCTTGTTTATTATCACCTTTGGATTTATCGACCGTTGTAGAGATTTTGATGACGAAAGGCTTCTTTTCCATTTATTCTGATTTGTGGAAAGCACATCAATTAATCCTTCCTTTTTATTATCTTTGTTATTAAAATGAGGAGGGATGTATGAATGTATGCAACTTATGAATGCAATAGACAGTTTAAGGAAAAAATGCTTTTTATTTCAACTAGAAAGTGTTTATCCTTCTATATAATGCTTTGAAGCAAGTGTTGACAAAAACGGAGAAGCTTGAAGAATCCTATGGGTAAATTAGGCTTTCTTCGTAATTCATCTTCAGTTGTTCTCACATGATTTCTGAGCGTCTTGATTTGCTCATATACCGCCTGGCTCATATCTTCACTATATCGACGAGCCTCTTTTATCTTTTCTTCTTGATGAATGATCAAGGCATGTTGTTGGTCGGACCTTTCTATTACTTAGTCTCTTTCACGAAGTAATTGACCATACTGAGCTAATCCATCTTTTTCTTTATCATGTAGCTCTTCTAGGTCTTCTCTGTATTTTTTAGCGGTTTCCCACCATTTTTGTGCTTCTGACCGTGTTTTTGTCAGGTCATCCTGTATTAACTTGATCGTTTTTTCCTGTTCTGCAAGCGCACTCTCAAGATGTGCTATTTCATCACTCATGTCCCGGAATAGACTATCTTGTTCAAGCCTCAGAATTTTCAGTGCTTGTTTAGTCTCTTCTTGATAGTCAGCACAATCATTCTTAAGGCGCTCTATTTCATGGTCCTCCTTTTTACATTGCCTTTTTAGACCATCTATTGTAAGGGTTGCTTCTTGCTCTTTTTCTTCGAAGGCCCTTAGCTAAGCTTCCATGACTTCTACCCTTTTATTTAAGGCATTGACCTGCAATTGTAGCTCTTCATTGACTAATGTTGTCGTGAATGTAGCAGATGGTTGGGGTATCCTTCTTGTCGCCGCCGTCTCAAAAGAGAGAAGGTCGGTCGGAGCGACGCGATGGTTTTTTCGACCCTTTTGTTTTTCGCGTTTTTTTATGGGTGGTTACAACGCCTTTAGGTTGTCCGATAACCGGGCTAACCTAGGGGCGAGGTTTTCGAAAGGTGTCCTTGGGTTGTCCCATAACCGGGCTAACCCAAGGACTTTATTTATTTTGGGTTCTATGGAGTCGCCACCGATGATTTTACCGGAAACATTGGAAAAGGTTTAAAAGGCGTTGGTTTTCGAAAACCAACTTTGGTCATTAGAACCAGAGTTGGGTAAGGGAGTTAGTTACGTGGTAAAGGAAGTATTAGTTCCTTTACTATGCCCCTTCCGAGTTCCTTATGATAGGCTAGCTTTTTATGTTAATAAATAAACCGGAAAATACTCTTTTGCCCTTTTTATTGTGCAGAATTTAAAATGATGACTACATGGCCCTAATCTATTGAATAATTTAAATTAAAGCAGTAAAAAGTAGAGAGGGAGAATTTGAACCTCCGAAGCAAGCTTTCTTTGTTATTTCTCTTTTAAAAGAGGGTGCTTTTTGGCAGCCCTTCACTCTACAAGACGTCTGAAACTCTTTCAGACGCCGAAAAAACGCTCTCAAAGGCACTCAGAAACTCCGAAAATGCGTCGGAGGGATTCTAGAGAGAAGTTTTAGAGAGAAGGGAGAGCTAGAAGCTTGTGGTGTGTGGAAATGAGGGGGGGAGAGCCCCTATTTATAGGTTTTCGCGCCTGGCAGTGGCGAGACCGCCAGTCTCGTCTGACAGGGTCGAGACCGCCGTCTCGTCCAACGAGACTGCCGTCTCGACCTGGCAAACGCGGCGAGACTGCCTTCTGGGGAAACGAGACCGTCGTCTCGCCCTTCGCAGGTGGCGAGACTGCCGTCTCGTCAAGCGAGACGGCGGTCTCGCCACTTGCATGAGGCGAGACGGCGGTCTGGGAAATCCAGACGGCGTTCTCATCTCAACAAGGCGAGAAAACTTATTTTTTGCGCAGAAACTCCCTCCTATCCTAGTATGGGGCCTAATAGTCTCTCCTAATGGCTTGTTAGGCTTCGTCCATCTTCAAATAGGAGGTCTTCTACTCTTCATTTGGAGGTCGGGCAAGATTTGGGGTCTACAGCTGCCCCCCCTTTACCCGACCAGTCGACTGCTGGCCTTTTGTGCCAAGGTGATCGACTGGAGGGTAAAGGAGTTGACCCTCTTGCCCGGTTGCCCTTCAGATGTTCCGTCTATGCGGCGGTTGATCTTCTAGGGAAAACTTCGGTGTTCGTGCACTTCTAGGATACTACTTCTGACGTAGCCGATCCCTTTGGTGGACACGTGGTAAAACCTCAGGATACTCCTTTTGACGGTAGCCGATCCTTCGGTTGATGGGTATGAACCCCCCATCAGGCTGGTAGTTGCAGTCCGTTGTGTGGGACTGGATGGGTATGAGCCCCCCATCAGGGTGGTACAGTCCGTTGTGTGGGACTGGATGGGTATGAACCCCCCATCAGGGTGGTAGTGTGACTTACTGATCCGGCTCGAGCGCAGATCAGGCGCAACGCGTGCGCAGGTTGATAGGTATAAACCCCCTATCAGGCTGGTACAGTCCACTGCGTAGGACTGGTGGTAGTGGCGGCTTACTGCTCGGGTAGCTCATGCGCCGTTCTCTGTGAAGTGTTTTCTGTGTTTGTCTGACTGTTCTTGGACCTCTTGAATGGCCATCCGGGCTGTACCGGGGATTTTGTGTTTCATCCAGCTTTGTTGGTTGCGGGGGATTTTTGTTTTTGACTTTTGGTGGCGACTATCCGACTCTTGCTGGCTGGTCGGATTGAGTCTTGTTTTCTGTTCAACTTTGATCTGGTAGTCGAAGTTTTATTGGTTGGGGTGATTGATTAATCCTGCCTTTTTATCGTGGTTTTATCTCTTTTTCCTCGCGATTTAGGATTTTGGCTTTTTTCTTGAGCGTATGCCTTTTAGTTTTCTTTTTGTTACGCTTGACTTCTTTGGGAAGGATGGCAAAAGGGTTGGCGAAGTTGTACCGGGATGTCTTTATGCAAACATGAAGATGATCTTCTTGACATGAATGTTTGTCTATGTACTTTTGTTTGTTTTACTTTTGACAAAGTCATTTTTGTGCGACTATTTGTGTGTGGATGCTATTGATGCAATTTTGGTTGAGGACATCTAGAAAATGACCGGTACTTATTTTTTTTGTTCTTTCGTGACTATTCTTTTTTGCAGTTTTGTTTTAACCCTATCTTTTGCCTAGACCGCCCTTTGCGGGTTTTCTATCTAGCGGGTTTTAATAAAAATTTTGGTGGGCTTTCTTTCCTTTTATGAAAGCCTTTTCTTTTGCCTAGACCACCCTTTGCGGGTTTTCGATCTAGCAGGCTACTCTGTATTTTTTTACTTGGGACGGCCCTGATTGGTGATGCGCGTCTTTTGTTTTTATGCTTTCTCGAATTGCTTATTTTATGCATGCTCATATTTCGTTAATACAGAGGCATTTACACAAGTAGGTAAAGAGAAGAAAAGACAATTTTATTGATATAAATAGATGGTCTATTTTTACATGGGGGTTTACAATAGAGTTTGTAAGCATGGCTAGCCCAGGTTGGCTAAACTGTATGAGGGTGCCACAATCATGTCTGTGATCTCTGTTTCCCCGTGTTTTCCTGGTCCCTTCAGTTGAGATGCTTGAACCCGGAGTGAAGACTATGCGAAGTTTGCTTGCTATTGTGGAGGTATTACCTTAGTCTCCTTTGCGGTTTTCGGCTAGGGTAATCATTGCTCTATTTTCATCATCATTCATTTTTTTTCTTCTTCTCTTTTTTTTTTTTTTTTTTTTTTGAAACCTCTAATTTTTGCCTAGGACGTGTCCTAGCGAGGTATGTAGGCCCTATCTTTTGCCCAGGATGCTCTTTGCGAGTTTTCATCCTGACGGGTCATGAGCAATGTCTTTAGGCATAATATTTTTTCACCGCATCTGAGTTGACAGCATATCGGAGCTCTTCTCCATCCATATTGGTGAGGATAAGGGCTCCCCCTGAGAAGGCTCGCTTGACCACAAAGGGTCCTTCGTAGTTTGCTGCCCATTTCCCGATTTTGTCTTTCTGGGCTGGAAGCAGTTTCTTCACTACTAGATCTCCTTCTTGGAAGGTGCGGGGATTGACCTTCTTATTATAGGCTTTCTTGATTTTCTTTTGGTAAGCCTGCCCCCGACATATGGCGTCCAGCCATTTTTCTTCGATTAGGTTCAATTGATCATACCGGTTTTGGACCCATTCAGCTTCTGTCAGCTTGGCTTCCATGACAACTCGCAGGGATGGTATCTCGACTTCTATCGGTAGCACGACCTCCATTCCGTATACGAGGGAAAACAGGGTGGCCCCTGTGGAGGTTCGTACCGACGTTCGGTAGCCATGTAAGGCAAAGGGGAGCATTTCATGCCAATCTTTATAGGTGACCACCATCTTCTGGATGATCTTCTTGATATTTTTATTAGCTGCCTCTACTGCACCGTTCATCTTTGGTCGATACGGAGAGGAATTGTGGTGCTGGATTTTGAAGTCTTGGCATAATTCCTCCATCATTTTATTGTTGAGATTGGTCCCATTATCAGTAATGAGCTTATGAGGGATGTCGTACCGACATATAATGTTTTTCTTGATGAAGGTGGTCACCACTTTCCGGGTTACATGTGCGTATGATGCCGCCTCAACCCACTTGGTGAAATAGTCGATTGCTACCAAGACGAAGCGATGGCCGTTAGACGCTTTGGGTTCAATTGGTCCGATGACATCCATGCCCCACATAGAAAATGGCCATGGTGTAGCCAAGTTACTGAGAGGTACGGGCGGCACATGGATGTTATCGGTGTATACTTGGCACTTATGACACTTCTTGGCATATTGGTGACAATCAGCTTCCATCGTGGACCAAAAATACCCTGCCCTGAGGATTTTCTTTGCCATGACATGCCCGGGTGCGTGGGTTCCAAAAGTCCCCTTGTGGATTTCTTTTATCAAGGTTTGGGCTTCCTCTTGGTCCACACACCTTAAGAGAGTGGAGTCAGGGCTCTTTTTGTAGAGGGTTCCTTCAATCAACGTGAACCCTACGGCCCTTTTACGAATGGTTCACTTGTCATTGTCACTGATTCCCTCGGGATATTCACCCCTCATGAGATACTGCTTGATGTCATGGTACCAGGGGTTTTGATCGTGCTCGCCATTTACCGCCATGCAGAAAGCTTGCTTATCATGAAGCTTAACTTGGATAGTTGGCATCTCGTGTTCTTGATCTAAGGCAAACATGGATGATAGGGTGGCAAGGGCATCTGCAATTTGATTGTCTTCCCGAGGGATATATTGGAAGGTGACACTTTCCATTCTTGAAACCAAGTCTTGGATATGTTCTAGATATGGGATTAATTTGGCGTTTCGGGTTTCCCATTCACCCTTAAGTTGGTAAATGACAAGGGATGAATCACCAAATATTTTGAGCTTAGTGACCCCATGATCTAAAGCCGCTTGGATCCCTAGCGCACATGCTTCGTATTCAGCCATGTTGTTGGTGCAATCAAAATTAAGCCTGGCCGTTACAGGAATGTGTTTCTTTTCGGGGGATATCAAAATAGCTCCTACCCCGTGTCCAAGCATGTTTGAGGCCCCATCGAAAAACATAGTCCATGCTTCTTCTTTGGTCTCTTCGTGTTCGATGTGCATGATATGCTCATCGGGAAAGTCATCCTGTAAAGATTGGTATTCGTCTGTGGATCCATGGGCTAAATAATCCGCTAGGGGACTTCCTTTAATAGCTTTCTGGGTGACATGAATGATGTCAAATTCTGAGAGGAGGACCTGCCACCTAGCTATTCTTCCCGTCAAAATGGGCTTCTCGAAGAGGTATTTGATTGGATCCATTTTGGAGACCAACCATGTTGTATGCCGAGCCATGTACTGTCTGAGACGTTGAGTGACCCACACCAATGCGCAACAGGTTTTTTCGAATGGTGTATAATGAGTTTCATAATTTGAGAACTTCTTACTGAGGTAGTAAATGGCCCGTTCCTTTTTTCCGGTTTCATCATGTTGGCCGAGCACACATCCCATTGACTCTTCGAGGATTGATAGATACAGGATCAGAGGTCTCCCTTCAACGGGTGGTACCAATACTGGTGGATTGGTTAAACAAGTTTTGATTTTATCGAACGCTTGTTGGCATTTTTCGTCCCACACCGTTGGCTGGTTTTTGCCCAACAGCTTAAAGATGGGGATACATTTATCCGTCAAATGTGCGATGAAACGGGCAATGTAATTAATCCTGCCCAGGAAACCTCTGACCTCCTTTTCTGTTTTTGGTGGAGGCATTTCCAAAATTGCTTTTGTTTTGTCGGGGTCCACCTCGATTCCTCTTTCACTGACAATGAACCCTAGGAGTTTCCCTGATCGTACTCCGAAAGTACATTTTGCCGGGTTTAGCTTAAGTTGATACGTCCGAAGTCGATCAAATAGTTTTTGGAGATATTGAATGTGGTCCACTTCATTTCTGGACTTGGCGATCATGTCGTCCACATATACTTCTATTTCCTTGTGGATCATGTCATGGAACAATGTGACCATAGCCCTTTGATAGGTAGCCCCCGCATTTTTCAGCCCAAACGGCATTACTCGATAGCAGAAAGTGCCCCATGGTGTAATGAAGGAGGTTTTTTCTCTATCCTCAACAACCAGTTTAATTTGGTTGTACCCAGCATACCCGTCCATGAAGGAATACAACGTGTTGGTAGTGGTATGGTCTACCAGTGTGTCTATGTGCGGTAGTGGAAAGTCGTCCTTTGGACTTGCTCGATTGAGGTCCCTATAATCCACGCAAACCCTGACCTTCCCGGTCTTTTTGATGACGGGTACTATATTGGCCAGCCATTCTGGGTATTTGGACACTACAAGAAAGTTGGCATCCAACTGCCTTTGCACCTCCTCTTTTATCATTAAGGACCAGTCCGGTTTGATCCTCCTAAGTTTTTGTTTCACAGGCCGAAACCCCTCTTTTAGTGGCAATTTGTGTTCCACTATGCTCTTGTCGAGCCTAGGCATGTCATGATATGACCAAGCAAATACATCCATATATTCTTTCAGAAGTTGTATCAATCCTTCTTTCATGCTACTTTCCATTTGGGTGCCGATGTTCACCTTTTTCTCCTCATCCTCTTTTCCCAAATTAATAGTTTCTATTTCTTCCTGATGTGGTTGTATGATGCGTGTTTCGTTTTCCAGCATTCTTTGCATGTCCGGAGAAATGGTCTCCTGCTCACTGTCGGACCCAATCCATTCGCCTTCCGTTTCCAGGGTCCACGAAGATTCATCAATCACAGACATGATGTGTTTTAGGTTCTGTTTTAGTCATAGATTTTATTATTCAATTTTATTTTTGAAAGAATAATAGATAGAAGAGGGAAAAGAATGAATATGACAAAATGCCTCGTGTATTAATGAGAATGAGATGTATGTACAAGCCCTTTTAATCAAAATTCCTGCGGCCACAGGCGGGGACCGCAGGAGATATAAAGGAAAGCTTAAAAATAGACACCCTAAGGGTTGATCCTCTTAGTCCTCCCTTTTTGCTACTCTGGCTTCGATAAAGGTTTGGCGTCGACATCGGAAGCAGAGACGTCGAAAGTTATCCACCCGACGTCGATTAATTCTTGGACCCGATACTTAAGGGTCAAGAAATTTTCTATAGAATGCCCGGGTGAACCCGAATGGTAAGCGCATTTCTCGTTTGGCTTATACCATTCGGGGTAGGGAGGCTCCAATTGTTTCTTGGGAGGAGCGCAGGTTAGGAGCTTGGCTTCCAACAGTTGTGGCAGCAGTAGTCCATAGGAAGTGGAGATTGGAGTGAACTTCCTCTCTTTCTTGCGGGACTGCCTAGCCGTCGGTGGAGTAGAAGAAGGAGTGGCGAAGTTGATTGCATGCACAGATTCGGCTCTCTTCTTGCCAGCAGGCTTCTTGAATGAGACCCCAGCTTGGGAAGACTGTGCTATCTTCCCGCTCCTCAGTCCCTGCTCCACTCTTTCCCCCACAGTGACTATGTCTGAGAAAAGGTTGGAGGTACTGGCTATTGCCTTGTCGTAGTACGCTCCAGTCTGTGAATCGATGAACATAGCCACTGTCTCCTTATCCGTCAAAGGAGGCTCTATTTGGGCAGCCATTTCCCTCCATCTTTGGGCGTATACTTTGAAAGGCTCGTCGTTCCTTTTGCTCAGAGTCCTGAGATCTGACCTATCGGGAGTCAGATCGATGTTGTATCGGTAACGACGGAGAAAAGCGTCAGCCAGCTGTTTCCAGTTCTGGACCTGCCCTCTCTCTAACTGCATGTACCAGTTGAGAGCTGTATCCGCCAGACTCTCCTGGAAGCAGTGGATAAGGAGTTTTTCGTTTTCAGCATGGGCGGCCATCTTGCGACAATACATCGTAAGATGGTTCTTTGGGCAGGTCATCCCGGCGTACTTAGGGAAGTCCGGGATCTTGAATTTGGGAGGGAAGTGGATGTTCTTTACCAGGCACATGTCTGCCACCTCTTTGACGTCAAAGTTGTGCCCTTCGACCGCCTTGAGTCTCTCCTCCAGGGCAAAGAATTGTTGTTTGGACACCTCTGGAGTAAGGATGCGTGCAGTCTTAGCATCCTTCTCGTCATAGAAGTATTCTTCTTCGTCCTCCTCATGGGGAGGGATGTGTTCAGCTTGCTCTTTATCTTTGCTCTATCCCTGGCGCACAACCTCCATCAGTTGGGCCATCTGCTCACGGAGGGTATTGACCTCCACAGTGAGCTTTCGGTTTTGCTCTTCTAGACTTTCCATTGCTTTTGCTTTTTGTGCTCGAGTGCGGACGTGGAGAGGACCAGCCACTTTCTAGAATGCCCGGAAGAATTTTATTAATGCATGTTGAGTGCTTAAACTAACATGGATATGTTTATGCATGAGAGATTCTGTTTGAATGATGTTGCATGCGCTATCACTTTTTTTTTATTTTCTCTCTTGGTTTTTCTTTACTCATGGTATGATGTAGTATGAATGATTTTGACTTTGTCAGAAATTGTTTCATTTATTTTTTTTGTTTTTGTATTTTGATTTTTATTTGAGGTTTATTTGCTTATTTTATAACCTTTTATCTCTTCTGTCGGAACTGAGTGGCTACTTAGCTTACAAAGAACCTGAAACCAGGCTAGCTAAAAGGCAGACTGTCCGAGATAAAATATGGCTTTATGCGAAAGAATATTTAGCATCCCTTATCTCTTCTGTCGGAACTGCGTGGCTACTTAGCTTACAAAGAACCTGAAACCAGGCTAGCTAAAAGGCAAACTGTCCAAGATAAGGGTGTTTAGTTGTGAAAAATATTTTTGTTTTTTGTTGTTTTGTTTATGCTATGCAACATACAAATGCAACAATCATATGCACACACAATTCGATCATCCCCGAACAGGCGAGATTTCATTTTTATCACGAGGTAGGGTTTTCCTGCAGAAAAGTGCATTGGCCAAGGTTGGTTCTAACTGTTCTCACCAGGCTAAGGCCCCCAAGGTGCCCCCATTATAGGGTCCCCACTCTCCAGCCGTCCGACCATGCTTAGCACTAAGGCCATAGTCAGTCTTGTTGCCAAAAGAGGAAGGTTATCACCTTGAGTGGTGGTTTCCGATCACACTGGTGGGCTCAAGGCCCTCACTACAGCGAACCGTACCTGCCACCCACTCCCTATGGTTATCTCACTTGCCCCCGGGTATAGGGGGAACTGTTGTGTGCAAGGGATTTTGTGCAGTTTATATTTCAAGCAATTTGCGCAAGTATAAACAAACAACAATTTATTAAAGCCAAACATTAAAACATGTTATAATACAAGTTAAGGGCAAAAGTGTTATTTTCTTGGTTTATTTATTTTTTAAGCCAGCCCATCACTAAATGGGATCAACTCTCGAGGCTTCCCCAGTGAAGTCGCCATCTGTCGCCGCCATCTCAAAAGAGAGAAGGTCGGTCGGAGCGACGCGATGGTTTTTTCGACCCTTTTGTTTTTCGCATTTTTTTATGGGTGGTTACAACGCCTTTAGGTTGTCCGATAACCGGGCTAACCTAGGGGCGAGGTTTTCGAAAGGTGTCCTTGGGTTGTTCGATAACCGGGCTAACCCAAGGACTTTATTTATTTTGGGTTCTATGGAGTCGCCACCGATGTTTTTACCGGAAACATCGGAAAAGGTTTAAAAGGCGTTGGTTTTCGAAAACCAACTTTGGTCATTAGAACCAGAGTTGGGTAAGGGAGTTAGTTACGTGGTAAAGGAAGTATTAGTTCCTTTACTACGCCCCTTCCGGGTTCCCTATGATAGGCCAGCTTTTTATGTTAATAAATAAACCGGAAAATACTCTTTTGCCCTTTTTATTGTGCGGAATTTAAAATGATGACTACATGGCCCTAATCTATTGAATAATTTAAATTAAAGCAGTAAAAAGTAGAGAGGGAGAATTTGAACCTCCGAAGCAAGCTTTCTTTGTTATTTCTCTTTTAAAAGAGGGTGCTTTTTGGCAGCCCTTCACTCTACAAGACGTCTGAAACTCTTTCAGACGCCGAAAAAACGCTCTCAAAGGCACTCAGAAACTTCGGAAATGCGTTGGAGGGATTCTAGAGAGAAGTTTTAGAGAGAAGGGAGAGCTAGAAGCTTGTGGTGTGTGGAAATGAGGGGGGGAGAGCCCCTATTTATAGGTTTTTGCGCCTGGCAGTGTGAGACCGCCGGTCTCGTCTGACAGGGTCGAGACCGCCGTCTCGACCTGGCAAATGCGGCGAGACCGCCGTCTAGGGAAACGAGACCACCGTCTCGCCCTTCGCAGGTGGCGAGACGGCGGTCTGGGAAATCCAGACGGCGTTCTCGTCTCAACAAGGCGAGAAAACTTATTTTTTGCGCAGAAACTCCCTCCTATCCTAGTATGGGGCCTAATAGTCTCTCCTAATGGCTTGTTATGCTTCGTCCATCTTCAAATAGGAGGTCTTCTACTCTTCATTTGAAGGCCGGGCAAGATTTGGGGTGTACACTTCTACTCTTTCTCCATTCTTCATATTCATGGGATGTAGACACCTGAACCTTTCCAAGTTCTTTATCCCCTATATAGACTGGTCTTTCCCATGCTTTCCGGACAGCAGATACTTCTTCAAAGCTATGGGAGTAATGGCATAGACTCAGCCCTCTGAGCTCTTCTTGAGTTGGCACAGTCTGGGTCCTCATGAGTTGTCTCATAGCTATCTTAGGAGAGTAAGCTATACAACCCCTGAGGCCTAGTAGTGGTATGCTCAGGTAATCTCCGCATCATATAAGAATATAACCGGGTCGGAACCAAGGGCAAACCCATGATACATGCTCTATGTTCCAATTTTCTAACTCGGTTTTCCATTCTAAAGCTTGACGGTGCTGAAGAGGTATTTTTGCAAAACTTCTTAAAGGATCAGGGAATATGCCCATGTGGCTTGAAGCGTAGAAGTGAGTGACACCCCATACATATAGTAATGAAGTGCAACATCTAAGTGTTTTCCCCTGTTTCTGTCGGCAAAAATCTACTGAAAGCAGGGTATCAACAAGAATTGCAGGTATAGGACTCTTAGAGTATACATCCCAGGCAAAGAATGCATCTATTGCAGCATGATCCACAATGTTCACATGAAATGGGAATAATATGATTTCGAACATTGCCAATGCTAGAGTTTTGTTGAAGGTAGACCAATCTTTCTTTTCAGCCAGAGAGATTAAGTGGTCTTCTATTATGGACATTTTCCAACCTCGGATGTTCCCCTTTCCCTCTAGGATGGATTGATGAGGAGGCAGTCGTATGATAGTAGCAACCTTACTCACGACCACATATACTCCTGAGCAGACATAGACCCCGACTGATTGAGGCCATCTAACCATGAGTTCATATTCTTCTAAGGTTGGTACTAAATCAAACTGCGAAAACTCAAAGCAGTGTAGGTCGAGGTTCCAGAAGTGGACCAATGCTCTAACAAAGATTGGATCGATGCTGATTTTCAGGAGGTCAAGAATTCTTCCATAAGATTTCTCAAAATTAGCACTGACCTCTGGCGGCATATATGTACTCAACTGCCTTAACTTCTCTACACGGCATAGAAGGATTTCCACTTTCTTTAACTGTCTATTACTGGATCCCTCCATTATCTAAAAGAAATGAAAAATGCATGATATGAGGATGAGTCCTTGTAAATGCATGCATGCAAGTGTTTGTTTTTCTAAATATTATCATGTTTTATTCCTAATATGATACATGGTAATACTTGGTTTTTCTTAAAAAGAAAAGTATCTATATGGATGTTTATGGATTTTGATGAAGAGAGTCCTATTTTCTTCTCTTATTTTTATGAAACCTTTATCAAGAATTTTATAAAGGCATTTTATGGCTTTAATTTGTTTTTATATTTTTATGACCCTTTGTCTCTTCTGTCGGTCAACGTGGCTAATTAGCTTACAAAGAACCTGAAACCAGGCTAGCTTAACTGAAGACTGTCCGAGATAAAGTGGGCTTATCTTATCACTTTTATGATTTTTAGGGTTTTTCACTATTTTTATTGTATGATTACCCTATGCTAATGCATCAATACAAATGCAACAAACGAATGCACACACAATTCATACATCCACGAGCAGAGCCACGCTTATTTAATCACGAGGTAGGGTTTTCCTGCAGAAACGTGCTTGGTTTAGGTGGTTCTAAACTGTTCTCACCAAGGCCAAAGGTCCCCAAGGTGCCCCCATTATAGGGACCTCTCAATCTCTCAATCCTCGGGTCATGCACGGAACTCCGTGGCGACATCCTTAGACCAAAAGAAGAGAGTTATCACCTTGAGTTGGTGGTTTCCGGCAACGGTTGTAGCCCCGTGTGCTAACAAGCCGGTCGTATCTGCCACCCACTCCCTATAGGTATTCACTCTTGCCCCCGGGTATAGAGGGACTATTGTGTGCAAGGGTTTTGTGTGCAATTTATATTTCAAACAATTTGCAGAAAATAATCATACAGCAATTATTAAAGCCATACAATAAAACATATGGAAGAGGGTAAAGGCGTAATTTCAAATCTTTACTTAGTTTGAATTTATCCGTCACTAAATGGGATCAACTCTCTAGCTTCCCCAGTGGAGTCGCCATCTGTCGCCGCCGTCCGTTCCGACGTCCAGGGACATCTCGAACGTTTTTGCAAGCGGTCGCGAAAAGATGTTTTAGACTCGCGTTTTTTGTTAAAATTATGTTCATTGCTTCTGAGGTGCTCAACAACTGAACTATCCTCTAATAAAAGCAAGGTTTTCGAAAAGGGGTTCTTTTGGAGTCGCCACCAATGTTTTGACCATAAACATTGGAAAAGGATAAAAAGGCGTTGATTTTAATAAAAACCAAACTTGGCCATTATAACCAGAGTTAGGTAAGGGAGTTAGTTACGTGTGGGGAAGGTGTTAGCACCCCACAACGCCCCTTTCGGGTTCCCTATGACGGATTAATTCATTTAAGTAAAGATTATGAGAAATTACGCGATTACCCTATTTTATTGTATAATGTTAAAAATGGCTATCTACATCACTTTATTTTATATTGCATACATAAAGCAATAAATAAAGCAGTAAAAAAGAAGAGAATTGAACAGAACCTCCGTAGCAAGCTTTGTATTGCGAATCCTTAATAGTGAGGATGCGTTTTGGCAATCCTTCGCTCTACAAAGACTCTCCTCTCCGAATACAAGATCGACTAGACTAAACTTTTACAGAAGAATCGAATGCTGGAATATGATTCCTTAACTGATTGTTACCTTATCAAGGTAATCAGAGAGTTCATTCGAAGAAGGAAGAGAATAGACAAGTACTAGGAGTTGTCTGGTGTGTGAAACAGTGGCAAATGAGCTTCCTATTTATAGTTTTCGCTGCCTGCACACTTGGGACGCGCATTTGGGTTGGGACGGCCGTCTAGGTTGGGACGGCCATCCCAACTGCATGATTTACATATACTGAGACCACCTGGGGAGCTGGGACTGGCAGTCCCACTTGGGACGGTCGTCCCACTTGGCCAGGGAAGGTTGGGACGGCCGTCTCAACCTTGGGATGGCCGTCTCGACCTGTTTTGGCCAGCTTTCTTGTTCTAGGACTCCCGAGAAGCTTTCCTTTCTTTATTCGGACGTCGGTTGATGCCTATAGACGCCCGTTGAAGCTTTATCTTCATATAGGAAGTCTTCTTTGGCCTTTTGAGATGTCGGGCGAGCTTTATCTTATTATAGGAAGTCTCTTTAGCCTTTATTATTGAGAGGCCGAGCGAGCTTTGTCTTGTTATATGAAATCCTCTCAGCCTTTATTGAGAGACTGGGAAAAATTAGGGGTCTACAATCCCCGGCAAAGCCAGATAGCTAAACAAGAAAAGCCAAAAAAAAATCATCCCCGACAAAGCCAGATGGCTAAACAAGAAAAGCCAAAAACAAAGAATCCCCGGTAAAGCCGGATGGCTAAACGAAAAGTCAAAAACAAAGAATCTCCGGTAAAGCCAGATGGCTAAACGAAAGAGCCAAAAACAAAGAATCCCCGATAAAACCGGATGACTAATGGAAAAGTAAAAAAGAAATATTAATCACTCCCTACAAATAGGCGCATGATAAAAAACAGTAAGCCGCCAACACATCTTCATAACCAGAAGACCATAGGATTGACTATCAAAAAGTGCATCCTAAGAGCCTTGCAGAACGGGGTTCGTACCAGGTGGGGGTAGGTACCCATCAAAGCCTTGGAGAACGGGGTTCGTACCGGGTGGGGGTAGGTACCCATCAGAGCCTTGCAGAACGGGGTTTGTACCGGGTGGGGGTAGGTACCCATTAGAGCCTTGTAGAACGGGGTTCGTACCGGGTGGGGGTAGGTACCCATCAGAGCCTTGCAGAACGGGGTTCGTACCGGGTGGGGGTAGGTACCCATCAGAGCCTTGCAGAACAGGGTTCGTACTGGGTGGGGGTAGGTACCCATCAGAGCCTTGCAGAACGGGGTTCGTACCGGATGGGGGTAGGTACCCATCAGAGCCTTGCAAAACGGGGTTCGTACCGGGTGGGGGTAGGTACCCATCAAAACCTTGCAGAACGAGGTTCGTACCAGGTGGGGGTAGGTACCCATCAGAGCCTTTCAGAACGAGGTTCGTACCAGGTGGGGGTAGGTACCCACCAGAGCCTTATAAAATAAGGTTTGTACCGGATGAGGGTAGGTACTCATCAGAATCTAGCAAAAATGCAGATTCCTACCATGTGGGGGTAGGTACCCACCAGAGCCTTATAAAATAAGGATTATACCGGATGAGGGTAGGTACTCATCAGAATCTAGCAAAAAATGCAGATTCGTACCAGGTGGGCGTAGGTACCCACCAGAGCCTTATAAAATAAGGTTTGTACCGGATGAGGGTAGCTACTCATCAGAATCTAGCAAAAAATGCAGATTCATACCAGGTGGGGGTAGGTACCCACCACAGCCTTATAAAATAAGGTTTGTACCGAATGAGGGTAGGTACTCATCAGAATCTAGCAGAAATACAGATTCGTACCAGGTGGGGGTAGGTACCCACCAGAACCTTATAAAATAGGGTTTATACCGGATGAGGGTAGGTACTCATCAAAACTTAGCAAAATGCATAAGGTAGAGTAAAATACTTACCAGAGCATTACAAAAACGGGTTGCAAATACCTTGCTTCTATTAGAGGATAGTTCAAGTGTTGAGCACCTTGGAAGTAAGTACCCATAGGAGTTTAGCAAAATGAAAACTCATACCAGGTGAGGGTAGGTACTCACCAAAGCCTTGCAAAACAAGGTTCATACCTAGTGGGGGTAGGTACCCACAAGAGTCTAGTGAAATGCAGACTCATACCTGGTGAGGGTAAGTACTCACTAGAGTCTTATAAAGTAAGGCTCAAACCAGATAGGGGTTGGTACCTATCAAAAATATTTATCATCCGGAGGATCAACAAAGGAGCATCTGAAGGATAACTGGGCAAAAGGGTTAACTCCTTCCCCTACCAACTAATTTTGTCGGCACATTAAGCCAACAAATTAGCCAGGCAGGTGAAGGGGGGGCAGCTGTAGACCCCTAATTTTGCCCGGTCTCTCAATAAAGGCTAAGGAGACTTCCTATAAAGATAAAGCTCGCTCGGCATCTTAATAAAAGGCCAAAGAAGACTTCCTATATGAAGATAAAGCTTCAACGGGCGTCTATCGGCATCAACCGACGTCTGAATAAAGAAAGGAAAGCTTCCCGGGGGTCCCAGAACACAACAACTAGCCAAAACAAGTTGAGATAGTCGTCCCAAATGTGGGATGGCCGTCCCAAGTGAGACAGGTCGTCCCACTCTTCAAATGGTTGTCGCCAAAGGTAAAAATTCAATTGAGATGGTCATCCCAACCCAGACGGCCGTCCCAAACTGCCAGGCTGCGAAAAACTATAAATAGGAGGCTCATTTGCCACTTTTTGACACACCAGACAACTCCTAGTACTTGTCTTCTCTCCCTACTTCGAATGAACTCTCCGATTGCCTTAAAAAGGTAACAATCAGTTAAGGAATTGTATTCCAGCATTCGATTCTTCTTTAAAATTTAGTCGAGTCGATACTGTATTCGGGGAGGAGAGTCTTTGTAGAGCAGGGATTGCCAAAACACATCCTCACAGTTAAAAGATTCGCAATACAAAGCTTGCTACGAAGGTTCTGTTCAATTCTCTTCTCCTTTACTGGTTTATTTATTACTTTATGTATGCAATATGAAATAAAGTCATGTAGATAGCCATTTTTAATATTATGAAATAAAAAAGGGTAATAGAGTAATTTCTCGTAATCTTCACTTAAATTAATTAATCCGTCATAGGGAACCCGAAAGGGGCGTTGTGGGGTGCTAACACCTTCCCCACACATAACTAACTCCCTTACCCAACTCTGGTTATAATGGGCAAGTTTGGTTTTTATTAAAATCAACGCCTTTTTATCCTTTTCCAATGTTTACGGTCAAAACATTGGTGGCGACTCCAAAAGAACCCCTTTTCGAAAACCTTACTTTTATTAGAGGATAATTCAGTTGTTGAGCACCTCGGAAGCAATAAACATATTTTAACACAAAAACGCGAGTCTAAACCATCTTTTCGCGACCGCTCGCATAAACATTCGAGATGTCCCCAGACGTCGGAACGGACGACGGCGACAGCAGGCCTTGGATTCATGATGCTAAGGCAGTACCTTCGACGCTCCACCATAAAGTCAAGTTCATAGTGGGTAACAAATTGGTCACGGTCCAAGCAGAAGATGATATCTTGATCAGTGGACCGTCCACCCAACCTTATGTGGATGCGGCTGAAGAGGCCTTTGAAACATCTTTTAAAGTGCTCGAAATTTCCAGCATAGAAAGACTTCCCAAAACCACGAAGGTAGCCCGCATGATGATGAAGCATGGTTACCATCCTGCCCAAGGGCTGGGGGCAGATTCCCAAGGCATGAGGGAACCCCCAGAATTCAAAGATAATCCTTACAAGCATGACCTAGGATACGACCCTGTAGACCCCTAATTTTGCCCGGCCTCTCAAAATAAAAGCTAGGAAGACTTCACACAAAGATAAAGTTCACCCGGCTTCATATCAAAAACCGAGAAAGACCTCCCGCAACAAAGACGGGGTTCACCCATCCCAACAATAAAGACTAAGGAGACTTCCTACGCGAAGATAAAGCTCGCCCAGAATCTTAATAAAGGCCAAGAAGACTACCTATATGAAGATCAAGCTTCGACGGACATCTATCGGCATCAATCTACGTCCGAAAAAGGAAAGGAAAGCTTCCCGGGGGTCCCAGAACGCGAAAACAGGCCAAGACAGGTTGGAACAGCCGTCCTAAACATCAAAAACCAAGTGAGACGCACGTCTCACCTTTGGGACGCACGTCCCAAACCCTAAAATTCAAGTGGGACGGCCGTCCCAACCCAAACTGGCCGTCCCACTCTCCCCCCAGCTTGGCCCAATGTAAATTTTGCAGTTGGGACGGCCGTCCCAGATGTCCAGGCTGCAAAATCTATAAATAGGAGTCTCATTTGTCATTCTCCACACCCCAGACAACTCCAAGACTTGTCTTCTTCTCTCCCTCCTTCGAATGATCTCTCTGATTGCCTTTAATAGGTAACAATCAGTTAAGGAATTTGTATTCCGGCATTCGATTCTTCTAGAAAATTTTAGTCGAGTCAAGTTTATTGGAGAGGAGAGTCGTTGTAGAGTGAAGGATTGCCGCAAAGCGTCCTCTGTATAAAAGACTTATAATATAAAGCTTGCTTCGGAGGTTCTTCTCAATTCTCTTCCCTTTTATTGCTTTATTTACTGCTTTCTGTATGCAATGTAGATAAAACCATGTAGATAACCATATTTAAATACTCGTACGAATAAAATAGGGTAATAGCGTAATTTCTTGTAATCTTTACTTAAATGAATTAATCCGTCATAGGGAACCCGAAAGGGGCGTTGTGGGGTGCTAATACCTTCCCCACACGTAACTAACTCCCTTACCCGACTCTGGTTATAATGGCCAAGTTTGGTTTTTATTAAAATCAATGCCTTTTTCTCCTTTTCCAATGTTTATGGTTAAAACATTGGTGGCGACTCCAAAAGAACCCTTTCCGAAAACCTTGCTTCTATTAGAGGATAGTTCAGCGTTGAGCGCCTCGGAAGCAATGAACATATTTTTAACAAAAAACGCGAGTCTCAACCATCTTTTCGCGACCGCTCGCATTAACGTTCGAGATGTCCCAGGACGTCGGAATGGACGGCGGCGACAGATGGCGACTCCACTGGGGAAGCTAGAGAGTTGATCCCATTTAGTGACGGATAAATTCTAACCAAGTAAAGATTTGAAATTACGCCTTTACCCTTTTCTGTATTTTTATTGTATGGCTTTAATAACTGCTGTATGATTACTTCTGCAAATTGTTTGAAATATAAATTGCACACAAAAACCCTTGCACACAACAGTCCCTCTATACCCGGGGGCAAGAGTGAATACCTATAGGGAGTGGGTGGCAGATACGACCGGCTTGTTGGCACACGGGGCTACAACCGTTGTCGGAAACCACCAACTCAAGGTGATAACTCTCTTCTTTTGGTCTAAGGATGTCGACATGGAGTTCCGTGCATGACCCGAGGACTGAGAGATTGAGAGGTCCCTATAATGGGGGCACCTTGGGGACCTTTGGCCTTGGTGAGAATAGTTAGAACCGCCTAAACCAAGCACGTTTCTGCAGGAAAACCCTACCTCATGATTAAATAAGCGTGGCTCTGCTCGTGGATGTATGAATTGTGTGTGCATACGTTTGCTGCATTTGTATTGATGCATTAGCATAGGGTAATCATATAACAAACAAAAAAATGAAAAAACCCTAAAAAATAAAAAAGTGATAAGATAAAAGACCTTTATCTCAGACAGTCTTCAGTTAAGCTAGCCTGGTTTCAGGTTCTTTGTAAGCTAAGTAGCCACGTTGACCGACAGAAGAGATAAAGGGTCATAAAAAAAATATATATAAAAAAACAAATCAAAGCCATGAAAATACCTCTGTTACAAAATAAAAGTTTTTTTAACAAAAGTCCTATAATTCATACCACTTGTTGCTCATAAAAATAAAAAGAGAAGAAAATAGGACTCTCTTCATTAAAATCCATAAACATTCATATAGATAACCTTTCTTTCAAGAAAAACCCAGTACTATCATACATCATATTAGGAATAAAACATGATAATACTTAGAAAAATAAACACTTCCATACATGCATTTACAAAAATTCATCCTCATATCATGCATTTTCACTTTTGCTAGATAATGGAGGGATCCGGTAATAGACAATTAAAGAAAGTGGAGATCCTTTTATGCCGTGTAGAGAAGTTAAGGCAGTTGTGTACATATATGCCGCCAGAGGTCTGTGCTAGTTTTGAGAAGTCTTACGGAAGAATTCTTGACCTCTTGAAGATCAGTATTGATCCGATATTTGTTAGAGCTTTGGTCCACTTCTGGAGTCCCAATCTACACTGCTTTGAGTTCTCGCAGTTTGACTTGGTACCAACCTTAGAAGAATATGAACTCATGGTCAGATGGCCTCAGTCAATTGGGGTCTATGTTTGCTCGGGAGTATACGTAGCCGTGAGTAAGGTTGCTACTATCATACGACTGCCTCCTCATCAATCCACCCTAGAGGGAAAAGGAAATATCGGAGGTTGGAAAATGGCCGTAATAGAAGACCACTTAGTTTCTCCAGGTCGAAAGAAAGATTGGTCTACATTCAACAAAACTCTAGCATTGGCAATGTTTGGAATCATATTATTCCCATTTCATGTGAACATTGTGGATCATGCTGCAATAGATGCATTTTTTGCCTGGGATGTATACTCAAAGAGTCCTATACCTGCAATCCTCGTTGACACCCTGCTTTCCGTAGATTTTTGCCGACAGAAACAGGAGAAAACACTTAGATGCTGCACTTCATTATTATATGTGTGGGGCATTACTCATTTTTATGCTTCAAGCCACATGGGCGTATTTCCTGATCCTCTAAGGAGTTTTTCGAAAATCCCTCTTCAACATTGTCAAGCTTTAGAGTGGAAGACCGAGTTAGAAAGCTGGAACATACAGCACGTATCATGGGTTTGCCCTTGGTTCCGACCCGGTTATATTCTCATACGATGCGGAGATTACTTGAGCGTACCACTTCTAGGTCTCAGGGGTTGTATAGCCTACTCTCCTAAGATGGCTATGAGACAACTTATGAGAACCCAGACCGCGCCAGCTCAGGAAGAGCTCAGGAGGCTGAGTCTATGCCATTATTCCCATAGCTTTGAAGAAGTATCCGTTGTCCGGAAAGTATGGGAAAGACCAGTCTATATGGGAGATAAAGAACTCAGAAAGGTTCAGGTATCTACATCCCATGAATATGAAGAATGGAGGAAAAATAGAGGGATACCCCAACCATCTGCTGCATTCATCACAACGTTAGTCAGTGAAGAGCTACAATTGCAGGTCAATGCCTTAAACAAGAGGGTTGAAGTCATGGAAGCACAGCTAAGGGCTTTTGAAGAGAAAGAGCAAGAATCAACCCTTATAATAAATGGTCTAAAAAGGCAATGTAGAAAGAAGGACCACGAAATAGAGCGTCTTAAGAATGATTGTGCTGATTATCAGGAATAGACTAAACAAGCATTGAAGATCCCGAGACTTGAGCAAGATAGTATGTTCCGGGACATGAATGACGAAATAGCACATCTTGAGAGCACGCTTGCGAGACAGGCAAGAACGATCAAGTTAATACAGGATGACCTAGCAAATACTCGGTCGAAGCACGAAGTGGTGGGAAACCGCTGAAAAATACGAGAATAGACCTAGAGGAGCTACATGAGAATGAAAAAGATGGATTAGCTCGGTATGGTCAATTACTTCTTGAAAGAGACCGAATAATAAAGAGGTCTGATCAGCAGCATGCCTTGATCGTTCATCAGGAAGAAAAGATAAAAGAGGCTCGTCGATATAGTGAAGATATGAGTCGGGCGGTATCTGAGCAAATCAAGACGCTCAGAAATCACGTGATAACAGCTGAAGACGAATTACGAAGAAAGCCTAATTTACCTATAGGATTCTTCAAGCTTTTTCGCTTTTGTCAACACTTGCTTCAAAGCATTGTATAAAAGGATATACACTTTCTAATAAAAGGATTTATTTTTTTCTCCTTAAATTGTCTATTGCATTCATAAGTTGCATACATTCACATATCCCTCCTCGTTTTAATAATAAAGATAATAAAAAGAAAGAATTAACTGATGTGCTTTCCACAAATCAGAAAAATGGAAAAAAAGCCTTCTGTCATCAAAATCTCTACGACGGTCGATAAACCCGAAGATAATAACAAACAAGCACCGTTAATCATTCCAATCGATAAAAGGGAAGAAGCAATAACGCCTTTACGTTTATTCGTGCCGCGTCCTTTCCCTTATTCATCAAATACAGTTGTACCTTGGAGATACTCAGAAGAATTGCCAGTTAATCAAGATATCTCCAATATAGCCGGTATTGGGGGCATGACTCGAAGCGGAAGAATATACTCCCTCAAGGAATTACAAGAAAATACTACTAAAAGAGAAGGCGAAAAATAAGGCCGAAAAAGAAAAGGAATCCAAGGAGGAGACAGATGAGTTACTCCAATACATAAGACAAAGTGAGTACTCTATCATCGATCAACTCAATCGTACTCCAGCAAAGATAACTTTGTTATCACTCATCATGAGTTCGGAACCGCATCGAAACACATTGTTAAAGGTTTTGAATGAATCATTCGTTCCGCATGCAATATCCCAAGACAAGTTTGAAGGAATTATTGGTAATATTACAGCCAATAATCACCTTACCTTCACTAATGAAGAACTCCCTATTGAAGGGTCCAATCATAATAAGCCCTTGCATATTTCTGTCAAATGCAAGGAATATCTCATTTCCAAAGTTCTTGTGGATAATGGGTCATCCTTAAATGTTATGCCTAAAAATACACTCGACAAGATAACACTGCAAGGAACCCACATGCGCCCGAGTAATACAGTTGTTCGAGCCTTTGACGGATCAAGACGTGAAGTAGTAGGAGAGATTAGTCTACCAATTCAAATTGGCCCTACTGTCTTCAACATAGACTTCCACGTGATGGATATCACGCCAGCATACAGTTGTCTCCTTGGTAGACCTTGGATTCATAGCGCTAAGGCAATACCTTCAACGCTCCACCAGAAAGTCAAGTTTGTGACAAATGATAAACTAGTCACATTTCAAGCTGAAGAAGACTTTCTGATTAGCAAACCGTCTGTCCAACCATATGTGGATGCGACTGAAGAGGCTCTTGAAACATCTTTTCAAGTGCTCGAAATTGCCAACATAGAAAGATTCCCTGCTAATGTAAAAGTGGCCCATATGATGAAAAAATATGGATATCGCCCAGGACAGGGGCTCGGAAAGAATGCTCAAGGAATAAGAGAGCCACCAGATTTCAAGGATAATCTGCTAAAGTATGGTTTAGGGTACGACCCCACAAAAGATCAAACCATACGGAAAGCAGGGAAGTCTTACCCCTCGAAGACGATATTCCGAAAAAGAGGGGTATTAGCGCAAAGGGTAGCGTTAGTCATTAGGTGTCCTTCTTCTGATTCTAAGGGATGTAGACCTAGTGACTATTAGAGATCACTCCTCGGGGTATGCCCGGCCCCCGAGCATCTTTAGGGCACACATTTCCCTGAAATTACAAAAGAATGCTATTCTTACTATCTGCTTCTTTTCTTACTAAATGTACCTATACCCCATTTTAATAAACAAAAGTTTAGATAAAACGTTTTGTTCCAAATGTGTCCGAACAATTAAAGCGCCGCAAAGTAAAGTAAAAATGATTGATTAACTAGAAACACAAATGAAATCTATCTTGACAAAATCAAGTTTCGACAATGTTGTGCAAAAAAAAATATATATATATATATATATATATATATATATATGCATATAAAAGAAAAGCTCGTTGAGGCCAAAGGCCGAGACAAGAAAATAAAAGGGCAAAATACCGGCAGGAAACCCACAAAGGGGGCTGCACAAAAGTTAGGGTAAACCCGGCAGGAGACCAGAACAATAATAAAGGGTAGCACTGGGAAAAAATTAGGGTTATTAAAAGTCCGCTAGGTATTCCTTAAAAATAAATACAAAAAAAAGGGAAACCTAGACAAAAGTTAGGACATAAGCACAGACATCGTAGGCCGAAAACCCGAAAGGGCGGCCTAGGGAATTTAATCGATCGCAAAAAGGCGCTATAAATCAGTAAACAACGACGCCACATCATAAGAATGAAACGTTTATCTAAACTAGCCTAAACACCGACCAACCTTGGCTAGCCATTCTTACAAAAACCTCTATTATAAAAAATATCCCTCTAAAACACAAACCTTTGTTGTAAATCCTTTTCTTTCTCTTCTCTTGACCATTTCACTATAAAGCATTCAAGTAATAAAGGGGAATGTGGTAACATAGTGATCAATAGGAAGGTCGAAATCTTTAAGAAAAGGAAGGAGGGCATTGATATGGCAGTTGCCCTACGAACAGAAGATAGTTCTTCGGCCATAGCAAAGAAAATTCTGAGACGGCAAGTCAATACAACTTAGCTTGTTGATCAATAAACAAGATGATGTAAAGGCACAACAGCGAGAATGCGCCCGAAGTCAAAGCACATCAGTTAAAACTTTCGAAATATTAACTGAAATAGATCATAGGATGCATATCATGAAGCATTACATGCATTAAAGCATAAATGAAGGGAATCCTATCTTCAGTTTCATCAAAAAACACGAAAATTAACTCAAAAAAAACAACAACATCAACATAAGAAGCTTGAGACGGCCGTCCCAAAGTCCAGACGGCCGTCCCAAGTGCCCAAATTCAGTTGGGATGCACGTCTCAGGTGGGGGTTGGCCTGTGTGCAATTTTTGCAGTTGGGACGGTCGTCCCAACCCAGACGGCCGTCCCAAACCTCCATGCGCGGCCTATATAGGTGGGGCGCGGGTTTTGGATCCAGTATCTCAATCCAAGCTTCCTATCTTGCTTTTCCTCCTTCTCTATACACTTTTAGCATCCCTAAGAGAGTAGAGCTCACAATGGAACATGGAGAAGCCTCATCCAGGAGAAAGCGCACCAGGACTGCTGCTAGAAGAACTCCTGTCACCAGCATGTTGCTAGCGAAGCACATCAACAACGACCGGCAAATATCCAACAATTTGCCCGGTATCCTATGCTCTGCGACTCGGATTTTGAAATCTTAGCTACATTCGGTTGGGAGCAAGATGTCGGAAAGTTCATCCACAACATAGGATGGGACTTTCCGCTCAGTGAGCCACCTACTCGGATCCACCGCACCGCCACAATGGAATTTCTTGCCTCTGTCAACATGATGGAAATGCCATCCGCAACTCCCGGAGTGCCACCAACTCAAGCTGTCTCCTACTTGGATGGAGGGAGCCTACCGGACCACCGTTCGGATGACTTTAATGTCATAATGGGTTTACGCCAACGAGCGGATACAAGAACACCAGAATACCGGTCCGCATATCCGGAAAAACCTGTTGTTCTCACCACCACTAGCATGTGGAAAGAGATCACTTGGAGCTCACAACCTGCCAACTCACTTGAAGGGGGCATCCTTTTCTCCTCCGCTCCACATATGCCATAAAATGCTCGCCGGGACCCTACACAGTCGGAATGAGAGCCGAGGGAAGGTAACGTCGGTCGACCTTTTCATCGTCTACTATATGCACCAGGGGCATAAATGCAACCCGGGATACGCATTCCCGAAGGCCATAAAGGAATGCGGTACTCGAGGACCAGCGAGAGCTATCATGATAGCTCCCCTTCTTACCCCTTTGGTCGAGTATTGGGGATGCACTCGATGGAGAAGATCTCCCAGCTCGAACTCCAACCGGAGCCGATCAACGGAGGAGTGCTGACACACATGAACATCCTCGGCAAGCAAGGGACCGGGTTCATATTGAACCCTATCATCTCGATTTCATGGGATATGCGCGACTTCGATACGCCGCAAGACATCCCTACTACCTCCGAATCCCGGCAGCAGTCACGCGATCCGGACTTCCTCGGCCTGTACCGACGCACGGACGAGGAGCATGCATACATGGAAGGAGAGTTCCAGTTCATACGCCAGCGGTTTAGTCGGCTAGCTGTTAATCAAGATAGGACGGACCGCCGGATAGAGAGCTTGGTACGAGACTCGGGCGAGATTCCAGCGCGCCTACTCCGTCGCTTCCCTTCGCAGTACCATCCTCCCACTCCAGTCCAGAGGCAGATGATTAGGAGGAGTCTTTTTTTTAGATAGTTTTTAGTATTTTGAAAAATGCTTGAATGTATCAAACAAAAAAGCAGTAATAAATAAAAGTAGTTATTTTTGTTTCATATTTCAAAAGCCCATGTGTACAAAAACTATAAAATAAAAGGCACACATGATATACTAAAAAAGTCAGATTTCAAAAAATTCGCGATAAAATTAAATCGCGATAGAAAAAGGCAAAATCAAAATTATATTCAGCAGAATAAGGAGCTTGAAGGAAACTAGTTCCAACCATCAAACTTCTACACCAATAAAAGAAGGAGAAGAAAAGCCAATGGAAAAGGCTTGATCATCCTCAAGAGGATCCTTGCCTATTCAAAGGCGAAAAATACTCCCCGACTCAACACCACCACATGAGTCGTCAAACATAAATCACTTGGAGCTGCAATCGGCATCCTTCCACCCGAGAAAAGACATCAACAAAGAAGAAAGGCCGACGGAAAGGCTCGACCATCCCCAAGAGGATCCTTGCCTACTCCAAAGGCAAAAAGAAAAAGACTACTTCGTGACTCGGCTTCATTACCACATGAGTCATCAAGCACACTCATATAAGGATCTCCGCTTCATTCCCCAACGAAGAACAAGGGTTACACAAGAGCCCATCATACGAAGTCAAGTTCCCTATATCACAGGGGCAACAAAAAGAAAAGAAAGAAAATTTTTCATCCGCAACGAGAGGCCACTACGAGAAAAGGCCAAATAAATGTCTCTAAACAGAGCATATCAAGAAAAATCTCCACAAAGAGGAAAAGAAGAAAAATATTCACCCCGATCAATAAAAAACTTCACAAAGCCAAGAGCCAAGACTCCATCATCAAAGTTGAATCCCCAAGAAATAAAGGAAAATTCCCCAGGGATCACCGAAAAGAAAAAAAGAAAAAGATATCTTTTCATTCAAAGAAGAAGCCAATGTGCATAAAAAGAGCACACATACAAAAAACCAAATCGCAAAAAAAGAGAAATCGCGAGAAAAGGGTAAAAACCCATTCCCCAGCAAAATAAGAGCTTAGGCAAAACCAGCTCAAACAACAGTAGCCAATAAGGAGTCGAAAAACTCCATTTCTCCCTAGAGGAACAATTCAAGACGAGATCTCGGAATGAAATTAATTCCCCAGTGGATCATCAACAAGAAAACTACCCCGGTGAGCCTACGACAAAGGCAAACTACAAAATTATATCCACGGGGAGTTAATCGCTCATAACGTCCAAAGACGGATATCCATAGTGAAGCACAAAGCCTTCACTTGCAACAAGCAAGCAAAAAAACTAGTATCCCCAAGAAATAGGAAATCAGCCTATGCAAGAGGCAATCCAAACCCTCAAAGTCTTCACCACTATTGAAGCATTCGCCTAATCAAGAGGCACAACAAAATCCCCAAATGAATCTTCGCCTAATCAAGAGGCACAATCAAGAAGAGAATTCAAAATCCCCAGAGGATTCCCGCCTAAAAAGAAGCAATCAACAAGAATCCCCGGCCAAGACCGGACGGCTAAAAGGAAAAGCCAAAATCAACAAGAATCCCAGCCAAGACCGGATGGCTAAAAGAAAAAGCCAAAACAATGAAATCCCGCAAAAGCCTGGATGGCTAAAAGAAAAAGCCAAAATCAAAGAATCCCTAGCCAAGACCGGATGGCTAAAAGAAAAAGCCAAAACAATGAAATCCCGACAAGCCGGATGGCTAAACGAAAAAGCCAAAAACAAAGAATCCTCGGTAAAACCGGATGACTAACAGAAAAGTCAAAAATTCAAATATTCCCCACGGAATAGGCGCATGAACAGAAACAATAAGCCGCCAACACATCTCCAAAACCAGATTACCACAGGATTGACTATCAAAAAGTCATTCTAAAATCCTTGCAGAACGAGGCTTATTCGGAACCTTGCGGAACGGGGTTCGGACCGGGTGGGGGTAGGTACCCATCGAATCTTGCGGAACGAGATTCGGACCGGGTGGGGGTAGGTACCCATCGGAACCTTGCGGAACGGGGTTCGGACCGGGTGGGGGTAGGTACCCATTAGAATCTTGCGGAACGAGATTCGAACTAGGTGGGGGTAGGTACCCATCGAGCCTTGCGGAACGGGGTTCGGACCGGGTGGGGGTAGGTACCCATCATAATCTTGCGGAACGAGATTCGGACCGGGTAGGGGTAGGTACCCATCGAGCCTTGCGGAACGGGGTTCGGACCGGGTGGGGGTAGGTACCCATCGAATCTTGCGGAACGAGATTCGGACCGGGTGGGAGTAGGTACCCATCGGAACCTTGTAGAACGGGGTTCGGACCAGGTGGGGGTAGGTACCCATCGGAACCTTGCGAACGGGGTTCGGACCGGATGAGGGTAAGTACTCATCGAATCTAGCAAAAATGCGGATTCGTACTCGGGTGGGGGTAGGTACCCACCAAAACCTTAAAAATAAGGTCCGTACCGGATGAGGGTAAGTACTCATCGAATCTAGCAAAAATGCGGATTCGTACGGGTGGGGGTAGGTACCCACCGGAACCTTAAAAATAAGGTTTTGTACCGAGATGAGGGTAGATACTCATCAAAACTCAGCAAAATGCATCGGGTAGAGTAAAAATACTCACCGAAGCATTACTAAAAACGGGTGCAAAGACTTGCTTCTATTAGAGGATAGTTCAGTGTTGAGCACCTCGGAAGTAAGTACCCACAAGAGTTTAGCAAAATGCGAACTCATACCAGGTGAGGGTAGGTACTCACCAAAACCTTGTAAGAACAAGGTTCATACCTGGTGGGGGTAGGTACCCACAAAAGTCTAGTAAAATACAGACTTATACCCGGTGAGGTTAAGTACTCACCAGAGCTTTATAAAAGGAGGCTCAAACCAGATAGGGGTTGGTACCTATCAAAATGTTTATCATCCGGAGGATCAGCAAAGAAGCAGCATCCGAAGGATAACCGGGCAAAAGGGTTAACTCCTTCCCCTGCCGAATAATTTTGTCGGTATATTAAAACCAACAAATTATTTAGGCAGGTGAAGGGGGGGCAGCTGTAGACCCCTAATTTTGCCCGGCCTCTCAAAATAAAAGCTAGGGAGACTTCACACAAAGATAAAGTTCACTCGACTTCATATCAAAAACCGAGAAAGACCTCCCGCAACAAAGACGGGGTTCACCCATCCACACAATAAAGACTAAGGAGACTTCCTACGCGAAGATAAAGCTCGCCCGTAATCTTAATAAAGGCTAAGAAGACTACCTATATGAAGATCAAGCTTCGATGGACATCTATCGGCATCAATCTACGTCTGAAAAAGGAAAGGAAAGCTTCCCGGGGGTCCCAGAACGCGAAAGCAGGCCAAGACAGGTTGGGACAGTCGTCCCAAACATCAAAAACGAAGTGAGACGCACGTCTCACCTTTGGGACGCACGTCCCAAACCATAAAATTCAAGTGGGACGGCCGTCCCAACCCAAACTGGCCGTCCCACTCTCCCCCCCAGCTTGGCCCAATGTAAATTTTGCAGTTGGGACGGCCGTCCCAACCCAGACGACCGTCCCAGATGTCCAGGCTGCGAAATCTATAAATAGGAGCCTCATTTGTCATTCTCCACACCCCAAACAACTCCAAGACTTGTCTTCTTCTCTCCCTCCTTCGAATGATCTCTCTGATTGCCTTTAATATGTAACAATCAGTTAAGGAATTTGTATTCCGGCATTCGATTCTTCTAGAAAATTTTAGTCGAGTCGAGTTTATTGGAGAGGAGAGTCGTTGTAGAGTGAAGGATTGCCGCAAAGCGTCCTCTGTATAAAAGACTTATAATATAAAGCTTGCTTCGGAGGTTCTTCTTAATTCTCTTCCCTTTTATTGCTTTATTTACTGCTTTCTGTATGCAATGTAGATAAAACCATGTAGATAACCATATTTAAATACTGTACGAATAAAATAGGGTAATAACGTAATTTCTTGTAATCTTTACTTAAATGAATTAATCCGTCATAGGGAACCCGAAAGGGGCGTTGTGGGGTGCTAATACCTTCCCCACACGTAACTAACTCCCTTACCCGACTCTGGTTATAATGGCCAAGTTTGGTTTTTATTAAAATCAATGCCTTTTTCTCCTTTTCCAATGTTTATGGTTAAAACATTGGTGGCGACTCCAAAAGAACCCTTTTCGAAAACCTTGCTTCTATTAGAGGATAGTTCAACGTTGAGCGCCTCAGAAGCAATGAACATATTTTTAACAAAAAATGCGAGTCTCAACCATCTTTTCGCGACCGCTCGCATTAACGTTCGAGATGTCCCAGGATGTCGGAATGGACGGCGGCGACAGACCCCACTAAGGGCCGAGCGGAAAAAGGAAAAGGGAAGTCTACCCTCCGCACACTCAAGCAAATTTTCCGAAGTGGAGGGATGCAAGCGTCAAGAGCTACCCTAGTCATTAGGAGAACTTTTTCTTCATTTAAAGGGATGTAAACCCCATGATTGTTAGAGATTATCCCCCAGGGCTAGCCTGACCCCCGGGGCTAGCCCGACCCCCGGGCATTTGAGGGCACATATTCCCTTATTAATTAATAAAGAATACTTCTTACAATTTGCTTCTCTTCTTGCTATTTCTGACTAGACCTCACAATAACCTTGTCTAAATAAACGGAAAAAACAGAAAAAAGGAGAAGAATAAAAAGCGCATCCAAATAATCAACATTCACCATTGCCATTACAGTCAAGCTAGTTGATTAGAAGCACTCAAATAAGGCTTTACCTCACCATAAAAAAAAAGTCATGCTTCATCAATATTGTGAACAAAAAAAAATAAATACATAATAAAAAGGGAAAAAAGCCCATAGAAGCCAAAGCCCAAAAAAAAAAGGGGCAAAATACCCGGTAGGAAACCCACTAAGGGGGCTACGCAAAAGATAGGGTCAACCCGGTAGGACACCCGAACAAAAATAAAGGGTAGCCTAGGCAAAAGTTAGGGTTACAAAATAAGATCCGCTAGGATTCCCCAAAAAATACAAAAAGAAGGAACCTAGACAAAAGTTAGGGCCAAAACACAATATCCTAGTTCGAAAACCCGAAGGGCGATCTAGGGAAGTCAACTAGCCATAAAAAGCAATGGAAATAAAACTAAGGCGCAAGTACAAAAAAGAAGGGGAAAAATGTTTGCTTAGACAAAACCTAAACACCTAAGCCCAACCCTAGCCAGCCATGCTTACAAAAACCACTTTCTAAATGAAAATCAACCTTCTAAAACACAAACCATTGAATTTACCTCTTTACTTCTTTTCTCTTGACCTTCACAACAATATTCTAATAAGTCAACAAGAGGATTGAAATCCCTAGAGTGGAGAAAGAGTGACACTACATGGCAAAGAGTGCTCTACAAAAGAAAAAGAAAAGGAAAAAAGGAAAAGCCAATTATCCTTCGGTTACAAGAAGTCCGACATGGTACAGCCAAACACAAGAACGTAGATCAGAGGGCTTTCGACGCTACAAGACACGTCAGTGAAATCCTTCTGAAAAATTAACTAAGATAGGCATTATAGGACATCAAACATGAAAACATTGCATGCATAAAAAAATGCTTTTGAACCAATTCCTATTTCCTCTACAAAAAAAAACAACCAAAATTCGAGACGGCCGTTTGGACTTTCCAGACCGCTGTCTCGGTCTTCAAAAATTCGAGACCGCTGTCTCGACTTGGCCGAAAACGAGACGGCCGTATCACTTGGCGAGACGGCCATCTCGCTTAAGGTTAAAGTCGAGACCGCCGTTTGGAGATCCCAGACAGCTGTCTCGACCTGCACAATTTCGAGACCGCCGTCTCGACTTCCCAGACGGTGGTCCCGGATTCAATTTTTTCCCTATATATAGGGGGTGCGTCCTGGAGGTTCCTCACAACTCCCCTGCACTCTAACTCTCAGATCTCTCACTTCCGAGCACTTTCTGGCTAAAAATGTTTCGTGGAAGTCAATCTAGAAAGAGAAGAGGCACTGCTGGCGCTAGCAGTTCTTCGGCACCAGCCCCCCAAGATCCTACTCAGCTCTCGCCACAACACCTAGCCCATCTCGAGCACATCCGAGGTTATACGTGGCACCCCATGCTCATGCTTGACTTCGGCATCCTCGCCGAGTTTGGGTGGGAGGACGATGTCCGGGCCCACATAGATAGCATTGGGTGGGGCTTCCTGCTGCAGCCTTCCCCTACCCACGTGTACCCTCAAGTGGTACTGGAGTTCCTGGCCTCCATTTCCTACGCCGAGGCTCCCTCCATGGTCCCGGGCCTGCCACCAACCAAGATGGTAAACTACTTCATGGGTGGGACGTACCGGACTACCACCCTCGACGAATTCAATGTGAGCATTGGGTTCGTCCGGCCCGACGATGTGCTAACTCGGGAGTACCGGGACGCCATCTGCAGTCGTCCCACCAACCTCACCGCCGGCGAAATGTGGGAAGAGCTCACCAGGTCGCCCACGCTGCCCACGCTGATGAAGGGGTCAGAGCTCCCCCCAGCCCTCCGCATTTGCCACAAGCTGCTGGCTGGGACTGTCCACGGGAGAAAGGAGAGCCAGGGTAAGGTAGCCCTCCCAGACCTCTTCGTACTTTACTGCATGAGTCAGAGGCGATGTTGTAACCCTGGCTACTTCTTCCTGAGGGCCCTTAAGGACTTCGAGAGCAGACCAGTGGGAGTCGTCCTCATGGCTCCTCTTATCACTCCCCTGGCAGAGATATGGGGGTGCACTAGCTGGGAAGAGCTGGCCTCCATCCTACGATTCAAATCCATCAACGGGTCAATTCTGGTCAGCATGGGGATGCTGATACGCCGTTGGACCCAGTTGGTCCTTCATCCCTCGCTGGATTTCGCGCTGGATCTCCAGGACATCGTGGCAATGCACGATCTCCCAACACCTCCCGACTTCCAGCAGCCACATCAGCACCAACAACCACCGCAATACACAGACGACTTTGCTGGCGTAAACCGCAACATCTACGATCTGCGCCAGCAATTCGATCAAATGTTTGTGCGGCAGGAGCAATTGACCCTAAGGCAGGAAGCCTTTGACACCCGACTGGAGACGATGTACCAATATCAGCAGGGAATGCGGCAAGACTGGGCAACATTCCAGCAAGAATACCGTGATGAAGCCCAGGAGCAAGCAGAATTTCGAGAACATATCTACCAGCAATTCGCTTATCATGGATCGTCTCCAGAAGATAGCCCTTAGGGATAGTACTTGAAAAATGGCTGTAATAAAATTTTCCCTTATGAAATAAATTTTTCTATTTCATGCATACCTTTGTCACCATTTTCAAAAGTCAGCGTAACCAAAAAAAAGAAAGAAAGATAAAGAGTAAAAAGACGTACGCTCAAGAAAAAAGCCAAAATCCTAAATCGCGAGAAAAAAGAGATAAAACCGCGAGAAAAAGGCAGGATTAAGACAAGCCATCACCTTGACCAACAAAATTCGACAACCAAGTCGAACAACAAACAAAGATTGCCCGGCCAGCCAGCAAGAGTCGGGTGATCACCACCAAAAGATCAAAAACAAAGAATCCCCAGCAATCAACAAGATGGATGAGCACCCACAAAATCCCCGGCACAGACTGGACAAACCTCAGAAGACAAGAGGACACACCTCAAACGCTCGGTGCATGAGCCACCCGAGCAGTAAGCCGCCGCCACTACCAGCCTGATGGGTGGTTCATACCCATCCAGTCCAACACACAGCGGACTGTAATTGCCAGCCTGATGGGGGGTTTATACCCATCAACCGAAGGATCGGCTACCGTTAGAAGGATTATCCTAAGGTTCTACCATGTGTCAACCGAAGGGATCGGCTACCGTCAGAAGGAGTATCCTGGAGGTGCACATCACAACTTTTCCCCAGAAGATCAACCACCACAAGACGGAACATCCGAAGGGTAACCGGGCAAGAGGGTCAACTCCTTTACCTTCCAGTCGATCTTCTTCGCACAACAGGCCAACAGCCGACTGGTCAGGTAAAGGGGGGGCAGTTGTAGACCCCTATTCTTGCCCAACCTCAACATAAAGACTAGAAGACCTCATTTTCGAAGATGGATGAAGCCTAAGAAGCCACTAGGAGAGACTATTAGGCCCCATACTAGGATAGGAGGGATTTTTAGCACAAAAATAAGGATTTTCGCCTTTTAAGGTTGAGACCGCCGTCTCGCCTTGCGCAAATGGCGAGACGGCCGTCTCGCCAAACGAGACGGCCATCTCGATTGGCGAGACCGCCGTCTCGACCTTGTCAGACGAGACGGCCCGTCTCGACCTGACAGGCGCGAATTCCTATAAATAGGGTCCCCATTCCCCTCATTCCACATAGTTCTTGCTCCTTCTCTCTAGACTTTTGTTCAAATTCTCTCTCTAGAACCCCTCCGAAGCATTTTCGGAGTTTCTGAGCATTTCTAAGAGTGTTTTTGAGCGTTTCGAGAGGTTTCCGACGCTGTGTAGAGAGAAGGGTTGCCGCAAAGCACCCTATTTTCAGAAACAATTAATAGAAAGCGTGCCTCGGAGGTTTCTACACACTCTCTCTCTTTTACCGCTTTATTTTAATTATGCAATAGATATAGGGCCATGTAGTCATAATCTTTAAATTCCGCAAATAAAAGGGTAAAAGCGTATTTTTCACCGGTTTAATTATTTTTAAATAGCTGGCCTATCATAGGGAACCCGAAAGGGGCATCGTAAAGGAACTAACACTTCCTTTACACATAACTAACTCCCTTACCTAACTCTGGTTCTAACGACCAAAGTTGGTTTTTCAAAAGCCAACGCCTTTTAACCCCTTTTCCGATGTTTCCGGTAAAAACGTTGGTGGCGACTCTAGAGAACCCTTCAAAACTAGCTCTTGGATTAGCCCGGTTATCGGACAACCTAAGAGCGCCCTTTCGAAAACCTCGCCTCTAGGTTCAGCCCGGTTATCGGACAACCTAAAGGCGTTGTAACCACACCAATAAAAACGTGAAAAACAGAAAGTCGAAACCATCGCGTCGCTCCGATCGCCTCGTTTTGACGACAGCAACACCGGGGATTTTTGTTTTTGTCGATTGTGCCTCTTGATTAGGCAGATGCTTCAATAGTGGTAAAGGCTTTATGCTTGTTGTTTTTCGCCTCTGAATAGGATGATGTTCCACTTGAGGATATTTGCTCTTGATAATACCTCTGAGTAGGCAGGTGCTTTATTGGAAGCTTTGTGCTTTGGACTTGTATTGCCTCTTGCATAGGTTGATTTCCCGTTTCTTGGGGATATTGGCTCTTTGCTTGCCTTTGAGTAGGCACAGGTTTCATTGGAAGTGGAAGCTTTGCATTCCATTAGGGATATCCATATTGGGCGTTATAGGCGATTAACTCCTTGAGGATATGAATTTGTAGTTTTTGCCTTTGCTGGTAGGCTCGCTGGGGATAGTTTTTCTTTTTGGTGATCCACCAGGGATTTGATCATTTTCCGGAGATCTATTTTGAATTGCCCCCTAGGGAGGAATGGAGTTTTTGAACCCTTGTTGGATGCTGTTATTTTGAGCTGGCTTTGCCTACGCTCTTATTCTGCTGGGGAATGGGCTTTTACCTTTTTCTCGCGATTTTATCTCTTTTTCGCGATTTTGAAAATTTGGCTTTTAAATGTGTGTTCCTTTTTAATTTCTTTTATGCACACTGGCTTTTTGTTATCTGCTGGATGAAAAGATTTATTTTTTCTCTTTTCTTTTTGGTGATCCCGGGGAGTTTATTGGCTTCCTGGGGATCCAATCTTTGATTTGATTTTTTATGATGGAGTCTTGGCTCCTAGCTTTGTGAAGCTCTTATTAAGCTAGAGGATGGAAATTTTCTTGTTTTCCTCTTTTTGTAGACTTTTCTGAAATGCTCTACTTGGAGATATTTATTCGGCATTTTTTGTGGCCTCTATTGGGGAATGAAAAGTTTTTCTTTTCTTTCTTTTTGTTGAACCCCTGAGGATATGGTGATCTTGACTCTATATCTTCTTTGGTTAATCTTTGTGTAATCCTTATTCTCCTTTGGGGAAGTGGTGGAGATTCTGGATGAATGTGCTCGATGACTCATGTGGTGATGAAGCTGAGTCGTGAGGTAATATTTTTGTTTTGCCTCTAGAGTAGGCAAGGATCCGCTTGGGGATGATCATGCCTTTCCGTTGGCTTTTCTATGTTGATGGCTTCCTTTTTCTTGGATGGAAGGATGGTGGTTGGAGCTTCGAATGATTATGTTTGATGACTCATGTGGTGATGTTGAGTCGTGGAGTAATTTTTGTTTTGCCTTTGGAGTAGGCAAGGACCCGCTTGGGGATCATCGAGCCTTTCCGTTGGCCTTTTTCTGGTGTACCTTCGTTTATTAAGGTAGAAGGTTAGAGCTAGTTTCCTTGAAGCTCTTTATTCTGCTGAAATGGTTTTGATTTTGCCTTTTCTTTCTTGAAGGAATTTTTATTTGGAGACTGGATTCTGACGCCTACTATTTTCAATCACAAGTATGGAGACTAGACTCCTTATATGCATGTTTATTAATCTTATTTTAAAGAAAATTATTTTTTTCTTGATTTTGATAAAGTCGTATTGTGCAACTACTTTGTGTGTGGATGTTCTAGATGCAATCTATTTGTTTATTTATTTTTTTATTGTAGACCCCAAATCTTGCCCGGCCTCCAAATAAAGTCAGAAGACCCCCTATTTGAAGACGGTCGAAGCCTAACAAGCCACTAGGAGAGACTATTAGGCCCCCGTACTAAGATAGGAGGGTTTTTTGGCCCGAAAAATAAGGTTTTTCACCCTGAAGGGACGACACCGCCGTCTGGAAGGACCAGACCGCCGTCTCGCCTCACGCCAGCGACGAGACCGTTGTCTCGCTTGTCCAGACGGCGGTCTCGCCACTGCAAAAGTCGAGACGGCGGTCTGGGTTTTCCAGACGGCGGTCTCGACCTCCTGCCATGGTCGAGACGGCAGTCTGGATTGTCCAGACGGTGGTCTCGACCCTGTCAGACGAGAACGGCGGTCTCGCCACTGTCAGGCGCGAAAACCCATAAATAGGGGCTCCCTCCCCTCATTTCAACACACCAAGCACAGTAGCTCTCCCTTCTCTCTAGATTTTCTCTCTCTAGAACCCCTCCGAAGCATTTCCGGAGTTTCTGAGTGTCTCTAGGCATAAATTGAGCGTTCTAAATCTTCTTTAGAATCCCTCCGAGGCATTTCCGGAGTTTCTGAGAGTTTGTAGAGTGAAGGGTTGCCAAAAAGCACCCACTCTTTAAAGAGAAATACAAAAAGCTTGCTTTGGAGGTGCACCCTCTCTCTTTCTAATTTTGCCGCTTTCATTTAAAATTATGCAATAGACGCTAGGGCCATGTAGTCATAATCTTTAAATACCGCATAATAAAAGGGTAAAAGCGCAATTTTCCAGTTTAATTATTCATCCAAAGTAGTCGGCCTATCATAGGGAACCCGAAAGGGGCGTCGTAAAGGAACTAACACTTCCTTTACACGTAACCAACTCCCTTACCCAACTCTGGTTCTAATGACCAAAGTTGGTTTTCGAAAACCAACGCCTTTTTAAACTCCTTTTCCGATGTTTCCGGTAAAAACATCAGTGGCGACTCCACGAACCCTTCAAAACCCGTTCTTGGGTTAGCCCGGTTATTGGACAACCCAAGAACACTTTTCGAAAACCTCGTCTCTAGGTTAGCCTGGTTATCGGACAACCTAAGGACGTTGTACCCACCCATAAAAAATGCGAAAATCAAAGAGGGTCGAAAAAACCATCGCGTCGCTCCGACCGCCTCTTTTTGACGGCGGCGACATTGATGCATTTAGAAAGTAACCGACATTCTCCCGTTGACTTCATATGAATATGCCGATGGGCTCCTCATTTATGACCATGATTATGGGCTCCTCTTTTATTCATCTTTTGGTTTTAGCCCTATCTTTTGCCTAGACTGCCCTTTACGGGTTTTCGATCTAGCGGGCTGCCTTAATTTTTGCCTAGAATATCTTACGGGGCTTTTGCCTTATCTTTTGCCTAGATCGTTCTTTTGGGGTTTTCGATCTAGAAGGCTACCCTGATTTTTTTCCTAAGAATATCCTAGCAGGCTTTTATTCTTTTATTATTTTTTTTTATGCTTCCCTTTTTTTAGATGCATGCTTGATCTTTGATTAAAGGTCTTTGCGCATATTTATGATTTATCAATAAAGAGGCATTTCCATAATATTTGGTCAAGAGAAAGGAAATGAAAGGGAATTTTATTGAAAAATGAGCAAAAGTTTATTTCTTTTATAGAAGGATTTCAAGGATGTTTAGAAGAATGGGTGGTCAGGGTTGGCTATACTGTTTAGGCTTATACAGTCATGTCTATGATATCTGCCCCCTAGTTCTCCTAATTGCTTCAGTTGAGATGCTTGAGCTCAGAGCGAAGACTTATGCAGACTGCTTGCTTCTGGAAGAATGTTACTTTAGCCGCCTTTTCAGTTTTCGACTAAAATAACCATTGCTCTTAGTTTTTTTTTTTTACCTCTACTTTTTGCCTAGGACGTATCCTAGCGAGGGATATAGACCTTATCTTTTGCCCAGGGATGCCCTTTGTGGGTTTTCATTCCTAACGGGTCTTGAGCAATGTCTTCAAGCATAATACTTCTTTACCGCATCAGAATTGATTGGGTGTCGAAGTTCCTCTCCATCCATATTAGTGAGGATAAGTGCCCCTCCTGAGAAAGCTCGTTTGACCACAAAGGGTCCTTCGTAATTTGCTGCCCATTTTCCAATTTTATCCTTCTGGGCCGGAAGCATTTTCTTTATCACTAGATCCCCTTCTTGATAAGTATGAGGGTGGACCTTTTTATCATAAGTCTTTTTTATCTTCTTTTGATAGGCTTGTCCATGACATATAACATTCAGCCGCTTTTCATCGATAAGGTTTAATTGATCGTATCAACTTTGAACCCATTCAGCTTCTGTTAATTTTGCTTCCATTATAATTTGCAAGGAAGGTATTTCGACCTCTATTGGCAATACGACCTCCATACCATATACCAGGGAGAATGGAGTAGCTCCTGTTGAGGTTCGTATAGACGTTCGGTAACCATGAAGAGAAAAAGGCAACATTTCATGCCAATCTTTATAGGTCTTAACCATCTTTTGAACGATCTTCTTGATGTTTTTATTGGTCGCTTCTATTGCGCCGTTCATTTCGGGCCGATAAGGAGAGGAATTATGGTGTTGAATTTTGAAGTCCTGGCATAGTTCCTCCATCATCTTATTATTCAAGTTGGTTGCATTATCAGTAATAATACGATGTGGGATGCCATATCGACATATGATATTTTTCTTAACAAAGGTGACCACTACCTTTTTAGTCACATGTGCATAAGATGCAGCTTCTACCCACTTAGTAAAGTAGTCGATAGCTACCAAAATGAATCGATGGCCATTGGATGCCTTAGGCTCAATAGGTCCAATAACATCCATGCCCCACATAGCGAATGGCCAAGGGATAGCCATAACATTGAGAGGTACCGGTGGAACATGTACATTGTCTGCATGTACTTGACACTTGTGACATTTTCTAGCATACTGATGACAGTCCTTTTCCATTGTGGTCCAAAAATATCCTGCCCTGAGGATTTTCCTAGCCATGATATGCCCTAGTGCATGAGTCCCGAAGGTTCCTTCATGTATTTCTTTAATCAATGCTTGGGCTTCTTCGAGATTGACGCATCTTAGCAAAGTAGAATCAAATTTCTTTTTATAAAGGGTTTCTCCTATTAACATAAACCCTATGGCCCTTTTCTAAATGATCCTTTTATCATTGTCACTGATCCTATTAACATAAAGGGTTTTCATCTTTTCCATTGTTTATCATCATACAAAAGGCTTGTTTGTAGTGCCTTTTGACTTGGATGATAGGCATCTCATGTTCCTATCCTAACATTAACATGGATGATAATGGTTCAAGTGCATCTGCAATCTGGTTATCTTCCCGAGGGATGTACTCGAAACTGATGTTTTCCATTTTTGAAGTCATATTACGGATGTGCTCCATATAAGGGATTAATTTGGAATTTCTAGTTTCCCATTCACCCTTGAGTTGGTAAATGACAAGGGATGAGTCACCGAATACTTTGAGTCTAGTCATCCCATGATCCAGAGCTGCTTGAATACCTAGAGCATAGGCTTCGTATTTCGCCATATTGTTCGTGCAATCAAAGTTTAGTTTGGCTGTTACTGGGATATACTTCTTTTCGGGAGATATTAAAATAGCTCTGATCCCATGTCCCAGTAAGTTTGAAGCTCCATAGAAAAACATGATCCACTTATTATTTTCAAGTTCTTCATGTTGGATATGCATTATGTGCTCATCTGGAAAATCATCTTGGAGGGATTGATATTCGTCAGTTGGTCCATGTGCCAAGTAGTCTGCTAAAGGACTACCTTTGATAGCTTTCTGAGTGACATGAATAATGTCGAATTCTGAAAGGAGTACCTGCCACTTAGCTATCCTTCCGGTCAAGACGGGTTTTTCAAACAGGTATTTGATTGGATCCATTTTGGAGATCAACCAAGTTGTATGTTTGACCATATATTGTCGAAGTCGCTGAGTTGCCCACACCAATGCACAACATGTTTTTTTGAGTGGTGTATAACGGGTCTCATAGTTTAGAAATTTCTTACTGCGGTAATATATGGCTTGTTCTTTCTTACCCGTATCATGTTGTTGACCGAGCACACATCCCATGGATTCGTCGAGTACTGAAAGGTAAAAAATCAGGGGCTTTCCTTCCACAGGTGGCACCAATACTGGGGGATTGGTTAGGCACATTTTGATCTTTTTGAAAGCTTGTTGACATTCATCGTTCCAAACTTTCGGTTGGTTTTTACGCAATAATTTGAAGATGGGCGTACACTTATCCGTTAATTGCGCGATGAACCGTGCGATGTAGTTTATTCAGCCCAAGAACCCTCTGACTTCTTTTTCTGTTCTTGGTGGGGGAATTTCTACGATTACCTTTGTTTTATCAGGGTCTACCTCAATTCCTTTTTTACAGACAATAAACCCAAGGAGTTTTCCTGATCGTACTCCGAATGTGCATTTAGCCGAATTAAGCTTGATCTGGTATTTCTGAAGTCGATTGAATAATTTCTTTAAGTATTGGAGGTGATCCATCTCATTTTTGGACTTGGCGATCATATCATCCACATATACTTCGATTTCCTTGTGGATCATATCATGAAATAATGTTACCATAGCCCTTTGATAAGTAGCCCATGCATTCTTGAGTCCAAAAGGCATTACTCTATAACAAAATGTACCCCATGGCGTGATGAAGGAAGTTTTTTCTCTATCTTCAACAGCCAATTTAATTTGGTTATACCCTGCATATCCATCCATGAAAGAATAGAGAGTATTTGTAGTGGTTTGATCTACCAGCATATCAATATGTGGTAAGGGAAAATCATCTTTTGGACTTGCACGATTTAAGTCCCTGTAATCTACGCATACTCTGATTTTTCCATTCTTCTTTATAACTGGCACGATGTTTGCCAACCATTCAGGGTATTTTGACACGATTAGAAAATTGGCATCCAACTATTTTTTTACTTCTTCCTTAATTTTCAAGGACCATTCTGGCTTTACTCTTCTGAGCTTCTACTTAACTGACCGAAATCCCTCTTTTAGTGGTAATCTATGCTCCACTATGCTTTTATCAATTCCAGGCATATCATGGTAGGACCATGCAAACACGTCCACATACTCTCTTAGTAATTGTATCAGCCTTTCCCTGACATCATCGTCAATTTGGGTACCAATATTTACTTCTTTCTTATTATCTTCTTGTCCCAAATTGATAGCCTTGGTCTTTTCTTGATGGGGCTGTATTGATTGAGCTTCTTTTTCCAATAGTCTTTGCATGTCCGGGGAAATGGTCCCCTCCTCACTGTCTAACTCAATCCATTCGTCTTCAGCTTTCGGAACTTCCAGAGAGTTTTCAATCACAAACATGATTGTATGGTTATGCTTTGTTTTAGATTTCTTTATTTAATGTGTGAGAGGGAAAAGAATGAAAAAGAATATGAATATTATGAATAATGCCCCGTTGTATTGATAGAAAGAAATATTTACAAAAGCCCACTTTAATAAAAAAATCCCGTGATCATGGGCGAGGATCACGAGAGATACATCGAAAGCTTTTTAATATTTTTTTATTTATTATATTTTTGTATTTATTTTTATTATTTTTTAGAGATGGCAAAACGATGAGCCCTAATTTGCTGATCTTCCTTATCCCGTCTTTTATTCAGGCTTAGATAATGGTTGTTCATCTACTTTTGGAGTAGATGCGTCAAAGGTAATCTACCCTGCATCTACTAAATCTTGGACCTTATGTTTTAAGGCCACGCAGTTATCCACAGAGTGTCCCGGAGCATCCGAATGATAATTGCATTTTTCGTTTGGCTTATACCATTCTGGATATGGTGGCTCCATTTTCTTGGGAGGGATGCGCACGAGGAGTTTGACATCCAACAATTTTAACAACAGACTTCCATAGGAGGTAGGTATTGGAGTGAATTTCCTCTCTTGTCTGCGTGACTTGGTCTGCTGTGAGGAAGAAGAAGGAGTGGCAATGTTGATTGCATTAACGGTTCCTTCTTTCTTCTTTCCAAAGCTCTTTTTAACGTTTGGAGTGGAGGAATTGGAGGAAGTATGTTGTGTAATTCTTCCACTTTTTAAAATCCTTGCTCCACTCTTTCTCCTATAATTACCACATCCGCAAAAAGTGTTGATGTGTTCCCTATCATTTTGTCATAATAGGGACCAATCAGAGAATTGATGAACATGGATGTAGTTTCCTTGTCGGATAGAGGAGGTTCCACTTGCGCTGCTAATTCCCTCCATCTTTGGGCATATGCCTTAAAAGATTCGTCGTCTTTCTTGCTTAATAACTGTAGATCTGCTCTTTTAGGGGTCAGATCAATATTGTATTTATAACGACGAAGAAAAGCATCCGCTAGATGTCTCCAGGTTTGGACTTGCCCTCCTTCCAATTGCATATACCAATTTAGGGCTGACTCAGCCAGGCTCTCCAGAAAGCAATGGATCAGGAGCTTCTCGTTGTCAGCATATGCAGCCATCTTACGACAGTACATTGTAAGATGGCTTTTGGGGCAAGTTATTCCCATGTATTTTGGGAAGTCCGGAGTTTTCAATTTGTTAGGGAATTGGATGTTTTTAACGAGGCACATATCAGCCGCCTCTTTAACATCAAAGTTATGCCCCTCCATGGGTCTTAACCTCTCCTCAAGGGAAGTAATTTGTTGTTTCGATATTTCTGGAGCATGAATATGTACTGCCCTTGTGTCAGATTGGTCATGCTCACCGTGAGGTTCCTCTTCTTCTTCTAGGTGAGAGGCTTGTCCACTCTGAGGACCCTCTTTATGGAGATTCTGTTGACGCATCATTTCCAACATTTGAGCCATTTGCTCTTTCAGCGTATTAAGCTTAGTGGTGAGCTTTCGGTTTTGTTCTTCTAGTTGCTCCATCTTTTTAGCTTTCTGAGCACGAGTGAGGACGGGCGGAAGACCAGCCACTTTCTAAATGATTTTAAAGATTTTTATTATAGCTCTTTATTTCAAATGATTAGTGTGGAATAGATATGTCTTAGACAAGAGCTTTAGTATCCTCTTAAAAGCCTATGTTTAAGGGGTACCATACCCACCTCAGTGTGACAATTCCCTTTTTTCAAAGGTTGTCATCATACCTTAGCGCACTTGTCTCTTCTAGGAAGATTATAAACACACTTGGGTCTCTTTTGCTATTGTCTAAGGATATCTAATACATCCTAGAATGAGTGTGTTTATGTATGAGAGATTTTATTATGATGATGTTTATGCATACTTTTCTTAGTGCATTTATTTTCTCTCTTAGTTTTACCACTTATTTGATGATGTGGTATGAATGATACGAATTTGCCAAAAATCTTTTTATTGTAAAAGGCATTTTTATTGTAAAAGGTATTTTTATTGCTTTAATTTGTGTTTTTATATTTTTTATGACCTTTTATCTCTTCTGTCGGTTAACGTGGCTACTTAGCTTACAAAGAACCTGAAACCAGGCTAGCTTAACTAAAGACTGTCTGAGATAAAGTTGGTTTATCTTATCACTTTTATGGTTTTTTAGGGTTTTTCACTATTTTGTTTGTTGTATGATTACCCTATGCTAATGCATCAATACAAATGCAGCAAACGAATGCACACACAATTCATTCATCCACGAACAGGGCCACGCTATTTACGAGGTGGGGTTTTCCTGCAGAAACGTGCTTGGTTAAGGCGGTTCTAAACTGTTCTCACCAAGGCCAAAGGTCCCCAAGGTGCCCCCATTATAGGGAACTCCGTGTCGACATCCTTGGACCAAAAGAAGAGAGTTATCACCTTGAGTTGGTGGTTTTCCGACAACGGTTGTAGCCCCGTGTGCCAACAAGCCGGTCATATCTGCCACCCACTCCCTATAGGTATTCACTCTTGCCCCCGGGTATAGAGGGACTGTAGTGTGCAAGGGTTTTTGTGTGCAATTTATATTTCAAACAATTTGCAGACAATAATCATACAACAATTATTAAATCCATACAATAAAACATACAACAGAGGGTAAAGGTGTAATTTCAAATCTTTACTTAGTTTGAATTTATCCGTCACTAAATGGGATCAACTCTCTAGCTTCTCCAGTGGAGTCGCCATCTGTCGCCGCCGTCCGTTCCGACGTCTAGGGACATCTCCAACGTTTATGTGAGCGGTCGCGAAAAGATGGTTTAGACTCGCGTTTTATTTTTAAATGTGTTCATTGCTTCCTAGGTGCTCAACAACTGAACTATCCTCTAATAAAAGCAAGGTTTTCGAAAATGGGTTCTTATGGAGTCGCCACCAATGTTTTGACCATAAACATTGGAAAAGGATAAAAAGACGTTGATTTTAATAAAAACCAAACTTGGCCATTATAACCAGAGTTAGGTAAGGGAGTTAGTTACGTGTGGGGAAGGTGTTAGCACCCCACAACGCCCCTTTCGGGTTCCCTATGACGGATTAATTCATTAAGCAAAGATTACGAGAAATTACGCTATTACCCTATTTTATTGCATAATATTGAAAAAATGACTATCTACATGACTTTATTTCATATTGCATACATAAAGCAATAAATAAAGCAATAAAAGAGAAGAGAAGTGAAAAGAACCTCTGTAGCAAGCTTTGTATTACAAATCTTTAACTGTGAGGATGCGTTTTGGCAATCCCCCGCTCTACAAAGACTCTCCTCCCAGAATACAATATCGACTCGACTAAATTTTAAAGAAGAATCGAATGCTGGAATACAATTCCTTAACCGATTGTTACCTTTTTAAGGCAATATCTCTCTCTCTTTTTTTTCTTCTCTTTTTTTTTTTTTTTTTGCTTTGGGAAACCTAGCGGACCTTATTTTGCAACCCTAATTTTTGCCTAGGCTACCCTTTATTGTTGTTCGGATTTCCTAGCGGGTTTACCCTAACTTTTGCGTAACCCCCTTAATGGGTTTCCAATCGGGTATTTTGCCCTTTCTTTTTTGGCCTTTGGCTTCTATGAGCTTCTTTTAATTTTTGTTTTGTTTTCACAACATTGGCGAAACACGACTTTATTATGATGAGGTAAAACCTTATTTTGTGTTTCTAGTCAATCAATTTGATTATGCGATGGCGCGTTTTTCTTATTTTGATGCATTTTTAGAAAACGTTTGTTTAAACATGGTTATTATGAGATTTAGACATGAATAGCAAGAAGAGAAACAGATAGTAAGAATTGTATTCTTATTAATTAAGAGGGGAATATGTGCCCTTAAGATGCCCGGGGGTTGGGCTAGCTCAGAGGAGTAACCTCTAACAATCACTGGGTTTACATCCCTTAAGAAAGGAAAAAGAACTCCTAATTACTAGAGTTGCTCTTGACACTTGTATCCCACCACTTTGAAAGATCTGCTTCAATGTGCGAAGGGGAGACTTCCCTTTTCTTCTTGTAGCTTGGTCCCTTGTAGGGTCGTATCCTAGGCCATGCTTCAGAGAATTGTCCTTAAATTCTGGGGGCTCCTTTATTCCTTGGGAGTTTGTACCGAGCCCTTGGCCAGGATGGTAACCGTATTTCATCATCATGCAGGCTACCTTCATGTTGTTGGGAAGACTCTCTACATTGGCGATTTCAAGCGCTTGAAAAGAAGTTTCAAGGGCCTCTTCAGCCGCGTCCACATAAGGTTGGGTAGACGGTCTACTAATCAAGATGTCATCTTCAGCTTGGACCGTGACCATTTTTTCATCTACTATAAACTTGACTCTTTGGTGGAGTCGAAGGTACTGCCTTATCATCATGAATCCAAGGCCTTCCGAGGAGACAACTATATGCTGGAGTAATATCCATCACATGGAAATCGACGTTGAAGATAGTGGGACCAATTTGGATTGGTAGATTGATCTCTCCCACTACTTCTCGCTTGGACCCGTCGAAGGCTCGAATGATAGTGTTGCTTGAGCACATACGGGTTCCTTGAATGGTTATCTTGTTGAGTGTGCACTTGGGCATCACATTCAAGGATGACTCGTTATGCACAAGAACTTTGGCGATGAGATACTCCTTGCATTTGATGGAGATATGCAAGGGCTTGTTATGGCTTGGCCCTTCAGGAGGGAGTTCTTCATCTGTGAAGGTGAGGTGATCGCTGGTTGTGATGTAACTGACGATCTTCTCGACCTTTTCTTGGGATATTGTATGAGGCACATGCATTTCGCCTAAGACCTTCATCAGGTTGTTTCGATGCGATTCCAAACTTATCATTAGTAATAACAAAGTTATCTTTGCAGGTGTGCGATTGGGTTGGTCCATGATGGAATACTTGCTTTGTCTTATGACCTGGAGCAGCTCATTAGTCTCGTCCTTGGATTCTTTATTCTCTTCCTCTTCGGTCTCTTTATTCTTTCCTTTATTCTTGGGGGCGTATTCTTGTGACTGCTTAGGGGAGTAGATTCTTCCGCTTATTGTCATGCCCAATGCCGGCTTTATTAGAGATGTTCTCATTGGTGGGTGATGACTCCCCATATCTCTACATTACAACTTTATTTGAATCGTAGGGGAAAGGACGGGGCACAAATAATCGCAGAGGCGTCCTTGCCCCTCTTCTTTATTAGCTTTGATGACCAACGGCCGAGGCTTATTGTCCTCCTTAGGTGGATCGGCCGTTGGGGAGTGCTTGATTACGAATTATTTCCTCTCCATCTCTCTGATTGTGGAAGATACATCAGTTAATATTTCCTTTTTATTATCTTATTAATTAGAAGTGAAGGAGGGATATGAATGTATGCAACTTATGAATGCAGCAAACAGCCGTAAAGATAAACAAAAGGTATTTTTATTTATCAAAGAAAGGTGTACATTCCCCTATACCATGCTACGAAGCACATTTTGACAGAAATAGAAAATCCTAAAGAAACCCACAGGCGGGTTCTGATTCCTACGTAATTCCTCTTCGACTTCCCGTACGAGACGAGCGAGTGCTTCAGACTGCCGGTGGACCGCCTGGCTCATATCTTCACTGTACTTTTGAGCCTCTTTTATTTTTGCCTCTTGATGGACGACCAAGGCTTGTAAGTCATCGAGTCTCTCAATGGCTCGGTCTCTCTCTTGCAGAACCTGGCCGTACTGAGCTAACCCGTCTCTTTCTTTGCATTGTAGCTCAATAAGGCTTCTGTTGAGTCTCTGAGTGGTCTCCCTCCCTTGACATATTTCAGACCGAGCCTTTACGAGTTCTTGTAGCATCCCCTTGATTGTCTGTGCCTGCTTTGCGTATTCAGCCTTAAGGTGTACTGATTTAGGCAGTCATCTCTTGGAGTTGATTATCCGAGTTTATTCGGGAAACTTTGGATGCTCGGATAACCTTCTCGTTGGAGTCAGCACATTGGTCCTTGAGACACTCTATCTCTTGGTCCTTCTTCTTGCACTGCCTTTGCAGACCATCAATGGTAAGGATAGATTCTTATTATTTCTCCTCAAGGGCCCTCATCTGTCTCCCATGATTTCTATCCTTTGGGTCAAGGCATCAACTTGATCTTGGAGCTCTCCATTTGCTGATGGTGCAGTAGGTGGGGCGGATGGTTGTGACATCCCTCTGCTTCTCCTCCATTCCTCGTAATCACTAGAAACAGCCACTCGAGCTTTGCCTAGCTCTCTATCTCCCATATAGACTGGTTTCTCCCATGCTCTCCATACGATGAGTGAGTTTACAACATTGCATGGGTCTCCGAAGAAACACAGTCCTCCGAGCTCTTCTCGTGACAGCGCAGTTTGGGTTCTCATTAGTTTTCTCATAGCCACCTTTGAGGAGTAAGCTATGCAACCCCTGAGACCCACTAATGGTATGGTCGGATAATCTCTACATCTAATGAGAATAGGGTCGGGTCGGAACCAAGGACATGCCCAGGATAGGTGGTTGATGTTCCATTGTTGCAACTCGACCTTCCACTCCATGGTTAGACATCGGCGGAGAGGGAGTTTTGAGAAGATTTTCAAAAGATCGGGAAACATCCCCATGTGGCTAGAGGCATAGAAGTGCGTGATACCCCACACGAATAACAACAATGAGCAACATTTGAGCGTCCTTCCTTGCTTTTAGTGACAAAACTCAATCGAGTGCAAGGTGTCGGCAAGAAGTGCAGGCAAGGGACTCTTCGAGTGCACGTCCTAGGTGAAAAAGGCGTCCATAACGGCTTGATCTACTGTGTCTAGGTGAAAGGGAAAAAGTATGCTCCTAAACACAATCAGAGCCAGGGTTTTGTTAAAGCCAAACCAATATGCCTTATCAGCCAAAGAGGATAGATGCCCTTCTAACATTGCAACTTTCCATCCCTGGATATTCCCTTTTACTATCAGGCCAGCCTGATGAAGTGCCAATTGGATGATGGCGGCGACTTTGGCTGTGGGAATATATGCTTTGTGACGAATATGGACCTCGAATGATTTGGGCCATCTCAACATTATTTCATATTCTTCCAAAGTTGGTACCAAATCAAATTGCATAAATTTGAAGCAGTGTAGACTGGAATTCCATAAATGGATCAAAACCCTGATGAAGATGGGATCGACACAGATCTTCAAAAGATCGAGAATCTGTCCATAAGATTTTTCGAAATCGGAGCGGACCTCGGGTGACATCAATGCACACAACCGTTCTATCTTCTCCATACGATACTGGGGAATGTCCACTTTCTATAACTGTTTACTGGGCCCCTCCATTTCTCTAGAAACAAAAATGTATGCTATGAGTATGATGTTGATGCGAGCATGCATGTACGTGTTTGTTTTCCTAAACATTATCATGTTTTATTTTCTACGTGATGCATGATAGTGTTTGGATTTTTATTTTTTCAAAAGAAAGAGAAATTACCTATATGGATGTTCATGAGTTTGATGGTTAATACCATGAACAGGGTCCCATTTTATATTATTATGATTATTTGATTTATTTGGTTTTTATAACATTTTATCTCTTCTCTCGGACTGCGTGGCTACTTAGCTTACAAAGAACTTGAAATAAGGCTAGTTAAAATGCAGATTGTTCGAGATAAAAGTGGTTTATTATAAAAGACTGATTTTATAATCCCTTATCTCTTCTGTCAATCCACGTGGCTACTTAGCTTACAAAGAACCTGAAACCAGGCTAGCTAAAACGTGAATTGTTTGAGATAAGGTTGTTTGTTATGAAAAAGGTTCTTACTTATTTTACTTGTTGTATGATTATGTTTTGCAACAAAAAAATGCACAAACAATTCACTCATCCGCGAATAGTGAGATGACATTTTTATCACGAGGTAGGGGTATCTTGCAAAAGACTGCGTATTCAAGGTAGTTCTAAATATCCTCACCAAGGCAAGGCCCCCAAGGTGCCCCCATTATAGGGTCCCCACTCTCCCATCCTTCAGGCCATGCATGTGAAAGTGATGAAGATCTTATTGAAATACTCTGGCAAAGATCTTGTTGATTTGATGAAGTAAAGAATGAAGTCAAAGGCAACTTTGTGGCAGTCAAAAGTCACTTAGATAAAAGAGTAGAGGGATTAGTGTGTCTGCAGCTCTGCTTAGGTATAATCATTTTTATCTTTTCTGCAGCATGAGGTTTCTTCACTTAAAAGATTTTGCAAAATGCCTCTAAAAGAGATTAAACGGTCAAAACCAAAGTATTTTGATAAAAGCTTTCTTAATCAACTATTTTAACTAATAGCATATAAGCTTTATCAACTAAAATGTTCTTCACACTTTTATAACAGGTTTTTAACTGATATAATTTCGAAATAACCGATTGTTTTCATTAAAGAAAGTTTTGAAAACCTTCTGTCAGTATTTTAACTGATACAGCTTCGAAATAACCGATTAAAATCACTTAACATGTTCAGAGAAGTGTTTTGGCAGTATTTTAATCGATACAACTTTGTTTTAATCGATTAATTTCATTTGGTATACTGTATGACCGATCAGAATGCGATTATGACCGATCAGAATCAGATATGATCGATCAGAATTTAGTTATGACTGATCAGAATTATTTCAATCGATTAAATTACATTTCAATCGATTAAATCAACTTAAGAAAATTTATACTACGCGTTTTAATCGATTAATACGAGTTTTTATCAGTTAAAATCACTTGGAAAAGTTTACAAGAAAGTTTTGCAGTATTTTAATCGATTGAAACACGAAACAATCGATTAAAACAAATTAGAAGATTTTTTACAAAAAGTTTTAATTGATATAAACGTTGTTGTATCTGTTAAAACAAATCTGGAAAATAATCAAGAAAGTTTTAATGGATTAAAAGAAGTTTTAACAGATTAAAACAAGGTTTTTAATAGATTAAAAGATTATTTTAACAGATTAATTAAACTAGCAGTTTTGAAAATCTTCTATATAAATAGAGTTGCTTGATCATTTTTAAATACATCTGAAATACATCTTTTAGCAATCAATCAAGCAATCAAAAGTGCTACTTTCAAGAAAGAATCACGCTAGTTTTTTGTGAAGTTCATCAAAGTTCTTTCTTGAGGCAAAACTGCATTCTTTTGAAGAAGAAACAACATATTGCAGTAACCGCATAAAACTGGTTTGAGCGTTTTAGTTTCTTCTATTTGTTTCTTTACATTCTTTCTGTATTGTTGGTGCTTGGAATTGTGGGCACTTGGTTTCTCCGTAGTTGGAATTTGGTTGTAGAGGTTGTCAAGAACTGGAATTTGGTTCTTGGTGAAAGGTTAGGTGCGGGAACTGGAATTGTGGTTCTTGTGGTAGATTGAGTGTAAGGTTAAGGTTGTAATCCGTAAAACATTCAATCTAGTGGAACCTAGCTGGAATTTAGCTGGAGACTGGACGTAGCCTCGGATTGGGTGAACCAAGTATAAACCTTGGTGATATCTTTCTAAACCTTTCTTTTCTTTAATTTTGTTGCTGCATTTACTTTTTGATTGCTTGCTGTGTGATTCAAGAACAGATCTGAAATCTTAATTTTTGAAATAGATAATCTGTTAATTGCGAAAATTTTTCAAAGATCAATCCACCCCCCCCCCTCTTGATCTCAGCCTCTTTTTCTAACAGCATGGCACTAAGGCCTTGTCGGTCTTTAGGCCAAAAGAGGAAGGTTATCACCTTGAGTGGTGGTTTCCGACCATATCGATGGGCTCATGGCCCTCACTATGGCAAATCGTACAATGCCAACCACTCCCTAAGGTTATACCACTTGTTAGAAATGTAGGTTGAGATCAAGAGGGGGGGGGGGTGAATTGATCTTTGAAAGATTTTCGCAATTTACAGATTATCTATTTCAAAGATTAAGAATTCTGACCAGTTCTTGAATCAAACACAGCAAGCAATCAAAGTAAAGGCAGTGACAAAATTAAAGAGAGAAAGGTTTAGAAAGATACAACCAAGATTTATACAGGTTCACCCACTCCCAGGGCTACGTCCAGTTTCCAGCCAAATTCCAGCTGGGTTCCACTAGATTCAACGTTTTACAGATTACAACTTCAATCCCACACTCAATCTACCACAAGAACCAAAATTCTAGTCCCTGCACCTAAACTTTCACCAAGAACCAAATTCCAGTTCTTGAACAACCCTGCAATCAAATTCCAGCCACAGAAACCAGTGTCCACAATTCCAGGCACCCACAATACAGTAAAGAAACAAAGAGAAGAAACTAGAACACCTAAACCAGGTTTATGCAGCTCTGCAGAATGAGTTTCTTCTCCAAAAGAATGAAAATATCTCCTCAAGAAAGAACTTCTAAGAACTTTACAAAACTAGCACGATTCTCTCTTGAAAGTAGCGCTTATGATTGCTTGATTGATTGCCAAAAGATGTGTATCAAAAGGTTCAAGCAATTTTGTTTTTATAGAAGATTTTCCAAACTGTTGGTTTATTTAATCTGTTAAAATAATCTTTTAATATGTTAAAAGTCTTGTTTTAATCTGTTAAAACTTCTTTTAATCTGTTAAAATGTTCTTGATTATTTCTAGATTTGTTTTAACTGATACAACACCATTTATATCAATTAAAACTCTTTGTAAAAAATCTTCCAAATTGTTTTAATCGATTGTTTCGTCTTTCAATCGATTAAAATACTGCTAAACATTCTTATAAAATTTTCTAAGTGATTTTAACAGATAATAATTTGTTTAAATCGATTAAAACACTTTGGAGAAATTTCACTTAGTTATTTTAATCGATTGAAACGCATTTTAATCCATTATAATTCTGCCAAAAGATTTCATAAAACTTTCTAAGTTATTTTAACTGATATCAAACTTGTTTTAATCGATTAAAACATTCTGGAAAAACCTCTTAGTTGTTTTAATCGATTATTTCGTATTTGTATCAATTAAAATACTGACAGAACAACTTTCAAAACACTTCAAGTTATTTCAATCGATTATTTCGAGTTTGTATCGATTAAAATTCTGCAGAGCACTTTTCAAAATATTCTAAGTCATTTTAATCGATTATATCAATTCTATATCGGTTAAAATACTTGCGTAATGTTTTCAAAAATCCTTCTAATGAAAACAATCGATTATTTCGAAAACATATCGGTTAAAAACCTGTTACAAAAGTGTTAAGAACATTTTAGTTGATAAAGCTTATATACTATTAGTTAAAATAGTTACTTAAAAACCTTTTAACAAAATACTTTGTTTTTAACCGTTTAAACACGTTTTAGAGGCATTTGCAAAATCTTTTAAATGAAGAAACCTCATGCAGCAGAGAGATAAAAGTGATTATACCTAAGTAAAGATGCAGACTCACTAATCACACTACCCTTTTATCTAAGTGACCTTTGACTGCCACAAAGTAGCCTTTGACTTCATTTTTGACTTCATCAAATCAACAAGATCTTTGCCAAAGTAATTCAATAAGATCTTCATCACTTTCACCACTTGCCCCCGGGTATAGGGGGAACTGTTGTGTGCAAGGGTTTGTGTACAATTGTTATTTCAAACAATTGCGTAAAGTAAGCATACAACAATTATTACAGCCAAGCAATAAATCATGTTTTAAAAGAAAGAAAGGGTAAAAGCATAATTTCAAGTTTTTATTTTTCAAACTAGTCCATCACTAAATGGGATCAATTCTCTAGTCTCCCCAGTGGAGTCGCCATCTGTCGCCACCGTCAAAAGAGGTGGTCGGAGTGACGCAATGGTTTTTTTATTCGACTCATGTTTTAAAATGTGTGGTTGTCACCCTTAGGATGTCCGATAATCGAACTATTCTAAGGGTGAGGTTTTCATAAGTAAATTCTGGAGTCACCACCAATATTTTAACCAAAAACATTGGAAAAGGAAAAAATAAGGTGATGGTTTTAAGAAAAACCAAATGTGGTCATTACAACCAAAGTTAGGTAAGGGAGTTAGTTACGTGCGGGGAAGGTATTAGCTTCCCCACGACGCCCCTTTCAGGTTCCCTATGATGGACTGTTTATTGTAAAAAAAATAAGAACAAGGGTAATTTAAATTGAAATCATGCTTTTATTGTAAAAATATTGAAATCATGTTTTTACCCTATTGCGAAATTTAAATAATTGACTACATGACCCTAATATCTAATGCACAGAGAGAGTAATAAAAGTGATAAAAGAAATAGAATAAGGGATGTAAAAACCTCCGAAGCAAGCTTTAAGATATATTCTTGTAAAGGGCACTTTTTGCAAACCCCACGCAGAATCGGGACGACCATCTCGAGCTGCTAGGCAGAATTTTCTTATTTTTTGTGTACAAAAAGATTTCCTATTCTAACATGGAGTCTAGTAAGCATGCCTAGTGACCTTTGAGGCCTTGTCCATCTTCGAACGAAAGTCTTCTGTTCTTTATTGTGAGGCTGGGCAAGATTTGGGGTCTACAGGAAGAAGACAAGCCACTTTCTAGAATGTAATGTGTTAGGGTTTTTATTTTTATTTTGTGAAATGAATGATTAATGTGGGATAGATATGCCTTAAGAAAATGGCTTTGGTATCCTCCATAAAGTTTATGCTTCATGGAGCACCACACCCACTTTGATGTAATAGTTCCTTCCCCATCATGGATTTGACAAGTACTACGAAGGTTACCGCACCTTAGCACATTTGTCCCTTCCTTGTGGACGGTTACAAACGTGCTTAGGGCCTCTTTTGCCTTTGTCTTAAGGATATCTAATTTCCCCTAGCATGAACGCTTTTATACATGAGAGACTTTATTAGAATGATGTGTATGCATACCTTCCTTATGCATTTATTTTCTCTCTTATTTTTACCACTCTTGAAATGATGAGGGTACAAATGATTTAACTTTGTCAAAATCTTTTAATTATGTTATTGCTATTTTTATTGTGATTTTTTATTTTTCTGTTTTTTATTTTTTGTTGTTTTTTATTGCCCCTTATCACTTCTATAGGTCAACGTGGCTACTTAGCTTATAAACAACCTGAAACTAGGCTAGCTTAAATGAAAACTTTCTGAGATAAAGTTGATTTGTTATAGCAAAAAGGTTTTTATTTGTTTTGTTTTTTATGACTCCTTATCTCTTCTGTAGGTCAACGTGGTTACTTAGTTTACAAAGAACCTGAAATCAGGCTAACTTAAATGAAGACTGTCCGAGATAAGGTGGGTCATAACAATTTTTTTTTTAAAATTTTTGTGTTTTAAGAATTTTTGTTTATTTTTCTGTTGTATGATTATGCAATGCAAATGTGACAAACAAAAATGCAAAAACAAATGCACAAACAATTCACTTATGCGTGAATAGAGCGATGATGTTTTAATTACGAGGTAGGGGTATCCTGCAGAAAAGTGCATAGTCAAGGTGGTTCTAATTGTTCTCACCAAGACCAGGTGCCCCCATTATACCGATCCCTCAATCTCCTAGTCTTCGAACCATGCATGGAAAAAAGGCCTTGTCGACGTTCTTAGACCAAGAGAAGAAGGTTATCACCTTGAGTGGTGGTTTCTAACAACGACTTCTTGGCACTAAGGCCATTACCACGGTTGGTCGTACCTGCCACCCACTCCCTAAGGTTTTCCACTCATGCCCCTGGGTATAGAGGGACTGTTGTGTGGAAGGGTTTATGTACGGTTTTTATTTCACCCAATTGCAAAAAATAATCATATAATAGTTATTAAAGCCATACAGATAAAACATATTGTACAAACAAATAAAGGGTAGAGGCATAATTTCAAATCTACTATTTTTTGAATTATTCCATCACTAAATGGGATAAACTCTCTAGGCTTCCCTAGTGGATTTCGATAATTGCGAACGGTTGCGATGGATGACTAAACTCCTGTGTTTTTGTAATATTATGTAGTTAACGCTTTTAGGTTGCTCGATAACTGGACTAAGCCTTAAAAGCGAGGTTTTATCCACATGTAAATGGGTTCTATGGAGTCGCCACTAGTGTTTTAACCTTAAACACTAGAAAAGGGTAAAAAGGCATCGATTTTTAGAAAAACCAACTTTGGCCATTATAACCAGAGTTGGATAAGGGAGTTAGTTATGTGTGGGGAAGGTTTTAGCACCCATAACGCCCCTTTCGGGTTCCCTATGATGGACTAATTCATAAAATAAAAACTAAGAGAAATTATACTTCTACCCTATTTATTTATCTACTTTGCAGAATTTTAAATATATACATGGTCCTAGTATCTAATGCATACAAGGAAACCAATAAAAGGGAAAAGAACCTCCGAAGCTAGCTTTTATAAATCTTGAACTTGAGGACGCTTTTTTGGCAATCCCCACACTCTACAAAGACACTCCTCCCTCGAACAAAAAATAAAAACTAAACTCCTCGAGTGTCAAAAGATCACTTGTACTCTGGAATAATGCTCAGAGTTGCTTAGAAGTCCCAAAATAGGTCCTCTAGAGCATAAGAGAGTGTGAAAGTGTGTGGAAATGAGTGAAATGAGACCCTTATTTATAGGAATTCGCGCTAGGCAGGCTGGGACGGTTGTCTGGGCTCTTGACAGGTGGGACGGGCATGTGGGATTTTGGGATGGCCGTCCCAGATTCAAAAATGTGGGACGACCGTCTGGGAAAGTGGGACGGTCATCCCAAGGTTAAATGAAGGTGGGACGGTCGTCTGGGAAAGTGGGAGGGTCGTCCCTACCTAAATAAAAAGTGGGACAATCGTTTGGACAAGTGGGATGGCCATCCCGAGCTCCCTGATAGGATTTTCCTACTTTTTCTTATTTTTTGCGTCCAGAAAGCTCTTCTATCCTCACATGGAGCCTAGTGAACATTACTAGGTGTAGACCCCAAATCTTGCTCAGCCTCAAAATAAAGAGTAGAAGACTTCTGTTCAAAGATGGGCAAGGCCTAACAGGTCCCTAGGATTGATCAATAGGCCCCAGACTAGAATATGAAGGATTTTTGTATGGGAAAAATAAGAAATTCCACCCAAAGGGTCGAGACCGCCGTCTTGTTTGGCGAGACAGCCGTCTCTCCACCTGCCGAAGGCAAGACCACTGTCTCATTTGGCGAGACGGCGGTGCCGACCGGATAGGTGTGAATCCCTATAAAAGGGGGGGGGGGGAATTTCCTACTATTTACACATAGTTCTACCACTCTCCCTTCTGCACTTCTTTCAAATTATTCTCCTAGGACCCTTCCGAAGCATTTCCAGAGTTTCTTAGTGTTCTTAGAAAGCATTTTGTAGTGTTGCGAGGAAGAGCGATCATCACTGTAAAGCATGGAGGTTGCCAAAAAGCACCTTTCTTTTCAAAGAACATTAATATAAGGCTTGCTTTGAAGATTCTTACATTTCCTATCTTCTTTTACCGCTTTTTTATTACATCTATTTGTGCATTAGCTGTTAGGGTCACGTAGTCAACAATTTAAATTCCGCAAATGAACAAATAAGGGTAATAGCATAGTTTTAGAGTTCTTTATTTATAAAATAAACAGTCCATCATAGGGAACCCGAAAGGGGCATCGTAGGGAAGCTAATACCTTCCCTACATGTAACTAACACCCTTACCCAACTCTGGTTATAATGGCCAAAGTTGGTTTTTCTAAACCAACACCTTCTTTTTCTTCCTTTTCTAATGTTTCTGGATAAAACATTGGTGGCGACTCCAGAACCCTTTTCCGAAAACCTCGCCTTTAGGTCCATCCCGGTTATCGAACAACCTAAAGGCGTTGAACCATATCTTTAAAAAATGCAGTCGAAGCAAAACCATCATGTCGCTTTGACCGCCTCTTTTGACGGTGGCGAAAGATGCCAACTTCACTAGGGAAGCTAGAGAGTTTATCCCATTTAGTGATGGACTAGTTTGATAAATAAAGGACTTAGAAATTTTGCTTTTACCTTGCCTTATTTTTATAACATGCTTTAATTTCTTGGCTTTAATAACTGTTGTATGTTATTTTATGCAATTGTTTGAAATACAAACTGTACACAAATCCTTGCACAAAACAGTTCCCCATTTACACGGGGGCAAGTGGGATATCCATAGGGAGTGTGTGGCAAGTACGATTTTCCGTAGTGAGGGCCATGAGCCCACCTGTATGGTCGGAAACCACCACTCAAGGTGATAACCTTTCTTTCTTGGCCCAAAGACTGACTAAGGCCTTAGTGCCATGCATGGTCGGAAGGCTGGGAGAGTGGGGACCCTATAATGGGGGCACCTTGGGGGCCTGGCCTTGGTGAGGAAATTTAAACTACCCTGAATATGCACTCTTCTGCAGGAAAACCCTACCTCGTGATTAAAAATGTCGTCCTACTGTTCGCGTATGAGTGAGTTGTGTGTGCATCTGTTTGTTGCATTTGATTGTTACATAACATAACCATACAACAGAAAAATAAAAAGGAAATCTTAAAAAATCCTTTCACAATAAACACCCTTATCTCGAATAGTCTGCCTTTTAGCTAGCCTGGTTTCAAGTTCTTTGCAAGCTAAGTAGCCACGCAGTCCGACAAAAGAGATAAGGGACGTTAAAATTATTCTTTTGCAATAAACCATTTTTATCTCAGACAGTCTGCCTTTTAGCTAGCCTGGTTTCAGGTTCTTTGCAATCTAAGTAGCCACGTAGTCCGACAGAAGAGATAAAAGGTTATAAAAAACAAATAAAATGAATAAATCAAATAAATCCGAAATGGGACCATGTTCATAAGCATTAGACTCATGAACATTCATATAGGTAATTTATCTTCTTTTTGAAAAAAAATATACAAAAACCAAACACTATAATGCATCATGTAGAAAATAAAACATGATAATGTTTAGGAAAAATAAACACCTACATGCATGCCTGCATTAACGTCATATTCATAGCACGCATTTTTGTTTTCTAGAAAATGGAGGGGGCTAGTAAACAATTGAAGAAAGTGGATATTCCCCGATACCATGTGGAGAAGATAGAACGGCTCTGCACATTGATGCCATCAGAGGTCCGCTCTGACTTTGAAAAATCCTATGGACGGATTCTCGACTTACTAAAGATCTGTGTCGACCCTATTTTCGTCAGGATTTTGGTCCATTTTTGGAACTCAAGTTTGCATAGCTTTGAATTTCCACAATTCGACATGGTGCCCACTTTGGATGAGTATGAGATTATGTTAAGATAGCCCAAGTCAGCCTGGGTCCATATTCGCCATGAAACATATACTCCTGCAGCCCAAGTCGTTGCCATCATCCGATTGCCATCTCGGCAAACTGCCCTGTAGACCCCAAATCTTGCCCGGCCTCCAAATAAAGCCAGAAAGCTTCCTATTTGAAGACGGTCGAAGCCTAACAAGCCACTAGGAGAGACTATTAGGCTCCCGTACCAAGATAGGAAGGTTTTTTGGCCCGAAAATAAAGTTTCTCGCCCTGAAGGGACGAGACCGCCGTCTGGAAGGACCAGACCGTCGTCTCGTCTCAACGTCAGGACGAGACCGCCGTCTCGATTTTCCAGACGGCGGTCTCGATTCCTGCAAAAGTCAAGACGGCGGTCTGGATATTCTAGACGGCGGTCTCGATTCTCGCCTAGTCGAGACGGCGGTCTGGATTTCCCAGACGGCGGTCTCGACCCTCTGCCACGAACGAGACGGCGGTCTGGACTTTCCAGATGGCGGTCTCGACCTTGTCAGAGGAGACGGCGGTCTCGACCTGTCAGACGCGAAAAATTATAAATAGGGGCGTCATTTCTCCCTTTTTCCACACCCAGCAGCAAGAGCTCTCCCTTCTCTCTAGAATTTCTCTCTCTAAGAATCCCTCCGAGGCATTTCCGGAGTTTCTGAGTGTCTCTAGGCATACACAGAGTGTTCTAAATCTTCTTTAGAATCCCTCCGAGGCATTTCCGGAGTTTCTGAGAGTTGTAAAGTGAAGGGTTGCCAAAACGCACCCTCTCTTCTAATATATAAAGCTTGCTTTGGAGGTGCATATCCTCACTCTCTATTTTTTACTGTTATTTAAATTACGCAATAGAAGCTAGGGCCATGTAGTCATATATTTAAATTCCGCATAATAAAAAGGGTAAAAGCGCTATTTTCCAGTTTAATTATTTATTCAAATTAGCCAGCCTACCATAGGGAACCCGAAAGGGGCGTCGTAAAGGGACTAATACTCCCTTTACACGTAACTAACTCCCTTACCCAACTCTGGTTCTAATGACCAAAGTTGGTTTTCAAAAACCAACGCCTTTTTAAACCCCTTTTCCGATGTTTATGGTATAAATATCGGTGGCGACTCCATAGAACCCAACTAAATAAATCCCTGGGTTATCCCGGTTATCGGACAACTCAGGGATACTTTTGAAAACTTCGCCCCTAGGTTAGCCCGGTTATCGGACAACCTAAAGGCATTGTAACCACCAATAAAAAACGCAAAAATCAAAGAAGAAGAGGGTCGAAAAACCATCGCGTCGCTCCGACCGCGCCCCTGTCCTCGGGGAGGCGGCGACAGATGGCGACTCCGCTGGGGAAGCCTAGAGAGTTGATCCCATTTAGTGATAGGCTGGCTTAAAAATAATTAAACCAAGAAAATAGCGCTTTTACACTACCTTGTATTATAACATACTTTATTGTTTGGCTTTCAAATAATCGTTGCTTGTTTATACTTACGCAATTGATTGAAATATAAACCGCACACAAACCCTTGCACACTACAGTTCCCTCTATACCCGGGGCAAGTGAGAAAACCGTAGGGAGTGGGTGGCGTGTACGGCTCACTGCAGCTAGGGCCTCGTGCCCACCGAGTGTGATTAGAAACCACCACTCAAGGTGATAACCTTCCTCTTTTGGCAACAAGACCGACTCCGGCCTTAGTGCCGAGCATGGTTGGACGAGCTGGAGAGTGGGGACCCTATAATGGGGGCACCTTGGGGGCCTTAGCCTGGTGAGAACAGTTAGAACCTACCCTAACCAATGCACCTTTCTGCAGGAAAACCCTACCTCGTGATAAAAACGAAGTCTCGCCGGATCGGGGATGATCAAATTGTGTGTGCATATGATTGTTGCATTTGTATGTTGCATAGCATAAACAAACAACAAAACAAAATCACCAAAATTTTTTTTTTTTAAAAAACACCCTTATCTCAGACAGTCTGCCTTTTAGCTAGCCTGGTTTCAGGTTCTTTGTAAGCTAAGTAGCCACGCAGTTCCGACAGAAGAGATAAAGGATGATAAATATTCTTTCGCATAAAGCCATATTTTATCTCGGACAGTCTGCCTTTTAGTTAGCCTGGTTTCAGGTTCTTTGTAAGCTAAGTAGCCACGCAGTTCCGACAGAAGAGATAAAAGGCTATAAAATAGACAAATAAAATGAAAATCAAAACACCAATAATACAAAAATAAATCATCTCCTGACAAAGTCAATACATTCATACTACATCATATCATGAGTAAGAAAAACCAAGAGAGAAAATAAAAATGGGAGTACATTCAACATCATTTAAAAATCTCTCATGCATAAGCATACTCCATGCTAGTTCAAGCACTCAACATGCATTAATAAACTTTTTCGGACATTCTAGAAAGTGGCTGGTCCTCTCCCCACTCGTACTCGTGCACAAAAGGCTAAGGCAATGGAAAATTTAGAAGAGCAAAACCGCAAGCTTACTGCAGAGGTTAACATCCTCCGCGAACAGATGGCCCAACTAATGGAGGTCGTACGCCAGGGGCAGAACAAGGGCGAAGGCCAAGCTGAACATACCCCTCCTCATGAGGAAGAGGAGGAGGAATACTTTTTCAGCGATAAGGACGCTAAGACTACACGCGTCCTTACCCCAAAAGTATCTAAACAACAACTCTCCGCCCTGGAGGAGAGGTTGAAAGCAGTCGAGGGGCATAACTTCGACGTCAAGGAGGTGGCTGACATGTGCCTCGTGAAGGATATCCGCTTCCCTCCCAAATTCAAAATCCCAGACTTCCCCAAGTACGCCGGGATGACCTGCCCTAAGAACCATCTTACGATGTATTGCCGTAAGATGGCTGCCCATGCTGACAACGAGAAACTCCTGATTCATTGCTTCCAGGAGAGCTTGGCGGACACCGCGCTTAACTGGTACATGCAGTTAGAGAGAGGGCAGGTCCAGAACTGGAAACTGTTGGCAGACGCTTTTCTCCGTCGTTACCGATATAACATCGATCTGACCCCCGACAGGTCAGATCTTAGAACTCTAAGCAAGAGAAACGACGAGCCCTTTAAAGCGTACGCCCAGAGGTGGAGGGAAATGGCAGCCCAAATAGAGCCTCCTTTGACGGACAAGGAGACAGTGGCTATGTTTATCGACTCACTGACAGGAGCGTACTACGATAAGGCAATAGCCAGTACCTCCAACCTCTTCTCAGACATAGTCACTGTGGGCGAAAGGGTGGAGCAGGGACTAAGGAGCGGGAAGATAGCACAATCTTCCCAAGCTGGTGCCTCCTTCAGGAAACCTGCTGGCAAGAGGAAGGATGAATCTGTACACGCGATCAATTTTGCCACTCCGTCCTCTACCCCGCCAACGCCCAGGCAATCCCGTAGGAAAGAAAGGAAGTTCACTCCAATCTCCACTACCTACGGATTGCTGCTACCTCAACTACTGGAGGCTAAGCTCCTGACCTGCGTCCCTCCCAAGAAACAGTTGGAACCTCCCTACCCCGAATGGTATAAGCCAAACGAAAAATGCGCTTACCATTCGGGCTCACCCGGTCACTCTATAGAGAATTGCTTGACCCTTAAGTATCGGGTTCAAGAACTAATCGACGCCGGGTGGATTACTTTTGACGCCTCTGCCTCTAGCACCGATGACAAACCTCTGTCAAAGCCAGAGTAGCAGAGAGGGAGGACTGGGAGGACCGACCCTAGGGTTCCTTTTTTTAAGCTTTTCTCTACATCTCTTGTGGTCCCCGCCCGCGGCCACAAGAATTTTTGATTAAAAGGGCTTGTAAATACATTCTCATTTCCATTAATATACGAGGCATTTTGTCATATTCATTCTTTTCCCTCTTCTATTTATTATTCTTTCAGAAATAAATTGAATAATAAAATCTATGACTAAAACAGAACCTAAAACGCATCATGTCTGTGATTGATGAATCCCCATGGACTCCGGAAACGGAAGGCGAATGGACTGAGTCCGACAGTGAGCAGGAGACCATTTCTCCGGACATGCAAAGGATGCTGGAAAAAGAAACACGCATCATACAACCGCATCAGGAAGAAATAGAAACTGTCGATTTGGGAAAAGAGGATGAGGATAAAAAGGTGAACATCGCCACCCAAATGGAAAATAGCACGAAAAAGGGGTTAATACTGCTCCTGAAAGAATATATGGATGTATTTGCCTGGTCATACCATGACATGCCGGGACTCGACACGAGCATAGTGGAACACAGATTGCCACTAAAAGAGGGGTCCCGACCTGTAAAACAGAAACTCAGAAGAATTAAACCCGACTGGTCCTTAATGATAAAGGAGGAGGTGCAAAGGCAGTTGGATGCCAATTTCCTAGTAGTTTCCAAATACCTAGAATGGCTGGCCAACATAGTACCCGTCATCAAAAAGACCGGGAAGGTCAGGGTATGCGTGGATTATAGGGACCTCAATCGAGCAAGTCCAAAAGACGACTTTCCCTTACCCCACATAGATACACTGGTAGACCATACCGCTACCAACACGCTGTATTCCTTCATGGACGGGTATGCGGGGTACAACCAAATCAAACTGGCCGTTGAGGATAGGGAAAAAACCTCCTTCATTACACCATGGGGTACCTTTTGTTATCGGGTAATGCCGTTTGGGTTGAAAAATGCGGGGGCAACATATCAAAGGGCTATGGTCACACTATTCCATGACATGATCCACAAGGAAATAGAAGTATATGTGGACGACATGATAGCCAAGTCCAGAAACGAAATGGACCACATTCAATATCTCCGGAAACTTTTTGATCGGCTTCGGAAGTATCAGCTTAAGCTAAACCCGGCAAAATGTACTTTCAGAGTACGATCACGAAAACTCCTAGGGTTCATTGTCAGTGAAAGAGGAATCGAGGTGGACCCCGACAAAACGAAGGCAATTTTGGAAATGCCTCCGCCAAGCACAGAAAAGGAGGTCAGAGGTTTTTTGGGCAGGATAAACTACATTGCCCGTTTCATCGCTCAGTTAACAGATAAATGTATCCCCATCTTTAAACTGTTGCGCAAGAATCAGCCAACGGTGTGGAACGAAGAATGCCAACAGGCGTTTGATAAAATCAAAACCTGTTTAACCAATCCACCGGTATTGGTACCACCCGTTGAAGGGAGACCTCTGATCCTATATTTGTCAGTTCTCGAAGAGTCAATGGGATGTGTGCTCGGCCAACATGATGAAACTGGGAAAAAGGAACGAGCCATTTACTATCTCAGTAAAAAATTCTCAAATTATGAAACCCGTTATACACCATTCGAAAAAACATGTTGCGCATTGGTGTGGGTCACTCAGCGTCTTAGACAGTACATGGCTCGACATACAACATGGTTGGTCTCCAAAATGGACCCAATCAAATACCTCTTCGAGAAGCCCATCTTGACTGGAAGAATAGCTAGGTGGCAAGTTCTCCTCTCAGAATTTGACATTATCCACGTCACCCAGAAAGCTATTAAAGGAAGTACCCTAGCGGATTATCTAGCTCATGGATCCACAGATGAATACCAATCTTTACAGGATGATTTTCCCGATGAGCATATCATGCACATCGAACACAAAGAGACCAAAGAAGAGATGTGGACCATGTTCTTCGATGGGGCTTCCAACATGCTTGGACACGGGGTAGGAGCTATTTTGATATCCCCTGAAAAGAAACACATCCCTGTAACAGCCAGGCTTAATTTCGATTGCACCAATAACATGGCCGAATACGAAGCATGTGCGCTGGGAATCCGAGCGGCTTTAGATCATGGGGTCACTAAGCTCAAAATATTCGGTGATTCATCCCTCGTCATCTATCAACTTAAAGGTGAATGGGAAACCCGAAATGCCAAATTGATCCCATACCTAGAGTACATCCATGAGCTGGTCTCGAACATGGAAAGCGTCACTTTTCAGTACATCCCTCGGGAAGACAACCAAATTGCCGACGCCCTCGCCACTCTATCATCCATGTTTGCCCTGGACCAGGAACATGAGATGCCAATCATTCAAGTCAAACTGCATGATAAACAAGCTTTCTGCATGGCAGTAAATGGCGAGCGCAATCAAAACCCCTGGTACCATGACATCAAACGGTACCTCATAAAGGGCGAATATCCCAAAGGAATCAGTGACAATGATAAACGAACTATTCGCAAAAGGGTCGTAGGGTTCACGTTGATTGAAGGAACCCTCTACAAAAAGAGCCCCGATTCCACTCTCTTAAGGTGTGTGGACCAAGAAGAAGCCCAAACACTGATAAAAGAAATCCACAAGGGGACTTTTGGAACCCATGCACCCGGGCATGTCATGGCAAAGAAAATCCTCAGGGCAGGGTACTATTGGTCCACGATGGAAGCTGATTGTCACCAATATACCAAGAAATGTCACAAGTGCCAAGTGTACGCCGATAACATTCATGTGCCGCCCACACCTCTCAGTAACCTGGTTACACCATGGCCATTTTCTATGTGGGGCATGGATGTCATCGGACCCATCGAACCTAAAGCATCTAACGGTCATCGCTTCATATTGGTAGCAATCGACTATTTCACCAAGTGGGTCGAGGCAGCATCATACGCACACGTAACCCGGAAAGTGGTGACCACCTTCATCAAGAAAAACATTATATGTCGGTACGACGTCCCTCATAAGCTCATTACTGACAATGGGACCAATCTCAACAATAAAATGATGGAGGAATTATGCCAAGACATCAAAATCCAGCACCACAATTCCTCTCCGTACCGACCAAAGATGAACGGTGCAGTAGAGGCAGCCAATAAAAATATCAAGAAAATCATTCAGAAGATGGTGGTTACCTACAAAGACTGGCATGAAATGCTTCCTTTTGCCTTGCATGGTTACCGAACGTCAATACGGACCTCCACAGGGGCTACCCCGTTTTCCCTCGTATACGGAATGGAGGTCGTGCTACCAGTAGAAGTCGAAATACCCTCCCTACGAGTCATCATGGAAGCAAAACTGACAGAAGCTGAATGGGTCCAAAACCGATACGATCAGTTGAATCTAATAGAAGAAAAACGGCTGGACGCCATATGTCGGGGGCAGGCTTACCAAAAGAAAATCAAGAGGGCCTACGACAAGAAGGTCAATCCCCGCACTTTCCAAGAAGGAGATCTAGTAGTAAAGAAACTGCTCCTAGCCCAGAAAGACAAAATCGGGAAATGGGCAGCCAACTACGAAGGACCCTTTGTGGTCAAGCGAGCCTTCTCAGGGGGAGCCCTTATCCTCACCAATATGGACGGAGAAGAGCTCCGATATCCTGTCAACTCAGATGCGGTGAAAAAATACTATGCCTAAAAAACATTGCTCATGACCCGTCAGGATGAAAACTCGCAAAGAGCGTCCTAAGCAAAAGATAGGGCCTATATACCTCGCTAGGATACATCCTAGGCAAAAAGTAGAGGTGCAAAAAAAAAAATAATATATATATATGAATGAGGAAAGAGCAATGATTACCTTAGCCGAAAACCGCAAAGGCGACTAAGGTAATACCTCCACAACAGCAAGCAAACTTCGTAGAGTCTTCACTCCGGGCTCAGGCATCTCGACTGAAGGGACCGGGAAAAATTGGGAAACAAAGATCACAGACATGATTGTAGCACCCCCATACAGTTTAGCCAACCCTGGCCAGCCATGCTTACAAATTCTTTTGTAAAAACCCCCATGTAAAAAATAAACCATTTGTTTATATCAATAAAATTGTCTTTTCTTCTCTTTACCTACTTGTATAAATGCCTCTGTATTAACGAAATATGAGCATGCATAAAACAAGCAATTCAAGAAAGCATAAAAACAAAAGACGCACATCACCAACCAGGGTCGTCCCAAGTAAAAAATACAGGGTAGCCTACTAGATCGAAAACCTGCAAAGGGCGGTCTAGGCAAAAGATAAGGCTTTCGTAAAAAAGGAAAAAAAAAGCCCATCAAAATGTCTTGCACAAAGAATTAAAAAACCCGCTAGATCGAAAACCCGCAAAGGGCGGTCTAGGCAAAAGTTAGGGTTAAAACAAAAAAAGTGCAACAAGAATAATCATGAGAACACAAAAGAAGGAAAGTACCGGTCACTTTCTAGATGTCCTTAACTAAAATAAAATTGCATCAACAGCATCCCACACACAAATAGTTGCACAAAAATGACTTTGTCAAAAGTAAAACAAACAAACAAACAAATAAAAAGCACCCAGCCTCATGCTTGCATTCATGAAAGGTATCCCGGTAAAACTTCACCGACCCTTTTGCCTTCTTTTACAAAAGCCAGCGTAACAAGAAAAGCTTAAAAAGGAAAAGGCACGCGCTCAATAAAAAGCCAGAATCCAAAGTCGCGAGAAAAAAAATAATAATACCGCGAGAAAAAAGGCAGGATAAAAGTTAAGACTACCTCAACCAATAAAAATCGACTACCAAGCAAAAGTCAAACACAAACAACCCGACCAACCAGCAAAAGTCGGATAACCACCACAAAAAGAACAAAGACAAAGAATCCCCAGCAAACCAACAAAGCTGGATGAACAACAAGCCAAATACCCGGTACAGTCCAGACGACCATTCGAGAAGACCAAGAATATCTACCAACACAAAAGTCACCACCACCAGTCCTACGCAGTGGACTGTACCAGGCTGATAGGGGGTTTATACCTATCAACCAGCACACAAGGAGTGCCTAAACGGCGCATGGGCCACCTGAACTGTAAGTCGCCACTACCAGCCTGATGGGGGGTTCATACCCATCCAGTCCCACACAACGGACTGCCACTACCAGCCTGATGGGGGGTTCATACCCATCCAGTCCCACACAACGGACTGCAACTACCAGCCTGATGGGGGGTTTATACCCATCAACCGAAGGATCGGCTATGTCAGGAGTAGTATCCGGAGGTTCTACCACGTGTCAACCAAAGGGATCGGCTACGTCAGGAGTAGTATTCCAGAGGTGCACAAACACAACATCTCCCCCGAGGATCACCTGCCACAAGACGGGACGTCCGAAGGGTAGCCGGGCAAGAGGGTCAACTCCTTTACCTTCCTGTCTACCTGTCTGGCATGACAAGCCAACAGTCGACCAGTCGGGTAAAGGGGGGGCAGCTGTAGACCCCAAATCTTGCCCGGCCTCCAAATAAAGCCAGAAAGCTTCCTATTTGAAGACGGCCGAAGCCTAACAAGCCACTAGGAGAGACTATTAGGCTCCCGTACCAAGATAGGAAGGTTTTTTGGCCCGAAAATATGGTTTCTCGCCCTGAAGGGACGAGACCGCCGTCTGGAAGGACCAGACCGCCGTCTCGTCTCAACGTCAGGACGAGACCGCCGTCTCGATTTTCCAGACGGCGGTCTCGATTCCTGCAAAAGTCGAGACGGCGGTCTGGATTTTCCAGACGACGGTCTCGATTCTCGCCTAGTCGAGACGGCGGTCTGGATTTCCCAGACGGCGGTCTCGACCCTCTGCCACGAACGAGACGGCGGTCTGGACTTTCCAGACGGTGGTCTCGACCTTGTTAGAGGAGACGGCGGTCTCGACCTGTCAGGCGCGAAAAACTATAAATAGGGGCATCATTTCTCCCTTTTTCCACACCCAGCAGCAAGAGCTCTCCCTTCTCTCTAGAATTTCTCTCTCTAAGAATCCCTCTGAGGCATTTCCGGAGTTTCTGAGTGTCTCTAGGCATACACAGAGTGTTCTAAATCTTCTTTAGAATCCCTTCGAGGCATTTCCGGAGTTTCTGAGAGTTGTAGAGTGAAGGGTTGCCAAAACGCACCCTCTCTTCTAATATATAAAGCTTGCTTTGGAGGTGCATATCCTCACTGTTATTTAAATTACGCAATAGAAGCTAGGGACATGTAGTCATATATTTAAATTCCGCATAATAAAAAGCGTAAAAGCGCTATTTTCCAGTTTAATTATTTATTCAAATTAGCCAGCCTATCATAGGGAACCCGAAAGGGGCGTCGTAAAGGGACTAATACTCCCTTTACACGTAACTAACTCCCTTACCCAACTCTGGTTCTAATGACCAAAGTTTGTTTTCAAAAACCAACGCCTTTTTAAACCCCTTTTCCGATGTTTATGGTAAAAATATCGGTGGCGACTCCATAGAACCCAACTAAATAAATCCCTGGGTTAGCCCGGTTATCGGACAACTCAGGGATACTTTTGAAAACCTCGCCTCTAGGTTAGCCCGGTTATCGGACAACCTAAAGGTGTTGTAACCACCAATAAAAAACGCAAAAAACAAAGAAGAAGAGGGTCGAAAAACCATCGCGTCGCTCCGACCGCGCCCCCGTCCTCGGGGAGGCGGCGACATGCCCTAATAGCAAAAGGGAATATCCAGGGTTGGAAATTCGTAATGTTAGAAGACCATCTGTCCTCTTTGGCTGAAAGGGCAGACTGGTTCGCTTTTAACAAAACCTTTGCTCTGATCATGTTTGGGACTATGTTGTTTCCCTTTCACCTCGACATAGTAGATCAAGTCGTAATGGACGCCTTCTTCACCTGGGACGTGCACTCGAAGAGTCCCTTGCCTTCACTTCTTACCGACACCTTGCTTTCGGTTGAATTCTGTCACCAAAAGCAAGAAAGAACACTCGTGTGCTGCTCTTCACTGTTATTCGTGTGGGGTATCACATATTTCTACGCCTCTAGTCACATGGGGATGTTTCCCGACCCTTTGAAAATCTTCTTAAGAATCCCTCTGCACTGACGCCTAACCATGGAGTGGAAGGTCGAGTTGGAACAATGGGATGCCAACCGCTTATCCTCGGCATGTCCTTGGTTCTGACCTGGCCCAATCCTCATCAAATGTGGGGATTATCCGAGCGTACCGTTGGTAGGTCTCAGAGGTTGCATAGCTTATTCTCCAAAGGTGGATATGAGACAACTTATGAGAACCCAAACCGCGTTATCACGGGAAGAGCTCAGAGGATTGTGTTTCTTCGGAGACCCATGCACTGTTGCGAACTCACTTACTGTACGGAGAGCATGGGAGAGACTAGTCTTCACGGGAGATAGAGAGCTAGGCAAAGCTCGAGTAGCTGCCTCCAGTGACTATGAGGAGTGGAGGAGAAACTGAGGGATGTCACAACCATCCGCCCCACCTACTGTGCCAGCCAGTGGAGAGCTCCAAAGCTAAGTCGATGCCTTGACCTAGAGGATAGAAATCATTGCAGCCCAAATGAGGGCCCTTGAGGAAAAGGAGCATGAATTTATCTTCACTATAGACGGTCTATAAAGGCAGTGCAAGAAGAAAGATCAAGAGATAGAGCGCCTCAAGGACCAATGCGCTGATTCTAGTGAGCAGATTATCCGAGCATCCAAAGTTGCCAGATTAAACTCGGATAATCAACTTCAAGAAATGACCATCAAATCAGCACACCTTGAGGTCGAATGTGCAAAACAGGCTCACACGATCATAGGAATGCTACAAGATCTCGCAAGGACTCGGTTTGAAATACGTCAAGGATGGGAGACCACCCAGAGACTTAACAGAAGCCTTACTGAGTTGTGAAGCAAAGAAAAAGACGGATTAGCTCAGTATGGCCAAGTGCTATAAGAAAGAGACCGAACCCTTGAGAGACTCGACAATTTACAAGCCTTGGTCGTCCATCAAGAGGGGAAGATCAAATATGCTCAGAAGTATAGTGAAGATATGAGCCAGGTAGTCCACCAGCAGACCGAAGCACTCACTCATCATGAACGGGAAGCCGAAGAGGAATTACATAGAAATTAGAACCCGACTGTGGGTTTCTTTAGGCTTTTCCGTTTTTGTCAAAAAGTGCTTCGTAGCATGGTGTAGGGGAATGTACACTTGCTATAAATAAATAAAATTTCCTTTTATTCAACAATTGTCTACTTGCATGCATTTCATTCATAATTTTCATACTTGATAAATAAGATAATAAAAAGGAAGGATTAACTGATATGTCTTCCACAATCAGAAGGATGGAGAGAAAGCCACTCATAATCAAGCTCTCCCCAACGGTCGATTCACCCCAAGAGGACAATAAGCCTCGGTCGTTGGTTATCAAAGTCAATAAGGAAGAGGGGGCAAGGACGCCTTTGTGATTATTTGTGCTTCATCTTTTCCCCTATGACTCAAATAAAGTTGTACCATGGAGATATGGAGAATCTTCACCAATAAAGGAGGAAATCTCCAACATAGCCGGCATTGGGAGCATGACTACAAGCAGAAAAATATACTCCCCCAAGAAGTCACAAGAAGATGCCCCCAAGAATAAAGGGAAAAATAAACAAACCGAAGAAAAAGAAAATAAACAATCCAAGGAGGAGACTGATGAGTTACTCTAGTTCATAAGGCAAAGCGAGTATTCCATCATCGATCAATTCAATCATACATCGGCAAAGATAACTCTGTTATCTCTAATGATGAGTTCGGAATCGCACATAAACACCCTGATGAAGGTCTTGAGCGAAGCGCACGTACCTCATACAATATCCCAAGAAAAAGTTGAGAGGATCGTCGGTTACATCACAACTAGCGATCACCTCACCTTCACAGATGAAGAACTCCCTCCTGAGGGGTTGAGCCATAACAAGCCCTTGCATATTTCCATCAAATGCAAGGAGTATTTCATCGCTAAAGTTCTTGTGGATAACGAGACATCCTTGAACGTGATGCCCAAGTGAACACTTGACAAATTAACTATTCAAGAAACCCGCATGCGCCCAAGCAGCACTATTGTTCGAGCCTTCGACGGATCCAAATGAGAAGTGGTGGGAGAAATCAATCTTCCAATCCAAGTCAGACCCACTATCTTCAACGTCAATTTCCACGTGATGGACATTACTCCAGCATATAGTTGTCTCCTTGGCAGACCTTGGATTCACGATGCTAAGGCAGTACCTTCAATGCTCCACCAGAAAGTCAAGTTCATAGTAGATAACAAACTTGTCACGGTCCAAACTGAAGATGATATCTTGATCAGTGGACCGTCTACTCAACCCTATGTGGATGCGGCTGAAGAGGACCTTGAAACATCTTTTCAAGCGCTTGAAATCGCCAATGTAGAAAGACTTCCCGGTAATACGAAGGTAGCCCGCATGATGATGAAGTATGGTTACCATCCTGGCCAAGGGCTCGGGGCAGGCTCCCAAGGAATGAAGAAGCCCCCAGAATTTAGAGATAATCCTTTAAAACATGACCTAGGATATGACCCTACTAAGGGCCGAGCTCAAAGAAGAAAAGGGAAGTCTCCCCTCCGCACATTCAAGCAGATCTTCCGAAGCGGAGGGATACAAGCGTTGAGAGCAACTCTAGTCATTAGAAGTTCTTTTTCCTTTCTTAAGGGATGTCGTCGCCGTCCGTTCCGACGTCTAGGGACATCTCGAATGTTTATGCGAGCGGTCGCGAAAAGATGGTTTAGACTCACGTTTTTATTTTTAAATGTGCTCATTGCTTCCGAGGTGCTCAACAACTGAACTATCCTCTAATAAAAGCAAGGTTTTCGAAAAGGGGTTCTTATGGAGTCGCCACCAATGTTTTGACCATAAACATTGGAAAAGGATAAAAAGGTGTTGATTTTAATAAAAAGCAAACTTGGCCATTATAACCAGAGTTGGGTAAGGGAGTTAGTTACGTGTGGGGAAGGTGTTTGCACCCCCACAACGCCCCTTTCGGGTTCCCTATGACGGATTCATTCATTAAGTGAAGATTACGAGAAATTACGCTATTACCCTATTTTATTGCATAATATTGAAAAAATGACTATCTACATGACTTTATTTCATATTGCATACATAAAGCAAAAAATAAAGCAATAAAAGAGAAGAGAAGTGAAAAGAACCTCCGTAGCAAGCTTTGTATTACAAATCTTTAACCGTGAGGATGCATTTTGGCAATCCCCCGCTCTACAAAGACTCTCCTCCCAGAATACAGTATCGACTCAACTAAATTTTAAAGAAGAATCGAATGCTGGAATGTAATTCCTTAACTGATTGTTACCTTTTTAAGGCAATCGGAGAGTTCATTCGAAGTAGAAAGAGAAGACAAGTGTTTGGAGTTGTCGGGGGTGTGGAAAAGTGGCAAATGAGCTCCTATTTATAGTTTTCACAGCCTGGCAGCTTGCGATGGCCGTCTGGAGCTTGGAAATCAGGGATGACCGTCTGGGGAAGTTGGGACGGCCATCTGGGATTTGGGACGGTCGTCTCGAGCCTCAAAACAAGTTGGGACGGCCGACTGGAACTTGGGACAGCCGTCTGGACTTTTGGACGGCCGTCCCAACTTCTGGGACGACCATCTCGACTGTTTTTGCTAGATTTTGTGTTTTGGGACCCCCGGGAAGCTTTCCTTTCTTTATTCGGACGTCGATTGATGTCGATAGACGTCCATCGAAGCTTTATCTTCATATAGGAAGTCTTCTTGGCCTTTATTGAGATGTCGGACGAGCTTTATCTTCATGTAGGAAGTCTTCTTTGCCTTTATTGAGAGGCCGGGCAAAATTAGGGGTCTACAGCTGCCCCCCCTTCACCTACCTGCTTAATTTGTTGGCGTAATATGCCGACAAAGTTAATTGGTAGGGGAAGGAGTTAACCATTTTTGCTCGGTTATCCTTCAGATGCTCCCTCGCTTGAAGTTTGTTGATCCTCCGGATGATAAATATTTTTGATAGGTACCAACCCCTATCTGGTTTGAACCTTCTTTTACAAGGTTCTGGTAAGTACTTACCCTCACCAGGTATGAGTCTGTATTTCACTAGACTCTTGTGGGTACCTACCCCCACTAGGTATGTAGACCCCAAATCTTGCCCGACCTCCAAATAAAGAGAAGAAGACCTCCTATTCGAAGATGGATGAAGCCTAACAAGCCACTAGGAGAGACTATTAGGCCCCATACTAGGATAGGAAGGATTTTATGCACAAAAAATAAGTTTTCTCGCCTTTTTGGGAAGAGACCGCCGTCTCGAAATCGAGACCGCCGTCTCGCCTCACGCAAATGGTGAGACCGCCGTCTCACCAAACGAGACGGTGGTCTCGCCACCTGCGAATGACGAGACGGCGGTCTCGTTTGGCAAGACGGCGGTCTCGACCCTATCAGACGAGAACGGCGGTCTCGCCACTGCCAGGCGCGAAAACCTATAAATAGGGGCCTCCCCCCCATCATTTCCACATACCACACAACTTTCTCTCCTCCTTCTCTCTAGGATTTCTCTCTCTAGAATCCCTCCGACACATTTCCGGAGCTTCTGAGCGTCTTTAGAGTGAGTTTTCGAGCGTTCCGAGAGGTTTTCTGACGCTGTAGAGTGAAGGACTGCCAAAATGCACCCAATTTATTGAGAAATTAATAGAGAAAGCTTGCCTCGGAGGTTTAAATTCTCCCTTTCTACTTTTACCGCTTTAATTTTAAATTATGCAATAGATTTTAGGGCCATGTAGTCATAAATTTAAATTCCGCAAAATAAAAGGGCAAAAGCATGTTTTTCCGGTTTATTCATTAACAAAATAATTGGCCTGTCATAGGGAACCTGAAAGGGGCGTCGTAAAGGAACTAACACTTCCTTTACACGTAACTAACTCCCTTACCCAACTCTGGTTCTAACGACCAAAGTTGGTTTTTCGAAAACCAACGCCTTTTAAACTCCTTTTCCGATGTTTCCGGTAAACACATCAGTGGCGACTCCACAGAACCCTTCAAAAATTAGTCCTTGGGTTAGCCCGGTTATCGGACAACCCAAGGACGCCCTTTCGAAAACCTCGCCCCTAGGTTAGCCCGGTTATCGGACAACCTAAAGGCGTTGTAACCACCAACAAAAAATGCGAAAACAAGAGGGTCGAAACCATCGCGTTGCTCCGACCGCCCTCGTTTTTTACGGCGGCGACAAGGTATGAATCTGCTTTTTGATGAGTACCTACCCTCATCTGGTGCGAACCTTATTTCATAAGGCTCTTGTGGGTACCTACCCCCACCTGGTATGAACCCCGTTCTGCAAGGTTCTTTGTGGGTACTTACTTCCGAGGTGCTCAACAACTGAACTATCCTCTAATAAAAGTAAGGTTTTTGCAACCCGTTTTTTGTAATGTTCTGGTGAGTATTTTACTCTACCTGATGCAAATCTGCATTTTTGCTAGATTCTGATGAGTACCTACCCTCATCCGGTATAAACCTTATTTTATAAGGCTCTGGTGGGTACCTACCCCCACCTGGTACGAATCTGCATTTTTGCTAGATTCTGATGAGTACCTACCCTCATCCAGTATAAACCTTGTCGCCGCCGTCTGAAAAGAGGCGGTAGGAGCGACGCGATGGTTTTTCGACCCTTTTTGATTTTTCGCATTTTTCGTGGGTGGTTACAACGCCTTTAGGTTGTCCATTAACCGGGCTAACCTAGGGGCGAGGTTTTCGAAAAGGTGTCCTTGGGTTGTCCGATAACCGGGCTAACCCAAGGACTTATTTATTTTGGGTTCTATGGAGTCGCTACCGACGTTTTTACCGGAAACATCAGAAAAGGTTTTTTGAAAGGCGTTGGCTTTCGAAAACCAACTTTGGTCATTAGAACCAGAGTTGGGTAAGGGAGTTAGTTACGTTGTAAAGGAAGTATTAGTTCCTTTACTACGCCCCTTTCGGGTTCCCTATGATAGGCCAGCTTTTTATGTTAATAAATAAACCGGAAAAATACTCTTTTGCCCTTTTTATTGTGCGGAATTTAAAATGATGACTACATGGCCCTAATCTATTGCATAATTTAAATTAAAGCAGTAAAAGTAGAGAGAGTGAGTTTGAACCTCCGAAGCAAGCTTTCTTTGTTATTTCTCTTTAAAAAGAGGGTGCTTTTTGGCAGCCCTTCACTCTACAAGACGTCTGAAACTCTTCTAGACGCCAAAAAAACGCTCTGAAAGGCACTCAGAAACTCTAGAAATGCGTCGGAGGGATTCTAGAGAGAAGTTTTAGAGAGAAGGGAGAGCTAGAAGCTTGTGGTGTGTGGAAATGAGGGGGGGAGGACCCCTATTTATAGGTTTTCGCGCCTGACAGTGGCGAGACCGCCGTTCTCGTCTGACAGGGTCGAGACCGCCGTCTCGCCAAACGAGACCGTCGTCTCGCCAAACGAGACCGTCGTCTCGCCAAACGAGACCGCCATCTCGTCCTACGCAGGTGGCGAGACCGCCGTCTCGTCAAACGAGACCACCGTCTTGCCATTTGCAGGTGGTGAGACCGCCGTCTCATCCAACGAGACGGCGGTCTCGCCACTTGCCTGAGGCGAGACGGCGGTCTCGATTTCGAGACGGCGGTCTCGTCCCAAAGAGGCGAGAAAACTTATTTTTTCGTACAGAAACTCCCTCCTATCTTAGTATGGGGCCTAATAGTCTCTCCTAATGGCTTGTTAGGCTTCATCCATCTTCAAATAGGAGGTCTTTTGGTCTTTATTTGGAGGTCGGGCAAGATTTGGGGTCTACAGCTGCCCCCCCTTTACCCGACCAGTCGACTGCTGGCCTTTTGTGCCAAGGTGATCGACTGGAGGGTAAAGGAGTTGACCCTCTTGCCCGGTTTCCTTCAGATATTCCGTCTTTGCGGCGGATGATCTTCTGGGGAGATATTGTGTTGTGCGCTTCCGGGATGCTCCTTTGATGCGGTAGCTGACCCCTTCGGCTGATGAGTACGAACCCCCATCTGGTTTGACGAGTATGAACCCCCACCCAGTAAGCCCCCTTCTGTAAGGCCTGATGAGAGTATACACCCCCATCTGGTGTTTGACGAGTATGAACCCCCGCCCGGTAAGCCCCCTTCTATAAGGCCTGATGAGTACACACCCCCATCTGGTGTTTGACGAGTATGAACCCCCGCCCGGTAAGCCCCCTTCTATAAGGCCCGATGAGTACACACCCCCATCTGGTGTTAAGCCTCCGGATGCTCCATCTCGCGATAGCTGATCCTTTGGCTGTGGTGGCTGCTTACTGGGATGCTCATGCGCCGTTGTGAAACCTCGGGATGCTCCTTTGACGCGGTAGCTGACCCCTTGGTTGACGAGTATGAACCCTCGTCTGGTTAGGTGCCTCTGGATGCCCCTTCTTGCAGTAGCTGATCCTTTGGCTATGGTGGCGACTTACTGCTCTAGCTCATGCGTCGTTCTCTGTGAAGTGTTTTCTGTGTTTGTCTGACTGTTCTTGGACCTCTTGAATGGTCAGCCGGCTTTGTTGGTTGCTGGGGATTTTTGTTTTTGACTTCTGGTGGCGACTATCCGACTCTTGCTGGCTGGTCGGATTGAGTCTTGTAGACCCCAAATCTTGGGCGGCCTCAGAATAAAGTCAGAAGACCCCCTATTTGAAGACGGTCGAAGCCTAACAAGCCACTAGGAGAGACTATTAGGCCCCCGTACTAAGATAGGAGGGTTTTTTGGCCCGAAAAATAAAGTTTCTTGCCCTGAAGGGACGAGACCGCCGTCTCGCCTCATGACCGCCGTCTCGATTATCCAGACGGCGGTCTCGACTTCTGCCTAGTCGAGACGGCGGTCTGGATTATCCAGATGGCGGTCTCGACCCCCTGCCATGGTCGAGACGGCGGTCTGGATTGTCCAGACGGCGGTCTCGACCCTGTCAGACGAAACGGCGGTCTCGACCTGTCAGGCGCGAAAAACTATAAATAGGGGCTCCATTCCCCCTTCCCAAAACAACCAAGCACAATAGCTCCTCCTTCTCTCTAGATTTTCTCTCTCTAGAACCCCTTCGAAGCATTTCCAGAGTTTCTGAGTGTCTCTAGGCATAAATTGAGCGTCTTAAATCTTCTTTAGAATCCCTCCGAGGCATTTCCGGAGTTTCTGAGAGTTTGTAGAGTGAAGGGTTGCCAAAAAGCACCCACTCTTTAAAGAGAAATATAAAAAGCTTGCTTTGGAGGTACACCCTCTCTCTTTCTAATTTTACCGCTTTCATTTAAAATTATGAAATAGACGCTAGGGCCATGTAGTCATAATCTTTAAATACTGCATAATAAAAGGGTAAAAGCGCAATTTTCCAGTTTAATTATTTATCCAAACTAGCCGGCCTATCATAGGGAACCCGAAAGGGGCGTCGTAAAGGAACTAACACTTCCTTTACACGTAACTAACTCCCTTACCCAACTCTGGTTCTAATGACCAAAGTTGGTTTTCGAAAACCAACGCCTTTAAAAACCCCTTTTCCGATGTTTCTGGTAAAAACATCGGTGGCGACTCCACAGAACCCCTCAAAAATAGTCCTTGGGTTAGCCCGATTATCGGACAACCCAAAGACGCCCTTTCGAAAACCTCGCCCCTAGGTTAGCCTGGTTATCGGACAACCTAAAGGCGTTGTAACCACCCATCAAAAACGCGAAAATCAAAAAGGGTCGAAACCATCGCGTCACTCCGACCGCCTCTCTTTTTGACGGCGGCGACAGATGGCGACTCCACTGGGGAAGCCTAGAGAGTTGATCCCATTTAGTGATGGGCCGGCTTAAAAATAATTAAACCAAGAAAATAGCGCTTTTACCCTGCCTTGTATTATAACATGCTTTATTGTTTGGCTTTCAAATAACTGTTGCTTGTTTATACTTACGCAATTAATTGAAATATAAACTGCACACAAACCCTTGCACGCTACAGTTCCCTCTATACCCGGGGGCAAGTGAGATAACCATAGTGAGTGGGTGGCAGGTACGGTTCGCTGTAGTTAGGGCCTTGTGCCCACCAGTGTGATCGGAAACCACCACTCAAGGTGATAACCTTCCTCTTTTGGCAACAAGACCGACTCTGGCCTTAGTGTTGAGCATGGTCGGACGGCTGGAGAGTGGGTCCCTATAATGGGGGCACCTTGGGGGCCTTAGCCTGGTGAGAACAGTTAAAACCTACCCTAACCAATGCACTTTTCTGCAAGAAAACCCTACCTCGTGATTAAAACGAATTCTTGCCTGGTCGTGGATGATCAAATTGTGTGTGCATATGTTTGTTGCATTTGTCTGTTGCATAGCATAAACAAACAACAAAACAAAAAAAATATTTTCGCAAATAAACCCCTTTATCTCGGACAGTCTGCCTTTTAGCTAGTCTGGTTTCAGGTTCTTTGTAAGCTAAGTAGCCACGCAGTTCCGACAGAAGAGATAAGGGACGCTAAGTATTTTTCGCATAAAACCATTTTATCTCGGACAGTCTGCCTTTTAGCTAGCCTGGTTTCAGGTTCTTTGCAAGCTAAGTAGCCACGCAGTTCCGACAGAAGAGATAAAAGGCTATAAAATAAGCAAACAAACATCAAATAAAAGTCAAAATACAAAAATACCAAAAAAATAAATAAAATAATTTTGACAAAGTCGTATCATTCATATCGCATCATGTCATAAGTGGAAAAACTAAGAGAAAAAAATGCATAAGGAAAGTATGCATACGCATCATTTTAATAAACTCCTAAAAAATGGGTCTTAGGAGCGTTTTTTGGGAAAATTACTGGGCCAAATACCCCTTGCAGCTTGGTTCTTCACCCTTTTCTCTTCGTTTTGACATGCTGTGCGTCCAAATCGGACAACCCAGTCAAAAGTTATGTCACTTTGAACATCTATCGCCCCTTTTGTACTGGTGCATGCATAATAACATTCATTCTAGGGAGCACTAGATATCCCTAAGACAATGGCAAAAGAGGCCCCGAGCACATTTGTGACCTTCGCGACAAGGAAGGGACAAGTGTACTAAGGTGTGATGGTGATTGCCATTATACTTGTCAAATCTGTGATGGGAAAGGAACCATTACACCGAGGTGGGTAGGATACCTCACAAAGCATAAGCTTTAAGGAGGAAACCTAAGCCATTGTCTTAAGGAATATCCATCTCATATATCATTCAATAAAAATCTTTTTGCATTCTAGAAAGCGGCTGGTATTCTTCATGCCCTCATCCCCATACCAAAAAAAAAAATACAAAATCCCAAACACTATCATACGTCATGTTAGAAAATAAAACATGATAATGTTTAGGAAAAAACAAACACTTGCATACACGCATCCACCAAACTTCATCCTCATAACATCATCTAGTAGTAGGCGGTTGAAGAAAGTGGACATTCCTCAATACCATGTGAAGAGGATAGGGCATTCACATGCCATACACAGGAAGTCAAAAAAGGAAATACATACAAATTTTAACGAACCTATGCGCTTTGAAACATTGCATTAAGGAATGTACACTGTCTGGATGAAATAAATAAAATTGTTTGTTTTCATCATCTCAACCGTCTATTGCATTCATAAATTGCATTCATTCTCACTTTAATAATAATAAGATAATAAAAAGAAAGGATTAGTCGATGTGCTTTCCATGAATCGGAATAAGATGGAGAGTAAGCCTTTCGTCATCAAGTTCTCCCCAATGGTTGATCCGCCCAAGGAGGATAACAAGCCTCAACCATTGGATATCCAAGTCAATAAGGAAGAGGGGGCAAGGATGCCGTTACATTTATTTATGTCTCGAACCAAATAAAGTTGTACCATTGAGATACGCAGAAACATCGTCCATCAATGAAGATATCTCCAGCATAGCCAACATTCAGGGGCAGAATTAGAAGTGAAACAATCTACACCCCCAGGAGCTATAAGACAATGCTTCCAAGAATAAAGGAAAAATAATAAGACCGAAGAAAGACATAATCCAAAAAGGAAATTGAAGAGACTTTGGATTCACGACGCTAAGGCAATTCACGACGCTCCGCCAAAGAGACAAACTCAGGGTAAGCGACAAGCTAGTCACAGTTTGAGCTAGAGACAACATTCAGATCAGCAAATCGTCTGCCCTACCTTGAATGGATGCGACGGAAAGGGACCTTTGAAATATCTTTTGCCAATATGAAAAGACTTCCCCAACAATATGAAGGTGACCCACATGATGAGAAAATATGGATATTGCCCAAACCAAGGGCTCATTAGAAACTCTCAAGAAATAAGGGAGCCACCAGATTTTAAAGACAATCTTTTAAAGCATGGCCTAGGGCATGACCCTGAAAGAATTAATGGTTGAGTTCAAGAGGGGGGGTGAATTGAACTTTAAAACTTTTTCGCAAAACTTACTTTCTTTTGGAAGAATGAGTTATCTTTATTCAATTTTTGCAAAGGTAATTTGGTTTAAACACAACAAGTTTATAGACAGAAAATAAAAGAGATGAAAGAAGAAATTTAACACACAAATTTATACTGGTTCACTCTAATCCAGAGCTACATCCAGTTCTTGACAAACTTGTCAAGTTCCACTAATTCCAAGTGAAAATTACAACCAGTAGATACTCACCAATCTACCCCAAGAACTATCTTGCAAACCCACAAGATAGAATCTTGAAAACCACCCAGTAACCAAATCCAGTTACTGTACCAAGTGCAGATCACAATCCAACCTGCACAATCACACTTTTACAAAAGAGTATGGAAAGAAAAAACCTGGACTTGAAGTTCTAATTGTCCAGAACAAATTCTAACAACACTTTCTCTCTTTGATTGACCACAATTCTGATCACAGCACCTTATGATATGAAAAGATTCTTGAATGCAGAGAAAGTCACGTATATGAAAGTTTTACAGATTGATTTCACAAGTTTTCTCAAGTAGTGTGTTGTATATATTTCAAAAGATAGATCAATTATGTATATATAGAGTAAAACAAAGAATCAGAACGTTTCATCTGTCAAAAACTGTTTCAGAGAGTCACAAGATCGATTAGTTTGAAGTATAACAGGTTAGAAGATACTCTGATCGATTAGAACTGAAGTATGATCGATCAGACCGAGTTATGATCGATCAGAATGAAACTATGATCGATCAGATTACATTTCAATCGATTGAAACCACGATTCAATCGATTGATTTCATTTAAAAGTTCATTCAATCGATTGTTTCGAGTTTTCAATGGATTGAAACAGCTTTAGAAAAAATGATAGCTCTCTGTTTTAATCGATTGAAAATCATTTCAATAGATTGAAATCCTGCAGTCTTTTAAACAGAAAAATAACCTCTCTCGTTTCAACAGATTGAAAATGCGAAACCATGATATTTGAAAAAATTCACTAAGTTATTTTAACTTGTTGATTCTCGCGAATCAATCAATTGAAAATACGATTATGTATGACCACTTATTCGTTAAGTGATTTTAACATGATTGAAAATCTTTTTCAACAGATTAAAAAAAACTTAGTTTGTTCTTTTAATACTTGAATGTGAGTTTTTCATGCAGAAAATGATTTTCAATGAGATGCAATGTTTTAAGGTGCTTATCACAAAATATAATGGACTATCAAGAGATTAAGTGCTTAAACTAAAAACCTAATCATCTACACACCCACAACCTAAGCTATATCTATGTCTTCATCAAATCCACCAAGTGTTTCAATCTCCCCCTATTTGATGGAGACAAATAACCACTGCACCTGCATAAAAAATAACAGACCGAGAGACATATATTTTGTGGTGTGTGTGTAGTGACGAGTTTTAAGCAAAATACTTCTCCCCCTATTTGATTGCATCAAATAGATTGTTTTAGTTACAGTCCAATGGAGCCACGTGGATACCCCGAATATAAAACAGAACATTAAAAACTAAGAAAAGAAAACAGAATAACAGAAACATAAAAAGTCTTCATTCGTCCCCGGGGCCTTGATTGAATTGTAGTTCCACAATCCTGTTGTAAATGTCTTCTAGTTGATTATCAATATGCTTGGAACCTTGCAATGAAATTTTCATCCAAATAATGCTCGCCGAGCCCTCGGAGCAGCGAGTCATCCGCATATGCCTCCTTTGGTCCGAATGCGGTTCGCTCAATTGATGTAACATTGTTCTTTCGAACCGAGACAGAGGTGTGCCACGGTCGGGCGGTGGATTGTATGGAATCATTTCCGATGGGGTCACTTCTTCCATTGGATCAGACGGACGTGCTTCGTAGAAGTTCCGGGAATATCGATGTTGATTCCTTCCTCTTGCTCTTCTTCTTCACTTTCTTCACTTCTCCCAACATCTTCTTTCGAGATCCATTCACCATCAATTTTAATGAATCCCATTTTGTGAAGCACGAAATTATTTATTTCATTCGTTGGTCGGACGGTTTCAACAAGTTCTCCTTCTACATTGACACCAAAATGTGTTAAAAACTTAGAAATCAAAATAGCATAAGGATACCTAAAATCACTAAGTCTCTTGGCTTTGATCATGTGGTCCTTGATGACGAAGACCCAGTTCACCCGTATCCTGTGGTGAATGCAGTACATCGATACTAAATCTCCTTCGCTTAGCACCGCATGATTGCTCCCCACAGGTGTGAGCTGCCACGACACAATGAAAGCGAGAATTCTTTCTTCCAGTTTTAGCTTCCCAGTATTGAAAGAGATAACAGAATCACGAGTATTCTTCATGCATGACCGAAAGTACTGAACTTTATTAAATTTGTTCACATCTGAAGTGTATCCTTTGATGACTTTTACACCAACATCCTTTATTCCAGCAACCTCCTTCCAGATGTTGGGTGAAATTTCAATGTCTACACCTTTAACTTGGGTTTTCAAAGTGGAACCTTCAAAGGATAAATTTGTGAAGAAAACTTTAATCAAATCAGGATAAATCCTACCATTTAACTCCAGAAACTTCTGAAGCTTTTGGTGTTGCAGGTAGCTTTCGAATGCCTCTGAATCCTTCAAGCATCAAACCAAGAGAACTTTAACATCTTCGGAATGTTGACTTGCTTCCTGCTCAATTCATGGATAAACAAATCCATTTTCTCTTGGTCCCCATTGAACCAAGTTTCAATTCGACCTCCAACATTTGGTTCTTGCCTTGCATTAGAAGACTCGCCTCTGCTGGACTTCTTCCTACCGGATTTAGTACGTTTGAGCATGCTTGAATTTTTGGAATGAACAGAAAAGAACCGAGAAGAAAGGATGATTCAAGAAGAAAGAAAAAAAATACTACTGTTTTCTTTAGAAATGAGAGCACACGAACTCTTCAACTTTACAGTTTTGTCTTTATTGTATTACTGCTTCCGCGCAGTGATGATAAAAGAGGAGAGAGAATTGCTACTCGTACACTTTAATTACCCTTACAGTAGATATCCAATCAGGGTCAATCAGCTTTTATTGGAAATCTTAGATATTAAAGAGAGTAGCTGAAGTTTATCTTGTTGTAAATGCTTTCAATTTACTCTACAGAAATTGTTTTGAGACAAAGTACATACAACTAGCAAAAAAAAAATAATAATCAATTGATATTCCGTGAAACCAATTGATTTTGTAATCGCAGATACTCAGAAGTAAAATAAACCGATTGAATCGAGAATTAAATTGATTGTTATTGTAAGAAACAATCATGCGAGTATCATAAGTAAATTCAATTGAATCGAAGATTTAATCGATTGATTTATAGAAGAAAGTATGCGAGCTACAAGGTTAATGAAATAAATCGATTAAAAGCTTATCTAATCGATTGAACTGATAACATATCAATACCAGAGATAAGAATCAGGAAATCAACAGATTATTTCGCAATTTCAATCGATTGAAACAAATAATATCAAGTTATTCATGCAATTATTAATCGATTGAACTTGTTATCAGCTCGTTAAAAAGCATACAATCACCGTAAAGAATCGGTTATGCAATACTAGATATATCTAGAATTCCTAATTCAGTCCTAAGCATATTAAGTCTATCTCTAGGAAGTGGTTTAGTGAATAAATCAGCTAACTCGTTTTTCAGATTCAATGAATAATATCTCACAGTCACCCCTAGATACGTGTTCTCTAATAAAGTGATGTCTAATTTCAATATGCTTAGTTCTAGAGTGTTGAATAGGATTCTTAGTTAAGTTTATTGCACTAGTATTGTCACAAACCAGAGGTACCTTGTTTAGAGTCACTCCATAATCATGCCGGTTGTTGCTTGAGGTAGATGATTTGAGCACAACTGGCTCCAGTATGCAATGTATTCAGCTTCTGCAGTTGATAGAGCAACACACGCTTGCTTTTTGCTGTGCCATGATATAAGACTGCTCCTCGATAAATGACAAGTACCAGAGGTACTTTTTCTGTCCAATCTACATCCTGCAAAGTCGAATCGGAAAATCCAACAAGTTTAAGGGATGCACCTTCAGGATACCATAGTCCAACATTAACTGTTCCCTTAAGGTAATTCGAGAATCATTTTGGCAGAGGTAAGATGTGATTCCTTTGGATTTGCCTCGAAATCTTGCACAAAGGCACACACTAAACATAATGTCAGGTCTACTAGCAGTTAGATATAGTAGTGAACCAATCAAACCTCTATATTTAGTTTGATCAACAGGTTTTCCTTTTTCATCTAAGTCTAGACAACGGTTAGTAGACATGGGTGTAGAGGACTCCTTGCAATTTTGCATATCAAATTTCTTTAACAATTCATTGCAGTATTTAGATTGACTAAGAAAAATGCCATTTTCTTAATTGTTCAATTCTCCCATCATAGACATTTCAAATTCACTTTGCATTTCTTTTACAAACTTATTACACATGGCATTATTAGTGGAACCGAAAATGATATCATCCACATACACCTGCACCAGAATAATGTCAGTTCCAGATGTCTTAATGAATAGAGTTTTATCAACCCCACCTCGCTTGTACCCTTGATCAATTAGGAAGTTACTTAACCTCTCATACCATTGTCTAGGTGCTTGCTTTAAACCATAAAGGGCCTTTTTCAATTTGTAGACATGGTCAAGATGCTTGTGATCTTCAAACCCAGGAGGTTGAGAAACATATACTTCTTCATTGATGAGTCCATTAAGAAAGGCACTCTTTACATCCATCTGTAGTAATCTGAAACCACTTATACAGGCATAAGCTAATAATAATCTAACAGCTTCAAGTCTAGCTACAGGTGCAAAGGTTTCATCAAAATCGATACCCTCTTGTTGGTTATACCCTTTGGCTACCAACCTAGCTTTATTTCTAGTAATAATGTCGTGTTCATCTAGCTTGTTTTTGAATACCCACTTAGTACCAATTACATTGATATCTTTGATTTTAGGAACTAATTCCCACACTTTATTTCTTTCAAATTGATTAAGCTCATTGTCGCCGCCGTCCCTTTCGACGTCTTGGGGACGTCTCGAACGTTTATGCGAGCGGTCGCGAAAGATGGTTTAGACTCGCGTATTTGTTTTAAAATATGTTCATTGCTTCGACATTGAAAAAGCAAGGTTTTCGAAAAGGGGTTCTTATGGAGTCACCACCAATATTTTGACCATAAACATTGGAAAAGGATGAAAAGGCATTGATTTTAATAAAAACCAGACTTGGCCATTATAACCAGAGTTAGGTAAGGGAGTTATTTACGTGTGGGGAAGGTGTTAGCACCCCACAACGCCCCTTTCGGGTTCCCTATGACAGATTAATTCATTTAAGTAAAGGCTACGAGAAATTACGCGATTACCCTATAATATTAAATGGATATCTACATGATTTTATTCTATATTGCATGCATAAAATGATGAATAAAGCTAAATAAAACAATAAAAGAGGCAAAATAGCTATCTACATGATTTTATTCTACATGGCATAAATAAAGCTAAATAAAACAATAAATAAAGCAATAAAAGAGAAGAGAATTGAAAAGAACCTCCGTAGCAAGCTTGATATTGAGAGTCTCGAAGCTGTGAGGATGCGTTTTGGCAACCCTCTCTCTACACAGACTCTCCTCACCAATACAAGATCGACCCCACTAAAAATTTAAAGAAGAATCGAATGCTTAGAATATAATTCCTTAACCGATTGTTACCTATTTAAGGCAATCGGAAAGATCATTCAAGAGAAAGAAAGAAATAGACAAGTGCTCCGAGTTTTAGAAAGTGTTTCAGAGCTCTCCGGAGTGTCTGGGTGTGAAAAAGTGACAAATGAGTCTCCTATTTATAGTTTTCGTAGCAGGCGCACTTCGGGACCACCGTGCGGACCTGGACGGCCGTCTGGCCTGGGACGGCCATCCCAAATGGCAAAATTACACAGGCTGGGACCCCCGGGGACCGGGACGGCCGTCCCACTTGAACTGGGACTTGGGACGGCCGTCCCAACTTCGGGACGCGCGTCCCAACTGGCTGGGACAGGTTGGGACGGCCGTCCCAACTTTGGGACGGCCGTCTCGACTGTTCTGGCCAGTTTCGCGCGTGTCGGGACTCCGGGAAGCTTTCCTTGTCTGTTTTGGACGTCAGTTGATGCCGATATGTGTCCGTTGAAGCTTTATCTTCGTGTAGGAAGTCTCCTTTGTGTGGATGATTGAATTCCGTCTTATTATGAGAGGTCTTCTTTAGTCTTTATATAAGCGAATTCCATGTTGTTGCGGGAGGTTTCCTCAATTTTTGGGAAACCAGATGAACTCCATCTTCGGGCGAAGTTCCTCTATCTTTTATTTTGAGAGGCCGGGCAAAATTAGGGGTCTACACTCATCATGCATGGCACTAACCCAGTATTCATCATTTAATGCTTCTTTAACTATCTTAGGCTCTATTTTTGAAATGAATGCCATATGATTACAGAATTGGTTAAGAGAATGTCTAGTAGATACTCCCTTATTAATTTGCCCGATGACATTGTCTAGAGAGAGATCTCTTGGGACAATCCACTCTTTAGGAAGCTCTTCCAGAACATCTTCTTCCTGTTCTTCAGTAATTGTTGGTGACTCAGCTTTTGCAGGGTCCACTGATGGATCATCTTCTTCAACAGGTACAATCGATCGTGTTTTCTGTCATGTTTCAACCGATAAGAATTATCAGTTAATTCTTCTTCATCTACAGTACTCGTTGTTCTATTCCGCACCACTAGAGGAGACTCATTAAACACAACATGTACTGATTCTTCAACCGATTTCAATCTTAAATTGTAAACTCTATATGCATGGCCGTGAGTTGAGTAACCAAGAAAAATTCCTTTGTCAGATTTTTCATCAAACTTGCCAATATTTTCTTTCCCATTGTTTAAAACAAAACATGTACATCCAAAAACCACTGAAATAGTTTATGTTGGGTTTTCTTCCTTTGTGCAGTTCATATGGGGTTTTCTTTAGCATGGATCTAATCAAGACTCTATTCAAAACATGACAAGCAAGTGTTTACTGCATCTGCCCAAAAGTATTTAGGTAAAGAATTTTCACACAACATTGTTCTAGCAAGTTCCACAATGGATCTGTTCTTTCTTTCCACAACACCGTTCTGTTGAGGAGTTCTTGGAGCAGAAAAATTGTGTTTTATGCCAAACTTTTCACAAAATGATTCAAACTTTTCATTTACAAATTCTCCACCATTGTCACTTTGAATAGATGTAATGAAATACCCTTTTTCATTATGTAAAACCTTGGCAAGCTTTTTGAAAGATTTGTAAGAATCAGATTTGGCTTTAAGAAAAATAGTCCAGGTAAATCTGGAAAAGTCATCAACAATTACCATGATATAAAGATTACCACCTAGGCTTTTATTCCTTGAAGGACCAACCAAATCCATGGGAAGCAGTTCCAAAGGTCTAGAAGTTGAAACAATGTTTTTGTTTGAAAAAGATTTTCTAGTTTGTTTGCCTTTCAAACAAGCTTCAGAGATTTTGTCTTTCAAGATTTGAAGCTTAGGCAGCCCATAAACTAATTCTTTTGAAATCAGTTTGTCAAGATGGTTAAGATGTATATGAGCAAGCCTTCTATGCCACAACCAAGATTCTTCTTCTTTAGTAAGAAGACAACTTTGAGATGATATAGACTGCTTGATATCTAACATGTATATGTTATTTAACCTCTTACCTACCAACATTACCGTGTCAGATTCTGGCTCACAGATAAGGCACTTTTCTGGTTTGAAAATGACTTTGTGACCAAGATCACATAACTGACTTATGCTTATTAGATTGTGCTTGAGACCTTCAACAAGAAGAACATTGTGAATGGTTACTGATTCACTATCTCCAATATCTCCAGAACCTAGAATTCTTCCCTTGTTGTTGTCTCCATAAGTCACATGACCTCCATTCTTCAATTTCAACTTCCGGAATTTTGAAATGTCACCTGTCATGTGCCTTGAGCATCCGCTGTCTAGGTACCAAAGGGACTCTTGTTGGTGTTCCTGAAAGATCAAACATCAAGTATTTGGTACCCTTACGTATTTTGGGTCCTTAGGAGTCAAATTTTCCGTTTAACATGTTTTGGAACCCATCTCTTCCTACCTTGCGGCACAAAATATTTTCTAGCATGACAGAATTTTATAGTATGTCCTTTCTTCATGCAGGTAATGAAAAATGAGAAAGGGGATGCTTGTTGTTTTTCTGTATGAAAAGAAGTTCAAATATTTTTTAGTTTTTACCCCATTCTTAGGTTTGTACCCGATTCCGAATGTTTAAACACACAGTTTTGAGACCCAAGAAGTGCATCTAAATTCTCTTTACCTTGAGTAAATTTTGTCAAGGTTTTAGTCAAGTAATCAACCTTATTTTGTAAAACAATACACTTTTCACAATTCTTATTAACAGACAACATTATCCGCAGATGAATAGATAATATCTAGATGTTCTAAATCTGTTTTGCTTTCTAATAGTTCTTTTTCCGGAACTTTAACTCTATTTTCTAACCGAGTTATTTAAACCTTTCAACCGATTATTTGTATGAGATAAATTTCTAGCTTCACTATGCATTTCATTGAAAGCATTTAGTAATGTGCTTGTAATTCATTTCATTCTCTGTAGGAGTTGAACTTACATGTGATGAAGAGGATTCATGACCAACCATCAAACACAGGTTCACCTCTTCACTTTCAGATTCAGAGCTGGAAGATGAATCATTGTCTTGCCAGGCTATATAGGCCTTTTTCCCTTTGTATCTTGATTCTTTCTTGTTCTGATTCTTGGTCTTTTCCAGACAATCACTCTTTATGTGACCCTGTTTACCACAAGAATAACAAGTAATAGTATTTTGAACAGATTCAGTCCTTTTATCATTGTACCTTTCTACTTGGCCAGTTCTGTTCTTTCTTCTAAGAAATTTCCCAAATTTCTTAACCAACAAAGTCAGGTTCTCTGATTCATCTTCTTCAGATCCACTATTTTCTTCAATCGTCTTGAGAACAATATTTCTACTTTTCTTTTCTGCATTCTCTTGTTCTTTGAACCAATTGATTTCCAACTCATGTTCCCTTAACTTACCAAAAAGTGAAGCGGTAGACATTTCGATCAAGTCTCTTGATTCGATATAGTCTGTCACCTTTGGTTGCCACGTTCTGTCCAAACACTTTAAGATTTTGATGTTCAACTCTTCTTTGTCAAAAATCTTTCCTAACCCAATTAGATGATTGACTATGTGCGTGAACCTTTTCTGCACATCTGCAATTGTTTCTCCTTGCTGCATTTTAAACAATTCATAGTCCCCGATTAACTCATGCTTTCTTGCCCTTTTCACATAAGATGTTCCTTCATGTGTGACCTCTAAAATTTCCCACATCTCTTTGGCAGAGGCACACTGAGACACCACGAAAAACTCATCAAGATTTAAAGCAGAGGTAATAATATTTTTTGCGATATAATGATATTGGACTCTCCTATTTTCTACATCGGTTAATTCAGCCCAATCTTTTTCAACTACTTTACCATCTACTGTATGAGTTGGTTTGTAAGGACCATTAACAATTGTTTCCCAAATGCCTCTATCAAGAGATTCAATAAAGATTTTCATTCTAACCTTCCAGAAAGAATAATTCACACCAGAAAAAAGTGGAGGCCTGTTTATGGAGGCTCCTTTTGAAAAATTCATCTTTCCCTCAGCCATTGGACCGATTTCTTGAGTAGCTTACTAGAACCAGCTCTGGTACCAATTGCAAGAATTAATGGTTGAGTTCAAGAGGGGGGTGAATTGAACTTTAAAACTTTTTCGCAAAACTTACTTTCTTTTGGAAGAATGAGTTATCTTTATTCAATTTTTGCAAAGGTAATTTGGTTTAAACACAGCAAGTTTATAGATAGAAAATAAAAGAGATGAAAGAAGAAATTTAACACACAAATTTATACTGGTTCACTCTAATCCAGAGCTACATCCAGTTCTTGACAAACCTGTCAAGTTCCACTAATTCCAAGTGAAAATTACAACCAGTAGATACTCACCAATCTACCCCAAGAACTATCTTGCGAACCCACAAGATAGAATCTTGAAAACCACCCGAGTAACCAAATCCGATTCATTGTACCAAGTGCAGATCACAATCCAACCTGCACAATCACACTTTTACAAAAGAGTATGGAAAGAAAAAACCTGGACTTGAAGTTCTAATTGTCCAGAACAAATTCTAACAACACTTTCTCTCTTTGATTGACCACAATTCTGATCACAACACCTTATGATATGAAAAGATTCTTGAATGCAGAGAAAGTCACGTATATGAAAGTTTTACTGATTGATTTCACAAGTTTTCTCAAGTAGTGTGTTGTATATATTTCAAAAGATAGATCAATTGCTGTATATATAGAGTAAAACAAAGAATCAGAACGTTTCATCTGTCAAAAAGCTGTTTCGAGAGTCACAAGATCGATTAGTTTGAAGTATAACGAGGTTAGAAGAGACTACGATCGATTAGAAGCTGAAGTATGATCGATCAGATCGAGTTATGATCGATCAGAATGAAACTATGATCGATCAGATTACATTTCAATCGATTGAAACCACGATTCAATCGATTGATTTCATTTAAAAGTTCATTCAATCGATTGTTTCGAGTTTTCAATGGATTGAAACAGCTTTAGAAAAAATGATAGCTCTCTGTTTTAATCGATTGAAAATCATTTCAACAGATTGAAATCCTGCGAGTCTTTTAAACAGAAAAATAACCTCTCTCGTTTCAACAGATTGAAAATGTGAAACCATGATATTTGAAAAAATTCACTAAGTTATTTTAACTTGTTGATTCTGCGAATCAATCAATTGAAAAAACGATTATGTATGACCACTTATTACGTTAAGTGATTTTAACAGATTGAAAATCTTTTTCAACAGATTAAAAAAACTTAGTTTGTTCTTTTAATACTTGAATGTGAGTTTTTCATGCAGAAAATGATTTTCAATGAGATGCAATGTTTTAAGGTGCTTATCACAAAATATAATGGACTATCAAGAGATTAAGTGCTTAAACTAAAAACCTAATCATCTACACACCCACAACCTAAGCTATATCTATGTCTTCATCAAATCCACCAAGTGCTTCAGACCCTACAAAGGATCAAGCTACATGGAGAAAAGGGAAGTCTCCCTCCTGCACCTCAAATCAGATTTTCCCATATAGAGGGGTTCAAGCGTCAAAGGCGACCTTAGTCATTAGGTGTTCTCCTTCTGATTCTTAGGGTTTGTAAATCCAATGACTATTAGAGATTACTCCTCGGGGCTAGCCTGACCCCCGAGCATTGTAGGGCACACATTTCCCTATTAATTACAAAGAATGTCATTCTTACTATCTGCTTCTCTTCTTGCTATTCATGTCTAAACCTCATTAATAACCATGTTTAAGCAAACATTTTCAAAAGTGCGTCAAAGTAATCAAAATGCGCTATTGACCAAAATAAAAGTCAAATCCATCACCACTGATTGATTAGAAACACAAAATAAAAGTTTTACCTCGTCATAAGTAAAGTTGTGTTTCGCCAATGTTGTGCAAAAAGAAAAAAAAAATCAAAAGAAGCCCATAAAAACTAAAGGTCAAAAAGAGAGGGCAAGATACCCGGTAGGAAACCCACAAAAGGGGGCTACGCAAAAGTTAGGGTAAACCCGCTAGGAAACCTGAACAACCATAAAGGGTAGCCTAGGCAAAAATTAGGGTTACAAAATAAAGTCCACTAGGTTTCCAAAGCAAGAAAAAAGAAACCTAGACAAAAGTTAGGACAAAACAAAACACAACATCCTAAGCTGAAAACCCAAAGGGCAGACTAGGGAAGTCAATCAGTCATAGCAAGCGCCATAGAATAAGACGCCACTCCATAAACAAAACGTTGTTTAAACTAGCCTAAACACTCTAACCAACCTTGGCTAGCCGTGCTTACAAAAACCATTTTTTGTCAAAATAAAACAATTCTAAAACACAAACCTTTGAATTAAATATCCTCTTCCTTCTTTTCTCTTGACCCTTACCACTACAACATTCTAGTAATTAGTAGGGAAATGTGGAGATAGTAATCAATAGGAGGATTGACATCCCCAAGGAAAGGGAGGGGCGCACTGACATGACAAGTCGCTCTACTATCAACACAATCATTCTTCGGTCATGAAGAAATCGAGACGACAAAATCAGTACAGCCTATCCTGTCGACGAAAGCACATAACGTCAGAAGCTCATCAGGAGTAAAAGCACATTGGTTAATCCTTTTGAAAAATTAATTGAAATAGTATTATAGGATGCATATCACAAACATTGCATGCATATGATAGGCTCCTATCTCTCAAAAAAAGAAGAGAAAGAAAAATGACAATAAAAAGAATAATGCCTGCTAGGAGATTCTTAGGCAAAAGTTAGGGTAGCCCGCTAGATCGAAAACCCACAAAGGGCGGTCTAGGCAAAAGTTAGGGCATTCATAAAAAAGGAAAAAACTCGCTAAGATATCCTAGGCAAAAATTAAGGCGGCCCGCTAGACCAAAAACCCCAAAAGGGCGGTCTAGGCAAAAGATAGGGCTAAACCAAAAAATGAATAAAAGAGATAATCATAAAAATTCCAGCATGAGAATGCTAGTCACTTTTCCAGATGCATCAATCAAAAAGAATAGATTGCATTTAGGGCATCCACACACAAGTAGTCGCACAAAACGACTTTGTCAATATCAGAAATAAAAGAAATAAAAATTACTTCAGACAAATAACAAAAAACAAAAAACATTTATGCATATAAGGAGACTAGCTCCATGTTTGTGATTGAAAACAGGATCACTGAGACTGAGTCTCCAAATAATGCCCTCAAGAAAACGAAGAAAGTCGTCAATCAAGCAACTCAGCAGAATAAGAGCTTCTGAAAATCAAGAGCTCCAACTACCATCCTTCTACCCAGAAAAGAAGGCACGAGAAAGTAAGAAGTCTTCAAACATTTCTCAAGAAAGAAGAGCGAATTGTCATAAGAAGCTTCCAGAAGCCAAAGCTCCAATCATCACCCAATAAAAGAGGGCACAATCATCAAGACATCATAAAAGAAAAGCCGACGGAAAGGCCTAGTCATCCCCAAGAGGATCCCTGCCTACTCGAAGGCAAAACAAAAATACTCCCCATGGCTCGGCACCGCCATCACATGAGTCATCGAGCACACTCACCCAAAGTCTCCTCCACACTCCCCAAGGGAGAATAAAGGCTTCAAGAGCCCATTATCATCAACGATCAAAAGAGTCCAAACCATCAAGGGCTCAACAAAAAGAAAGAAGAAGAGAAAAGAAAACCCTTGCATCCCACGAGATGTCCAAAAAGGCCACAACAGAGAAGGCCGAATAAAAAATCCCCAAGTGGATCTCCTAAAAATTCTACATAAAGGAATCGAAATTCCCATCCCCGGTGGAATAAGAGCTTCACGAGTATAGCTCGCATCAACATCAATCAAGGGGCCAAGACTCCATTCCTAGAGAAGAAAAAACAGATCCCCAGGAAGTCAACTAATTCCCTGGTGGATCACTAAAGAAATAAAACGTCACCCCTAGTGGACCTCCCCCAAAAAGAAGGGAAAAAGCCAGCGTAATAAAAAGAGACTAAAAAGTAAAAAGGCTTACGCATTATCCCCATAAAAAAGCCAAATTTCAAAATCGCGATAAAAAGAGTTAAATCGCGAAAAAAAAGGCGAAATCAAAACCGTTGCAGCAGAATAAAGAGCTTCAAGGAAAATAGCTCTAACCTTCTACACCAATAAACGAAGGTACACCAGAAAAGCCAATGGAAAGACTTGATCATCCCGAGCAGAATAAGAGCACCACAAAAACCAGCTCGCACCCACATCAATTAAGGAGTCAAAACTCCATTCCCTCAGGGGACAAATCAAAATTAGATCCCCGGGAAGGCAACGAATTCCCCGGTGGATCACCAAAAAAGAAAAATCATCCCCAGTGAGCCTACTGCAAAGGAAAAACTTCATATTCATCCTCAAGATGTCATCTGCCTATGCATAGGTGAGACCTGGCAAGCAAGAGCCAGCATCCCCATAAGGGAATATCAGCCTAGTCTGAGGCAAAACAAACGCAGCCAAAAGTCTTCACTTTCGATGAAGCATCTGCCTACTCAAAGGCATTACCAGAAACTCAATAGAGCATCTGCCTACTCAGAGGCACCCTCAAAATCAACAAATTTCTCAATGGACATCTGCCTACTTAAGAGGCCTCACCAAGATCAACAAATCCCCAGAGGATTCATGCCTACCTAAGAGGCACCCATCAGAAATCCCCGACAACCGGCAAAGTCGGATGACAAATACCAAATGATCAAAAACAAAGAATCCCCAGCAAACAACAAGCTGGATGGCTATCAGGAAAAGCCAAAATCACCTGACCAACCAGCAAGAGTTGGGTGATCACCACAAGAAAAATCAAAAGTCAAAGAATCCCCGGCACAAACCGGATGACAATTCCCAGAAAAAGACAAACAAAAACAAAAGAAAGCACATATCAACATCGGTGCATGAGCGACTGAGCAGTAAGCCGCCACTACCACCAGTCCTACGCAGTGGACTGTACCAGCCTGATAGGGGGTTCATACCTATCAACCAGCACACAAGGAGTGTCTGAACGGCGCATGAGCTACCCGAGCAGTAAGCCGCCACCACCACCAGTCCTACGCAACGGACTGTACCAGCCTGATAGGGGGTTTATACCTATCAACCAGCACACAAGGAGTGCCTAAATGGCGCATGATCAGAATCAGTAAGCCGCGACCACTGCCAAAGGGTCAGCCACCGCAAGAAGGGGCATCCAGAGGCACATAACCAGACGGGGGTTCATACTCGTCAGCCAAGGGGTCAGCTACCGCATCAAAGGAGCATCCCGAGGTTTCACATCGGCGCATGATCAGAATCAGTAAGCCGCCACCACAGCCAAAGGATCAACTACCGCAAGATGGAGCATCCGGAGGCTTAACACCAGATGGGGGTGTGTACTCATCAGGCCTTACAGAAGAGGGCTTACCAGACGGGGGTTCATACTCGTCAAACACCAGATGGGGGTGTGTACTCATCAGGCCTTATAGAAGGGGGCTTACTGGGCGGGGGTTCATACTCGTCAAACCAGATGGGGGTTCGTACTCATCAGCCGAAGGGGTCAGCTACCACGACAAAGGAGCATCCCAGAAGCGCACAACACAACATCTCCCCAGAGGATCACCCGCCGCAAAGACGGAGTATCTGAAGGGAAACTGGGCAAGAGGGTCAAACTCCTTTACCCTCTAGTCGATCACCTTGGCACAAAAGGCCAGCAGTCGACTGGTCGGGTAAAGGGGGGGCAGCTGTAGACCCCAAATCTTGCCCGACCTCAGAATAAAGTCAGAAGACCCCCTATTTGAAGACGGCCGAAGCCTAACAAGCCACTAGGAGAGACTATTAGGCCTCCGTACTAAGATAGGAGGGTTTTTTGGCCCGAAAAATAAAGTTTCTCGCCCTGAAGGGACGAGACCGCCGTCTGGAAGGACCAGACCACCGTCTCGCCTCACGCCAGGGACGAGACCGCCGTCTCGATTATCCAGACGGCGGTCTCGACTTCTACCTAGTCGAGACGGTGGTCTGGATTATCCAGACGGCGGTCTCGACCCCCTGCCATGGTCGAGACGAAGGTCTGGATTGTCCAGACGGCGGTCTCGATCCTGTCAGACGAAACGGTGGTCTCGACCTGTCAGGCGCGAAAAACTATAAATAGGGGCTCCATTCCCCCTTCCCAAAACAACCAAGCACAATAGCTCCTCCTTCTCTCTAGAATTTCTCTCTCTAGAACCCCTCCGAAGCATTTCCGGAGTTTCTGAGTGTCTCTAGGCATAAATTGAGCGTCTTAAATCTTCTTTAGAATCCCTCCGAGGCATTTCCGGAGTTTGTAGAGTGAAGGGTTGCCAAAAAGCACCCACTCTTTAAAGAGAAATATAAAAAGCTTGCTTTGGAGGTACACCCTCTCTCTTTCTAATTTTACCGCTTTCATTTAAAATTATGAAATAGACGCTAGGGCCATGTAGTCATAATCTTTAAATACTGCATAATAAAAGGGTAAAAGCACAATTTTCCAGTTTAATTATTTATCCAAACTAGCCGGCCTATCATAGGGAACCCGAAAGGGGCGTCGTAAAGGAACTAACACTTCCTTTACACGTAACTAACTCCCTTACCCAACTCTGGTTCTAATGACCAAAGTTGGTTTTTGAAAACCAACGCCTTTAAAAACCCCTTTTCCGATGTTTCTGGTAAAAACATCGGTGGCGACTCCACAGAACCCCTCAAAAATAGTCCTTGGGTTAGCCTGGTTATCGGACAACCCAAAGACGCCCTTTCGAAAACCTCGCCCCTAGGTTAGCCCGGTTATCGGACAACCTAAAGGCGTTGTAACCACCCATAAAAAACGCGAAAATCAAAAAGGGTCGAAACCATCGCGTCGCTCCGACCGCCTCTCTTTTTGACGGCGGCGACAAGTCTTATTTTCTGTTCAACTTTGATTTGGTAGTCAAAATTTTATTGGTTGAGATCCTGCCTTTTTTCTCACGGTTTTATCTCTTTTTTCTCGCGATTTAGGATTTTGGCTTTTCTTATTGAGCGTATGCCTTTTTCCTTTTTAAGCTTTTTTCTCGTTACGCTATCTTTTGCAAAGGGCGGCAAAGAGATGCATGAAATAAAATTTTATTTATGGGGAAATTTTATTACAACCATTTTTTGTTCAGGCAAGTATCGTCCCTAAGGGCTATCTTCTGGAGATGATCCGCGGGCGAATTGCTAGTAGACGTGATATCGAAAGTCTGCTTGCTCTCGGACTTCGTCGCGGTATTCTTGTTGGAATGTCGTCCATTCCTGCCACATCGCCTGCTGATGCTGGTACATCTCCTCTTGCCGGGTATGGTAGGTCTCTTGCCGCACCATCATTTGGTCGAGCTGCCGGCACAAATCGTTCACGTTGCGGTTCATACCGGCGAAATCATCCGTGTACGGTGGTGGTTGTTGTTGTTGCTGCTGCTGCTGCTGGAATTCGGGGGGCGTGGGGATATCTTGCATTGCCACCAGCCCCTGGAGATCTAGTGCGAAATCCAGTGTAGGATGGAGGGCCAGCTGGGTCCCTCTGCGGGTCGCAGGTTGTGGGCCAGCTCTTCCCGGCCAGGGCACCCCCATCTTTCTGCTAGGGGAGTGATGAGGGGAGCCACAAGAACGGCCCTCGCTGATCTGTTCCCGAAGTCCTTGAGGGCTCTCAGGAAGAAGTAGCCGGGGTTGCAGCGCCGCTTCTGGCTCATGCAATAAAGTACAAAGAGGTCAGGGAGGGAGACCTTGCCCTGACTCTCTTTTCTCCCATGGATGGTTCCTGCCAGCAGCTTGTGGCAGATGCGGAGTGCTGGGGGCAGCGCGGAGCCCCTCATCAGCGTGGGCAGCGTGGTGGCTCCCATGAGCTCGTTCCACATCTCGGCGACAATGAGGTTGGTGGGCCGGGAGCAGATGGCCTCCCGATATTTCTGGGTCACTGTGTCCTCGGGCCGGATGAACCCGATGGCCATGTTGAACTCGTCGAGGGTGGTGGCCTGGTAACTTCCTCCCATGAAGTAGGTCACCATCTTAGTGGGCGGCAGGCCCGGGACCGTGGAGGGGACCTCAGAGTAGGAGACCGAGGCCAAGAATTCTAGTACCGCCTATGGGTACACATGTGTGGGTGGTGGCTGCAGCAGAAAACCCCACCCGATGCTGTCAATGTGGGCCCGAACGTCGTCCTCCCATCCAAATTCTGCCAGGAGGCTGAAGTCTAGCTTCAGCATCGGGTGCCACGCATAGGTCCGGATGTTGTCAAGACGGGCCTGATGTTGCGATGATAGTTGCGAAGGATCTTGGGGTGGCGGTGCTACAGAACTGCTGGCACCAGCGGTGCTCCTTCTCTTTCTAGAAGCGCTTCTACCAAACATTTGGACTATGGGGTGCTTGGGAGAGCAAAAGTTGAGAAAGGGAGGTTCTGGAGGCAAGGAGAGTTGTGAGAAACCCCCCAAGCGCGCCCCCTATTTATAGGATTTTTTTCCAATTCGAGACTGCCGTCTGGGAAGTCGAGACGGCGGTCCGGTCCATCGAGACGGCGGTCTCGACGTTGGGCTTAACGAGACGGCGGTCTGGTCGAGCGAGACGGCGGTCTCATTTTCGCCTGAGTCGAGACGGCGGTCTGGTGGGTCGAGACGGCGTTCTCGTCTTGGAGGGTAACCGAGACGACGGTCTGGGATAACCAGACGGCGGTCTCGACTTACGGAAGTTTTTTTTTTTGTTTTTTTTAAAAGAAAATAGGACCTGGTTCAAAAACATTTTATGCATGCAATGTTTTTATGTTTTGATGTCCTATAATGCCTATTTTGATTAAGCTTTCAGAAGGATTTAACCAACGTGTCTCGTTGCGCTGAAAGCCTTCTGATCTGCTGCGTTTACTCTTGGTTGTACCATGCCGAGCTTCTTGTGACCGAAGGATAATTTCTTTCTTTCTCTTCTATTTTTCTCTTTTTCTTTTTTCTTCTCTTTTTTTTTTTGTGGAGCACTTTTTGTCATGTAGTGTCCCTTTTTCCTTGCTTTAGGGATTTCAATCCTCTTGTTGACTATACGCCTCCACATTCCCAAATTAATTATTAGAATATTGTCGTGAGGGTCAAGAGAAAAGAAGTAAAAGGGTAAAAATCAATGGTTTGTGTTTTAGAGGGTTGATTTTTATTGATAAAAGGATTCTGTAAGAATGGTTGGTTAAGGTTAAGCCTGGGTGTTTAGGCTTTGTCTAAGTAAACATTCTTCCTTTCTTTTTGTATTTGTGCTCTTTGGTTTTATTTCCATTGCTTTTTAAATGGCTGGCTGATTTCCCTAGATCGCCCTTTGGGTTTTCGAACTAGGATATTGTGTGTTGGCCCTAACTTTTGTCTAGGTTCCTTCTTTTGTAAAATTTTTGGAGAAATCCTAGCGGACCTTATTTGTAACCCTAACTTTTGCCTAGGCTGCCCTTTATTGTTGTTCGGGTATCCTACCGGGTCGACCCTATCTTTTGTGTAGCCCCCTTAGTGGGTTTCCTACCGGGTAATTTGCCATTTTCTTTGGCCTTTGGCTTCTCTGGGCTTTTTCTTTTTTTTGTGGATTTATTTTTTGTTCATAGTATTGGCGAAGCATGACTTTCTTTATGGCTGAGGTGAAGCCTTATTCTTATGTGCTTCTAATCAACTAGCTTGATGGTGTCGCCGCCGTCCCTTTCGACATCTGGGGGACGTCTCGAACGTTTATGCGAGCGGTCACGAAAAGATGGTTTAGACTCGCGTATTTGTTTTAAAATATGTTCATTGCTTCAACATTGAAAAAGCAAGGTTTTCGAAAAGGGGTTCTTATGGAGTCGCCACCAATATTTTGACCATAAACATTGGAAAACGATGAAAAGGCATTGATTTTAATAAAAACCAGACTTGGCCATTATAACCAGAGTTAGGTAAGGGAGTTAGTTACGTGTGGGGAAGGTGTTAGCACCCCACAATGCCCCTTTTGGGTTCCCTATGACAGATTAATTCATTTAAGTAAAGACTACGAGAAATTACGCGATTACCCTATTTTATAATATTAAATGGCTATCTACATGATTTTATTCTATGTTGCATGCATAAAATGAGGAATAAAGCTAAATAAAGCAATAAAAGAGATATTAGAATAACTATCTACATGATTTTATTCTACATGGCATAAACAATAAATAAAGCTAAATAAAACAATAAATAAAGCAATCAAAGAGAAGAGAATTGAAAAGAACCTCCGTAGCAAGCTTTGTATTGAGAATCTCCAACTGTGAGGATGCGTTTTGGCAACCCCTCTCTCTACACAGACTCTCCTCACCAATACAATATCGACTCCACTAAAAATTTAAAGAAGAATCAAATGCCGGAATATAATTCCTTAACCGATTGTTACCTATTTAAGGCAATCAGAAAGATCATTCGAGAAAGGGAGAGAAATAGACAAGTGCTCTGAGTTTTAGAAAGTGTTTCAGAGCTCTCTGGAGTGTCTGGGGTCTGAAAAAGTGGCAAATGAGCCTCCTATTTATAGTTTTCGCAGCTGGCGCACTTCGAGACCACCGTCTGGAGTGGGACGGCCGTCTGGACTGGGACGGCCGTCCCAAATGGCATTTTTACACAGGCTGGGACCCCCTGGGAACCCGGGACGGCCGTCCCACTTAAACTGGGACTTGGGACGGCCGTCCCAACTTCGGGACGCGCGTCCCAACCAGTTGGGGCAGGTTGGGACGGCCGTCCCAACTTTGGGACAGCCGTCTCGACTTGTTCTGGCCAGTTTTGCGCGTTTCGGGACTCCGGGAAGCTTTCCTTGCCTGTTTTGGACGTCAGTTGATGTCGATATGTGTCTGTTGAAGCTTTATCTTCATATGGGAAGTCTCCTTGGCTCTTATTTGTAATGCTAGACGAGCTTTATCTTGTTACGGGTGATCTCCTTTATCTTTATTTGAGAGACCGGGCAAAATTAGGGGTCTACAGCTGCCCCCCCTTCACCTGCCTAGCTAATTTATTGGCCTAATATGCCGATAAGATTAGCTGGTAGGGGAAGGAGTTAACCCATTTGCCCGGTTATCCTTCGGATGCTGTTTTGCTGAAGTTGTTGATCCTCTAGATGATGAATAGTTTTGATAGGTACCAACCCCTATCTGGTTTGATGAGAATGAACCCTCGTCGGGTAAGCCCCCCCTCTGTAAGGCTTGATGAGTACACACCCCCATCTGGTTTTTGACGAGTACGAACCCCCTGTCATGGTAGACCCCCTTCTGTAAGGCCTGATGAGTACACACCCCCATCTGGTTTTTGACGAGTACGAACCCCCTGTCATGGTAGACCCCCTTCTGTAAGGCCTGATGAGTACACACCCCCATCTGGTTTTTGACGAGTACAAACCCCCTGTCATGGTAGACCCCCTTCTGTAAGGCCTGATGAGTACACACCCCCATCTGGTTTTTGACGAGTACTAACCCCCTGTCATGGTAGACCCCCTTCTGTAAGGCCTGATGAGTACACACCCCCATCTGGTTTTTGACGAGTACAAACCCCCTGTCATGGTAGACCCCCTTCTGTAAGGCCTGATGAGTACACACCCCCATCTGGTTTTTGACGAGTACTAACCCCCTGTCATGGTAGACCCCCTTCTGTAAGGCCTGATGAGTACACACCCCCATCTGGTTTTTGACGAGTACAAACCCCCTGTCATGGTAGACCCCCTTCTGTAAGGCCTGATGAGTACACACCCCCATCTGGTTTTTGACGAGTACAAACCCCCTGTCATGGTAGACCCCCTTCTGTAAGGCCTGATGAGTACACACCCCCATCTGGTTTTTGACGAGTACAAACCCCCTGTCATGGTAGACCCCCTTCTGTAAGGCCTGATGAGTACACACCCCCATCTGGTTTTTGACTAGTACTAACCCACTGTCATGGTAGACCCCCTTCTGTAAGGCCTGTCATGGTAGACCCCCTTCTGTAAGGCCTGATGAGTACACACCCCCATCTGGTTTTTGACGAGTACAAACCCCCTGTCATGGTAGACCCCCTTCTGTAAGGCCTGATGAGTACACACCCTCATCTGGTTTTTGAGTTTTACTGTATAATGCTCTGGTGAGTACTTACCCTCACCCGGTATGAGTCTGCATTTTGGCTGACTCTGACGGGTACCTTCCCCCACCTGGTACGAGTCTGCATTTTGACAAATTCTTGTGGGTACCTACCCCCACCTGGTATGAGTCTGCATTTTGACCGACTCTGATGGGTACCTACCCCCACCTGGTATGAATCTGCATTTTGACAGATTTTTGTGGGTACCTACCCCCACCTGGTATGAGTCTGCATTTTGACCGACTCTGATGGGTACCTACCCCCACCTGGTACGAATCTGCATTTTGACAAATTCTTGTGGGTACCTACCCCCACCTGGTATGAGTCTGCATTTTGACCGACTCTTGGAATGCTCTTTTTGGAATATCTTTTTAATTGATGAGTACGAACCCTCATCCGGTTTCTGGCGACTTATTGTCTTTGATCATGCGCCTATTCCATGAGGAATGATTGATTTTCTTTCTTTTTGACTTTTCTTTTTTATTTATCCGGTTTTACCGGGGATTCTTTGTTGGTTGCCTTTTAGGCAGGAATTTACTGGGGACTTTGATTGTGCCTCTTGTTTAGGCAATTGCTTCAGCAATGGTGAAGACTTTTATGCTTTTGGGCTTGTATTACCTCTCGCATAGGTTGATTTCCCATTTCTCTGGGATATTAGCTCTTTGCTTATTTTGAGCAAACAGAAGTTTTGTTGTAAGCTCACCGGTGAAAGTTTTTCTTTTGGATGATTCATTGAGAATTTGATTGCTCTGACTGAGATCTCTTTTGAATTGCCCCCTTAGAGGGAAAATGGAGTTTTTGACTCCTTATTGCTTGAACTGGCTTTTGTCTATGCTCTTATTTCTGCTGGGGAATGGGCTTACATGTGCGCCTTCTATACACGTTAGATAGAAAGATATATATTTTTCTCTTTTCTTCGTAGTGATCCCTGGGGAATTTTATTGGCTTCCTGGGGATGGAAATTTCTCATTTTCTTTTATAGAGTTTTCTTGATGTGCTCTTCTTGGGGATTTTCTTTCGGCTTTTTCATGCAGTGGCCTTTGTTAGAGGATGAAAGGCTTTTCTTTTCTTTCTTTTTGTTGCCCCCTAGTGATTTGGGTGATTTAATTCTGTGCTTTCTTCGATGGACTCTTGTGTAGTTCTCTTTTGGGGAATGAAATGGAGACTCTTGCATGAGTGTGCTTGATGACTCATGTGGTGATGAAGCTGAGTCGTGAGGTAATCTTTTTGTCTTGCCTCTGGAGTAGGCAAGGGTCTGCTTGGGGATGATCAAGCCTTTCCGTTAGCTTTTCTGTTTTGATGGCTTCCTTCTTTTTGGATGGAAAGATGTTGATTGAGGCTTCAAATGATTATGGTCAACGACTCATATGATGATGAGGATGAGTCATGAAGTAATTTTTGTTTTGCCTCTGGAGTAGGCAAGGGTCCGCTTGGGGATCATCAAGCCTTTCCGTTGGCTCTTTTCCCGTTTTTGATGTACCTTCTTTTATTGTTGTAGATGGTTGGAGCTAGTCTCCTTGAAGCTCCTTATTTTGCTGAAGTGGTTCAGATTTCGCCTTTTTCCATCGCGGTTTAGTTTTTTATCGCGAGCTGTTTTGAAATCTGGCTTTTTAATAGATCATGTGTGCCTTTTATTTTGTACACATGGGCTTTTTGAATGCGAAGTGTAAAACAGAAATAACAATTTTTATTCATTACTGCTTTTTGTTGGATACATTTCAAGTATATTTAAGACACTAGAAAGCTATATGAAGAAATCCTAATCGTCTGCCTCTGGGCTGGAATGGGCAGATGGTACTGGCGAAGGGAAGCGGCGGAGTAGGCGGCGCTGGAATCTCGCCTGAGTCTGGACCAAATTTTCTATTTGGCGGTCCGTCCTGTCCTGCCTCATGGTCAGCTGACCGAACTGCTGTCGCATGAACTGGAATTGCCCTTCCATGTAAGCATGCTCATCATCCAGGCGCCTGTATAAGCCGGCGTAGTCAGGGTCGTAGGACTGCTGCTGGGATTCGCAAGTGGTGGGGATATCCTGTGGTGTGTTGAAATCCCGCATGTCCATCGAGATAGAGAGGATTGGGTTTAAGATAAACCCCGTACCTTGCCTCGCGAGGATGTTCATATGGGCCAGCACTCGCCATTGATCGGCTCCGGTCGAAGACTAGCTGGGATGTCTTCTCCGTCGCTACATCCCCAATACTCAACTAGAGGGGTGAGAAAGGGAGCTATTATGATCGCTCTGCTTGGACCGCGAGTGCCGCAATCCTTGACGGCTTTGAGGAAGGCATACCCGGGTTGCACCTATGCCCCTGGTGCATACAGTAAACAATGAAAAGGTCGGCCGGAGTTACCTTTCCTTGGCTCTCCTTCCGATCGTGTATGGTCCCGACCAGCAATTTATGACACACGCGAGTGGAGGGGAAAAAGCTGCACCCTTCGGATTTGATGGCGGAATGACGACTCCAGGTAATTTCCTTCCACATGGTAGTGGTGGTGAGAGCAGCGGGCTTCTCCAAATACGCGGACCGGTACTCCGGAGTTCTTGTATCCGCTCGCTGGCAGAAACCCATAATGACATTAAAGTCGTCCGGAGCGAGTGGTCCGGTAGGCTCCATCCATCCAGGTAGGAGACGGCTTGAGTTGGTGGCACCCCAGGAATTGAAGATGGCATTTCCACCATGTTGACGAAGCAAGAAATTCCATCGTGGCGGTGCGATGGATCCGAGTAGGTAGCTCGCGGAGCGAAAGTCCCATCCTATGTTGTGGATGTATCTTCGACATCTTGATCCCAGCTCGAATGTAGCTAGGATTTCGAAGTCCAATTGCGAGTGTGGGGTACCGGGAGAATTGCTCGGATATTTACCAGCTCGTAGTTGGTGCGATTCCGCTAGTTGAGTACTGATCGTAGTAGTTCCTCTAGCAAGGTTTCTAGAGCGTTTTCTCCTAGATGAAGATTCTCCGTGCTCCATACTCGCTTAAGAATGCTAGAAATGTGTAGAAAGGGAGAAGAAGCAAGATAGAAAGCTTGGAATGGGATGCAGAGGCTCAAATCCGCGCCTAGCATTTATAGAGCGCGCCAGGCAATTTGGGACGGCCGTCTGGGTTGGGACGGCCGTCTCAATCAAAAAATTTGCACAGGGGCCATCAGCGGGTAAGTGGGACGGCCGTCCCACCTGGGACGCGCGTCCCAACTGAATTTGGGGATTTGGGACGGCCGTCTCGACTTTGGGACGGCCGTCTCGAGCTGCTGGATGGGATTTTTGATTTTTTTTGCTGAGAACAAGGGTAGGACTCCATTCATTGATGTTTTAATGCATGTAATGTTTCATGATATGCATCCTATGATCTATTTCAGTTAATATTTCGAAAGTTTTAACTGATGTGCTTTGACTTCGGGCGCATTCTTGGTGCTGTTCCTTTCCGTCATCATGTTTCTTCTGATTAACAAGCTTGGCTGTACATAATTTGCCGTCTTGGATTTTTCTTGCTATTGCCGAAGAGCAATCTGTTATTCATAGGGTAACTGCCATGTCAATGCCCCTCTTCCTTTCCTTAGGAATTTCAACCTTCCTATTGATCACTATATTTCCACATTCCCCTTATTACTTGAATGCTTTTTAATGAAATGGTCAAGAGAAGAGAAAGAAAAGGATTTATATCAAAGGCTTGTGTTTTAGAGGGATATATTTTTTTATAATAAAGGTTTTTGTAAGAATGGCTGGCCAGGGTTGGTTTGTGTTTAGGCTAGTTTAGACAAAACATTTTATTCTTATGATGTGGCGTCGTTGTTTACTGATTTGTGGCGCCTTTTGGTTGATTGACTAACTTCCCTAGTTCGCCCTTCCGGGTTTTCAGCCTAGGATGCTGTGCTTTTTGTCCTAACTTTTGTCTAGGTTTCCCTTTTTTGTATTTATTTTTAAGGAATACCTAGCGGACCTTTTATAACCCTAATTTTTGCCCAGGCCACCCTTTATTATTGTTCGGGTCTCCTGCCCGGTTGACCCTAACTTTTGTGCAGCCCCCTTTGTGGGTTTCCTGCCGGGTATTTTGCCCTTTTATTTTCTTGTCTCAACCTTTGACCTTGATGGGCTTTTCTTTTATATGCATATTCATTTTTTTTTTTTTGCACAACATTGTCGAAACTTGATTTTGTCAATATAGATTTCATTTGTGTTTCTAGTTAATCAATCATTTTTACTTTACTTTGCGGCGCTTTACTTGTGCAGACGCATTTGGAACAAAACGTCTATCTAAACCTTGTTTATTGAAGATGGGGTATAGACATATTTAGCAAGAAAAGAAACAGATAGTAAGAATAGCATTCTTTTTGTAATTTTGGGGAAATGTGTGCCCTAGATATGCTCGGGGACGAGCAAACCCCGAGGAGTGATCTCTAATAGTCACTAGATTTACATCCCTTAGAATCGGAAGAAGGACACCTAATGACTAACGCTACCCTTTGCGCTAATACCCCTCCTTTTCGGAATACCATCTTCGAGGGGTAAGACTTCCCTGTTGTTCGTATGGTTTGATCTTTTGTAGGGTCATACCCTAAACCATATCTTGAAGGATTATCTTTGAAATCTGGTGGCTCTTTTATTCCTTGAGTATTCTTTCCGAGTCCCTGTCCTGGGCGATATCCATATCTTTTCATCATATGGGCCACTTTTGTATTACCAGGAAGTCTTTCTATGTTGGCAATCTCGAGCGCTTGAAAAGATGTTTCGAGAGCCTCTTCAGCCGCATCCACATACGGCTGGACAGACGGTTTGCTGATCAGAAAGTCCTCTTCGGCTTGAACTGTGACGAGTTTATCATCTGTCACAAACTTGACTTTCTGGTGGAGCGTTGAAGGTATTGCTTTAGCGCTATGAATCCAAGGTCTACCAAGGAGACAGCTATATGCTGGTGTGATATCCATCACGTGGAAGTCTATGTTGAAAATAGTGGGTCCGATTTGGATTGGTAGACTAATCTCTCCTACTACTTCACGTCTTGATCCGTCAAAGGCTCGAACTATTGTATTACTAGGGCATATGTGGGTTCCTTGCACTGTTATTTTGTCGAGTGTACTTTTGGGCATAACGTTTAAGGATGACCCATTATCCACAAGAACTTTGGAAATGAGATATTCCTTGTATTTAACGGAAATATGCAAGGGCTTATTATGATTTGACCCTTCCAAAGGGAATTCTTCGTTTGTGAAGGTAAGATGACTATTGGCCGTAATATTACCAATAATCCCTTCGAATTTGTCTTGGGATATTGTATGCGGTACGAATGATTCATTCAAAACCTTTAATAGTGCGTTTCGATGCGGTTCCGAGCTCATGATGAGTGATAACAAAGTTATCTTTGCTGGAGTACGATTAAGTTGATCGATGATAGAGTACTCGCTTTGTCTTATGTATTGGAGTAACTCATCTATCTCCTCCTTGGATTCCTTTTCTTCTTCGGCTTTATTTTGTACCTTATCTTTTGTCCTGTCTTTAGAAGCGTTATCTGGCAATTCCTTGGGGGAAAATATTCTTCCGCTTCTCGTCATGCCCCCAATACCGGCTATATTGGAGATATCTTGATTGACTGATGATTCTTCTGAATATTTCCAGGGTACAGCTTTATTTGATAAATAAGGGAAAGGACGAGGCACGAATAAACGTATAGGTGTTATTGCCTTCTCCCTTTTGTCAATTGGAATAACCAACGGTGCTTGTTTATTATCATCTTCGGGTTTATCGACTGTCGTAGAGATTTTGATGACGAAAGGCTTCTTTTCCATTTTTCTGATTTGTGGAAAGCACATCAGTTAATCCTTTCTTTTTATTATCTTTATTATTAAAATGAGGAGGGATATATGAATGTATGCAGCTTATGAATGCAATAGACAATTTAAGGAGAGAAAAATAAATCCTTTTATTAGAAAGTGTAAATCCTTCTATACAATGCTTTGGAGCAAGTGCTGACAAAAACGGAAAAGCTTGAAGAATCCTATAGGCAAATTAGGTTTTCTTCGTAATTCATCTTCGGCTGTTCTCACATGGTTTCCGAGTATCTTGATTTTCTCATGTACCGCTTGACTCATATTTTCACTATATCGACGAGCCTCTCTCATCTTTTCTTCTAGATGAACGATCAAAGCGTGTTGTTGGTCAGACCTCTCTCTTACTTGGTCTCTTTCACGAAGTAAATGACCATACTGAGCTAATCCTTCTTTTTCTTTATCATGTAGCTCATCCAGGCTTTTCTTGTATTTTTCAGCGGTTTCCCGCCACTTTTGTGTTTCTGACCGAGTTCCCGTTAGGTCATCCTGTATCAACTTGATCATTTTTGCCTGCTCTGCAAGTGTCTTCTCAAAACGTGCTATTTCGTCATTCATGTCCTGGAAAAGACTATCTTGCTCAAGCCTCGGAATTTTCATTGTTTGTTTAACTTCTTCTTGGTAGTCAGCATAATCATTCTTGAGAAGTTCTATCTCATGGTCCTTCTTTTTACATTGCCTTTTTAGACTGTCTATTATAATGGTTGATTCTTGCTCTTTTTCTTCAAAAGCCCTTAGCTGAGTTTCCATGACTTCAACCCTTTTGTTTAAGGCATTGACCTGCAATTGTAGCTCTTCGTTGACCAATGCTTTAGTGAATGCATCAGATGGTAGGGGTATCCCTCTATTTTTCCTCCATTCTTCATATTCGTGGGACGTAGACACCTGAACCTTTCCGAGTTCTTTATCCCCCAGGTATACTGGTCTTTCCCATGCTTTCCGGACAGTAGATACTTCTTCAAAGTTATGGGAATAGTGGCATAGACTCAACCCTCGAGCTCTTCTTGGGTTGGCGCGATCCGAGTTCTCATAAGTTGCCTCATAGCTATTTTAGGAGAATATGCTATACAACCTCTAAGACCTAGAAGTGGTATACTCAGGTAGTCTCCGCATCGTATGAGAATATAACCGGGTCGGAACCAAGGACAAACCCATGATACGTGTTCTATGTTCCAGTTTTCTAACTTAGTTTTCCACTCTAAGGCTTGACGATGTTGAAGAGGGATTTTTGAGAAACTTCTTAAAGGGTCAGGAAATACACCCATGTGGCTTGAGGCGTAAAAGTGAGTAACACCCCATACATATAGCGATGGAATACAACATCTGAGTGTTTTTCCTTGTTTACGTCGGCAAAATTCTACGAAAGCGGTGGTATCGGCAAGGATTGTAGGTATAGGACTTTTTGAATACACATCCCAGGCAAAGAATGCATCCATCGCAGCATGATCTACAATATTCGCATGAAATGGGAATAATATGATTCCGAATGTTGCCAATGCTAGAGTTTTGTTAAATGTAGACCAATCCTTCTTTTCAGCTAAAAAGGTCAAGTGGTCTTCTATTACGGATATTTTCCAACCTCGGACATTCCCTTTCCCCTGTAGGGCAGATTGATGAGAAGGCAGTCGTATGATAGTAGCAACCTTGCTCACGGTTGTATATTCTCCTGAGCAGACATAAACCCCAACTGACTGAGGCCATCTAACCATGAGTTCGTATTCCTCTAAGGTTGGTACCATGTCAAACTGCGAGAACTCAAAGCAGTGTAGATTGGGATTCCAGAAATGGACCAATGCTCTAACAAATATTGGATTGATGCTGATCTTTAGGAGGTCAAGAATTCTTCCATAAGATTTCTCAAAACTAGCACAGACCTCCGGTGGCATGTAAGTACACAACTGCCTTAGCTTCTCTACACGGTACAGAAGGATCTCCACTTTCTTTAATTGTCTACTACCAGATCCCTCCATTATCTAACAGAAGTGAAAAATGCATGATATGAGGATGGGTTTTTGTAAATGCATGTATGCAAGTATTTATTTTTCTAAGTATTATCATGTTTCATTCCTAATATGATGTATGATAATACTTGGGTTTTTCTGGAAAAAAAGCTTATCTATATGAATGTTTATGGATTTTGATGAAGAGAGTACTATCTTCTTCCCTTTTTATGATTTTGAAGACAAGGTGATATGAATTGCAAGACTTTTGCTAATAATTTTTATTTTATGACAAAGGTATCTTTAATTTGATTATATATTTTTATGATATTTAGGTTTTTTATTATTATTATTTTTTTTTTGTTGTATGATTTCTCTATGCTAATGCATCAATACAAATGCAGCAAACGTATGCACACACAATTCATACATCCACGAGCAGAGCCACGCTTATTTAATCACGAGGTAGGGTTTTCCTGCAGAAACGTGCTTGGTTTAGGTGGTTCAAACTGTTCTCACCAGGCCAAAGGTCCCCAAGGTGCCCCCATTATAGGGACCTCTCAATCTTTCGATCCTCGGGTCATGCACGGAACTCCGTGGCGACACCCTTAGACCAAAAGAGGAAAGTTATCACCTTGAGTTGGTGGTTTTCCGACAACGGCAGTAGCCCCGTGTGCCAACTAACCGATCGTATCTGCCACCCACTCCCTATAGGTATTCACTCTTGTCCCCGGGTATAGAGGGACTGTTGTGTGCAAGGGTTTTTGTGTGCAGTTTATATTTCAAACAATTTGCAGAAATAATCATACAGCAGTTATTAAAGCCATACAGTAAAACATACGGATGGTAAAGGCGTAATTTCAAATCATTACTTATTGAATTTATCTGTCACTAAATGGGATCAACTCTCTAGCTTCCCCAGTGGAGTCGCCATCTGTCGCCGCCGTCCCTTTCGACGTCCGGGGGACGTCTCGAACGTTTATGCGAGCGGTCGCGAAAAGATGGTTTAGACTCGCGTATTTGTTTTAAAATATGTTCATTGCTTCAACATTGAAAAAGCAAGGTTTTTGAAAAGGGGTTCTTATGGAGTCGCCACCAATATTTTGACCATAAACATTGGAAAAGGATGAAAAGGCATTGATTTTAATAAAAACCAGACTTGGCCATTATAACCAGAGTTAGGTAAGGGAGTTAGTTACGTGTGGGGAAGGTGTTAGCACCCCACAACGCCCCTTTTGGGTTCCCTATGACAGATTAATTCATTTAAGTAAAGACTACGAGAAATTACGCGATTACCCTATTTTATAATATTAAATGGCTATCTACATGATTTTATTCTATGTTACATGCATAAAATGAGGAATAAAGCTAAATAAAGCAATAAAAGAGATACTAGAATAACTATCTACATGATTTTATTCTACATGGCATAAACAATAAATAAAGCTACATAAAACAATAAATAAAGCAATAAAAGAGAAGAGAATTGAAAAGAACCTCCGTAGCAAGCTTTGTATTGAGAATCTCCAACTGTGAGGATGCGTTTTGGCAACCCCTCTCTCTACACAGACTCTCCTCACCAATACAAGATCGACTCCACTAAAAATTTAAAGAAGAATCAAATGCCGGAATATAATTCCTTAACCGATTGTTACCTATTTAAGGCAATCAGAAAGATCATTCGAGAAAGGGAGAGAAATAGACAAGTGCTCTGAGTTTTAGAAAGTGTTTCAGAGCTCTCTAGAGTGTCTGGGGTCTGAAAAAGTGGCAAATGAGCCTCCTATTTATAGTTTTCGCAGCTGGCGCACTTCGGGACCACCGTCCGGACTCGGGACGGCCGTCCCAAATGGCATTTTTACACGAGTCAGGACCCCACGGGAACCGGGACGGCCGTCCCACTTAAGCTCGGGACTTGGGACGGCCGTCCCAACTTCCGGACGCGCGTCCCAACCAGTTGGAGTAGGTTGGGACGGCCGTCCCAACTTTGGGACGGCCGTCTCGACTTGTTCCGGCGGTTCGCGCGTTTCGGGACTCGGGAAGCTTTCCTTGCACTGTTTTGGACGTCGGTTGATGTCGATATGTGTCCGTTGAAGCTTTATCTTCATATGGGAAGTCTCCTTGGCTCTTATTTGTAATGCTAGACGAGCTTTATCTTGTTACGGGTGATCTCCTTTATCATTATTTGAGAGACAGGGCAAAATTAGGGGTCTACGAGTTGCCCCCCTTCACCTGCCTAGCTAATTTATTGGCCTAATATGCCGATAAGATTAGGCTGGTAGAGGAAGGAGTTAACCCATTTGCCGGTTATCCTTCGGATCTTGTTTTCTTGAAGTTGTTGATCCTCCGGATGATGAATAGTTTTGATAGGTACCAACCCCTATCCGGTTTGATGAGAATGAACCCTCGTCGGGTAAGCCCCCTCTGTAAGGCTTGATGAGTACACACCCCATCTCGGTTTTTGACGAGTACGAACCCCCTGTCATGGTAGTCCCCTTACGTAAGGCCCGATGAGTACACACCCCCATCCGGTTTTTGACGAGTACGAACCCCTGTCATGGTAGACCCCTTTACGTAAGGCCCGATGAGTACACACCCCCATTTGGTTTTTGATGAGTACAAACCCCCTGTCATGGTAGACCCCTTCCGTAAGGCCTGATGAGTACACACCCCCATCCGGTTTTTGACGAGTACTAACCCCCTGTCATGGTAGACCCCCTTCGTAAGGCCTGATGAGTACACACCCCCATCCGGTTTTTGACGAGTACAAACCCCCTGTCATGGTAGACCCCCTTCGTAAGGCCCGATGAGTACACACCCTCATCTGGTTTTTGAGTTTTACTGTATAATGCTCTGGTGAGTACTTACCCTCACCCGGTATGAGTCTGCATTTTGGCTGACTCGACGGGTACCTTCCCCCACCGGTACGAGTCCGCATTTTGACAAATTCTTGTGGGTACCTACCCCCACCTGGTATGAGTCCGCATTTTGACCGACTCCGATGGGTACCTACCCCCACCCGGTATGAATCGCATTTTGACTGATTTTTGTGGGTACCTACCCCCACCTGGTATGAGTCCGCATTTTGACCGAGCTCGATGGGTACCTACCCCCACTGGTACGAATCCGCATTTTGACAAATTCTTGTGGGTACCTACCCCCACCTTGTATGAGTCCGCATTTTGACCGACTCTTGGAATGCTCTTTTTGGAATATCTTTTTAATTGATGAGTACGAACCCTCATCCGGTTTCTGGCGACTTATTGTCTTTGATCATGCGCCTATTCCATGAGGAATGATTGATTTTCTTTCTTTTTGACTTTTCTTTTTTATTTATCCGGTTTTACCGGGGATTCTTTGTTGGTTGCCTTTTAGGCAGGAATTTACTGGGGACTTTGATTGTGCCTCTTGTTTAGGCAATTGCTTCAGCAATGGTGAAGACTTTTATGCTTTTGGGCTTGTATTATCTCTCGCATAGGTTGATTTCCCATTTCTCCGGGATATTAGCTCTTTGCTTATTTTGAGCAAACGAAGTTTTGTTGTAAGCTCACCGGTGAAAGTTTTTCTTTTGGATGATTCATTGAGAATTTGATTGCTCTGATTGAGATCTCTTTTGAATTGCCCCCTTAGAGGGAAAATGGAGTTTTTGACTCCTTATTGCTTGAACTGGCTTTTGTCTATGCTCTTATTTCTGCTGGGGAATGGGCTTACATGTGCGCCTTCTATACACGTTAGATAGAAAGATATATATTTTTCTCTTTTCTTCGTAGTGATCCCTGGGGAATTTTATTGGCTTCCTGTGGATGGAAAATTTTTTTTTTTTTTTTATAGAGTTTTCTTGATGTGCTCTTCTTGGGGATTTTCTTTCGGCTTTTTCATGCAGTGGCCTTTGTTAGAGGATGAAAGGCTTTTCTTTTCTTTCTTTTTGTTGCCCCCTAGTGATTTGGGGTGATTTAATTCTGTGCTTTCTTCGATGGACTCTTGTGTAGTTCTCTTTTGGGGAATGAAATGGAGACTCTTGCATGAGTGTGCTTGATGACTCATGTGGTGATGAAGCTGAGTCGTGAGGTAATCTTTTTGTCTTGCCTCTGGAGTAGGCAAGGGTCTGCTTGGGGATGATCAAGCCTTTCCGTTAGCTTTTCTATTTTGATGGCTTCCTTCTTTTTGGATGGAAAGATGTTGATTGAGGCTTCAAATGATTATGGTCAACGACTCATATGATGATGAGGATGAGTCATGAAGTAATTTTTGTTTTGCCTCTGGAGTAGGCAAGGGTCCGCTTGGGGATCATCAAGCCTTTCCGTTGGCTCTTTTCCCGTTTTTGATGTACCTTCTTTTATTGTTGTAGATGGTTGGAGCTAGTCTCCTTGAAGCTCCTTCTTTTGCTTGCAGTGGTTCAGATTTCGCCTTTTTCCATCGCGGTTTAGTTTTTTATCGCGAGCGGTTTTGGAATCTGGCTTTTTAATAGATCATGTGTGCCTTTTATTTTGTACACATGGGCTTTTTGAATGCGAAGTGTAAAACAGAAATAACAATTTTTATTCATTACTGCTTTTTGTTGGATACATTTCAAGTATATTTAAGACACTAGAAAGCTATATGAATAAATCCTAATCGTCTGCCTCTGGGCTGGAATGGGCAGATGGTACTGGCGAAGGGAAGCGGCGGAGTAGGCGGCGCTGGAATCTCGCCTGAGTCTGGACCAGATTTTCTATTTGGCGGTCCGTCTCGTCCGCCTCATGGTCGGTGACCGAACTAGCTGTCGCATGAGCTGGAATTGCCCTTCCATGTAAGCATGCTCATCATCCGGGCGCCTGTATAGCCGGCGTAGTCGAGGTCGTAGGACTGCTGCTGGGATTCGAAGTGGTGGGGATATCCTGTGGTGTGTCGAAATCCCGCATGTCCATCGAGATAGAGAGGATTGGGTTTAAGATAAACCCTGTACCTTGCCTGCGAGGATGTTCATATGGGCCGGCACTCCGCCATTGATCGGCTCCGGTCGAAGACTAGGCTGGGATGTCTTCTCCGTCGCTACATCCCCAATACTCAACTAGAGGGGTGAGAAAGGGAGCTATTATGATCGCTCCTGTCTGGACCGCGAGTGCCGCAATCCTTGACGGCTTTGAGGAAGGCATACCCTGGGTTGCACCTATACCCCTGGTGCATACGATAAACAATGAAAAGGTCGGCCGAGTTACCTTTCCTTGGCTCTCCTTCGGTCGTGTATGGTCCCGACCAGCAATTTATGACACACGCAGAGTGGAGGGAAAAAGCTGCACCCTTCGGATTTGATGGCGGAATGACGGCTCCAGTGATTTCCTTCCACATGGTAGTGGTGGTGAGAGCAGCGGGCTTCTCCAAATACGCGGACCGGTACTCTGGAGTTCTTGTATCTGCTCGCTGGCAGAAACCCATAATGACATTAAAGTCGTCCAGAGCAGTGGTCCGGTAGGCTCCATCCATCCAGTAGGAGACAGCTTGGGTTGGTGGCACCCCAGGAATTGAAGATGGCATTTCCACCATGTTGACAGAAGCAAGAAATTCCATCGTGGCAGTGCGATGGATCCGAGTAGGTAGCTCGCGGAGCGAAAAGTCCCATCCTATGTTGTGGATGTATCTTCTGACATCTTGATCCCAGCCGAATGTAGCTAGGATTTCGAAGTCCAATTGCAGTGTGGGGTACCAGGAGAATTGCTGGATATTTACCAGCCGTAGTTGGTGCGATTCTGCTAGTTGAGTACTGACTGTAGTAGTTCCTCTAGCAGGGTTTCTAGAGCGTTTTCTCCTAGATGAAGATTCTCCGTGCTCCATACTCGCTTAAGAATGCTAGAAATGTGTAGAAAGGGAGAAGAAGCAAGATAGAAAGCTTGGAATGGGATGCAGAGGCTCAAATCCGCGCCTAGCATTTATAGAGCGCGCCAGAGCAATTTGGGACGGCCGTCCGGGTTGGGACGGCCGTCTCAATCAAAAAATTTGCACGAGGGCCATCGAGCGGGTAAGTGGGACGGCCGTCCCACCTGGGACGCGCGTCCCAACTGAATTTGGGGATTTGGGACGGCCGTCTCGACTTTGGGACGGCCGTCTCGAGCTGCTGGATGGGATTTTTGATTTTTTTTTTTGCTGAGAACAAGGGTAGGACTCCATTCATTGATGTTTTAATGCATGTAATGTTTCATGATATGCATCCTATGATCTATTTCGAGTTAATATTTCAAAAGTTTTAACCGATGTGCTTTGACTTCGGGCGCATTCTTGGTGTTGTTCCTCTCTGTCATCATGTTTCTTCTTATTAAGAAGCTTGGCTGTACATAGTTTGCCGTCTTGGATTTTTCTTGCTATTGCCGAAGAGCAATCTGTTATTCATAGGGTAACTGCCATGTCAATGCCCCTCTTCCTTTCCTTAGGAATTTCAACCTTCCTATTGATCACTATATTTCCACATTCCCCTTATTACTTGAATGCTTTTTAATAAAATGGTCAAGAGAAGAGAAAGAAAAGGATTTATATCAAAGGCTTGTGTTTTAGAGGGATATATTTTTTTATAATAAAGGTTTTTGTAAGAATGGCTGGCCAGGGTTGGTTTGTGTTTAGGCTAGTTTAGACAAAACATTTTATTCTTATGATGTGGCGTCGTTGTTTACTGATTTGTGGCGCCTTTTGGTTGATTGACTAACTTCCCTAGTTCGCCCTTCCGGGTTTTCAGCCTAGGATGCTGTGCTTTTTGTCCTAACTTTTGTCTAGGTTTCCCTTTTTTGTATTTATTTTTAAGGAATACCTAGCGGACCTTTTATAACCCTAATTTTTGCCCAGGCCACCCTTTATTATTGTTCGGGTCTCCTGCCCGGTTGACCCTAACTTTTGTGCAGCCCCCTTTGTGGGTTTCCTGCCGGGTATTTTGCCCTTTTATTTTCTTGTCTCAACCTTTGACCTTGATGGGCTTTTCTTTTATATGCATATTCATTTTTTTTTTTTTTTGCACAACATTGTCGAAACTTGATTTTGTCAATATAGATTTCATTTGTGTTTCTAGTTAATCAATCATTTTTACTTTACTTTGCGGCGCTTTACTTGTTCAGACGCATTTGGAACAAAACGTCTATCTAAACCTTGTTTATTGAAGATGGGGTATAGACATATTTAGCAAGAAAAGAAACAGATAGTAAGAATAGCATTCTTTTTGTAATTTTGGGGAAATGTGTGCCCTAGATATGCTCGGGGACGGGCAAACCCCGAGGAGTGATCTCTAATAGTCACTAGATTTACATCCCTTAGAATCGGAAGAAGGACACCTAATGACTAACGCTACCCTTTGCGCTAATACCCCTCCTTTTCGGAATACCATCTTCGAGGGGTAAGACTTCCCTGTTGTTCGTATGGTTTGATCTTTTGTAGGGTCATACCCTAAACCATATCTTGAAGGATTATCTTTGAAATCTGGTGGCTCTTTTATTCCTTGAGTATTCTTTCCGAGTCCCTGTCCCGGGCGATATCCATATCTTTTCATCATATGGGCCACTTTTGTATTACCGGGAAGTCTTTCTATGTTGGCAATCTCGAGCGCTTGAAAAGATGTTTCGAGAGCCTCTTCGACCGCATCCACATACGGCTGGACGAGACGGTTTGCTCGATCGAGAAAGTCCTCTTCGGCTTGAACTGTGACGAGTTTATCATCTCGTCACAAACTTGACTTTCTCGGTGGAGCGTTGAAGGTATTGCTTTAGCGCTATGAATCCAAGGTCTACCAAGGAGACAGCTATATGCTTTGGTGTGATATCCATCACGTGGAAGTCTATGTTGAAAATAGTGGGTCCGATTTGGATTGGTAGACTAATCTCTCCTACTACTTCACGTCTTGATCCGTCAAAGGCTCGAACTATTGTATTACTAGGGCGTATGTGGGTTCCTTGCACTGTTATTTTGTCGAGTGTACTTTTAGGCATAACGTTTAAGGATGACCCATTATCCACAAGAACTTTGGAAATGAGATATTCCTTGTATTTAACGGAAATATGCAAGGGCTTATTATGATTTGACCCTTCCAAAGGGAATTCTTCGTTTGTGAAGGTAAGATGACTATTGGTCGTAATATTACCAATAATCCCTTCGAATTTGTCTTGGGATATTGTATGCGGTACGAATGATTCATTCAAAACCTTTAATAGTGCGTTTCGATGCGGTTCAGAGCTCATGATGAGTGATAACAAAGTTATCTTTGCTGGAGTACGATTAAGTTGATCGATGATAGAGTACTCACTTTGTCTTATGTATTGGAGTAACTCATCTATCTCCTCCTTGGATTCCTTTTCTTCTTCGGCTTTATTTTGTACCTTATCTTTTGTCCTGTCTTTAGAAGCGTTATCCGGCAATTCCTTGGGGAAAATATTCTTCAGCTTCTCGTCATGCCCCCAATACTAGGCTATATTGGAGATATCTTGATTGATTGATGATTCTTCCGAATATTTCCAGGGTACAGACTTTATTTGATAAATAAGGGAAAGGACGAGGCACGAATAAACGTATAGGTGTTATTGCCTTCTCCCTTTTGTCAATTGGAATAACCAACGGTGCTTGTTTATTATCATCTTCGGGTTTATCGACTGTCGTAGAGATTTTGATGACGAAAGGCTTCTTTTCCATTTTTCGATTTGTGGAAAGCACATCGGTTAATCCTTTCTTTTTATTATCTTTATTATTAAAATGAGGAGGGATATATGAATGTATGCAGCTTATGAATGCAATAGACAATTTAAGGAGAGAAAAATAAATCCTTTTATTAGAAAGTGTAAATCCTTCTATACAATGCTTTGGAGCAAGTGTCGACAAAAACGGAAAAGCTTGAAGAATCCTATAGGCAAATTAGGTTTTCTTCGTAATTCATCTTCTACTGTTCTCACATGGTTTCCGAGTATCTTGATTTTCTCATGTACCGCTTGACTCATATTTTCACTATATCGACGAGCCTCTCTCATCTTTTCTTCTAGATGAACGATCAAAGCGTGTTGTTGGTCAGACCTCTCTCTTACTTGGTCTCTTTCACGAAGTAAATGACCATACTGAGCTAATCCTTCTTTTTCTTTATCATGTAGCTCATCCAGGCTTTTCTTGTATTTTTCAGCGGTTTCCCGCCACTTTTGTGTTTCTGACCGAGTTCCCGTTAGGTCATCCTGTATCAACTTGATCATTTTTGCCTGCTCTGCAAGTGTCTTCTCAAAACGTGCTATTTCGTCATTCATGTCCTGGAAAAGACTATCTTGCTCAAGCCTCGGAATTTTCATTGTTTGTTTAGCTTCTTCTTGGTAGTCAGCATAATCATTCTTGAGAAGTTCTATCTCATGGTCCTTCTTTTTACATTGCCTTTTTAGACTGTCTATTATAATGGTTGATTCTTGCTCTTTTTCTTCAAAAGCCCTTAGCTGAGTTTCCATGACTTCAACCCTTTTGTTTAAGGCATTGACCTGCAATTGTAGCTCTTCGTTGACCAATGCTTTAGTGAATGCATCAGATGGTAGGGGTATCCCTCTATTTTTCCTCCATTCTTCATATTCGTGGGACGTAGACACCTGAACCTTTCCGAGTTCTTTATCCCCCAGGTATACTGGTCTTTCCCATGCTTTCCGGACAGCAGATACTTCTTCAAAGTTATGGGAATAGTGGCATAGACTCAACCCTCTGAGCTCTTCTTGGGTTGGCGCAGTCTGAGTTCTCATAAGTTGCCTCATAGCTATTTTAGGAGAATATGCTATACAACCTCTAAGACCTAGAAGTGGTATACTCGGGTAGTCTCCGCATCGTATGAGAATATAACCGGGTCGGAACCAAGGACAAACCCATGATACGTGTTCTATGTTCCAGTTTTCTAACTTAGTTTTCCACTCTAAGGCTTGACGATGTTGAAGAGGGATTTTTGAGAAACTTCTTAAAGGGTCAGGAAATACACCCATGTGGCTTGAGGCGTAAAAGTGAGTAACACCCCATACATATAGCAGTGGAATACAACATCTGAGTGTTTTTCCTTGTTTCTGTCGGCAAAATTCTACAGAAAGCAGGGTATCAGCAAGGATTGTAGGTATAGGACTTTTTGAATACACATCCCAGGCAAAGAATGCATCCATCGCAGCATGATCTACAATATTCGCATGAAATGGGAATAATATGATTCCGAATGTTGCCAATGCTAGAGTTTTGTTAAATGTAGACCAATCCTTCTTTTCAGCTAAAAAGGTCAAGTGGTCTTCTATTACGGATATTTTCCAACCTCGGACATTCCCTTTCCCCTGTAGAGGCGGATTGATGAGAAGGCGGTCGTATGATAGTAGCAACCTTGCTCACGGTTGTATATTCTCCTGAGCGAGACATAAACCCCAACCGACCGAGGCCATCTAACCATGAGTTCGTATTCCTCTAAGGTTGGTACCAAGTCAAACTGCGAGAACTCAAAGCAGTGTAGATTGGGATTCCAGAAATGGACCAATGCTCTAACAAATATTGGATTGATGCTGATCTTTAGGAGGTCAAGAATTCTTCCATAAGATTTCTCAAAACTAGCACAGACCTCCGGTGGCATGTAAGTACACAAGCTGCCTTAGCTTCTCTACACGGTACGAAGGATCTCCACTTTCTTTAATTGTCTACTACCGAGATCCCTCCATTATCTAACGAAGTGAAAAATGCATGATATGAGGATGGGTTTTTGTAAATGCATGTATGCAAGTATTTATTTTTCTAAGTATTATCATGTTTCATTCCTAATATGATGTATGATAATACTCGGGTTTTTCTCGGAAAAAAAGCTTATCTATATGAATGTTTATGGATTTTGATGAAGAGAGTACTATCTTCTTCCCTTTTTATGATTTTGAAGACAAGGTGATATGAATTGCAAGACTTTTGCTAATAATTTTTATTTTATGATAAAGGTATCTTTAATTTGATTATATATTTTTATGATATTTAGGTTTTTTATTATTATTATTTTTTTTTTGTTGTATGATTTCTCTATGCTAATGCATCAATACAAATGCAACAAACGTATGCACACACAATTCATACATCCACGAGCAGAGCCACGCTTATTTAATCACGAGGTAGGGTTTTCCTGCGAAACGTGCTTGGTTTAGGTGGTTCTAACTGTTCTCACCAGGCCAAAGGTCCCCAAGGTGCCCCCATTATAGGGACCTCTCAATCTTTCGATCCTCGGGTCATGCACGAACTCCGTGGCGACACCCTTAGACCAAAAGAGGAAAGTTATCACCTTGAGTTGGTGGTTTTCCGACAACGGCAGTAGCCCCGTGTGCCAACTAACCGATCGTATCCGCCACCCACTCCCTATAGGTATTCACTCTTGCCCCGGGTATAGAGGGACTGTTGTGTGCAAGGGTTTTTGTGTGCAGTTTATATTTCAAACAATTTGCGTAAATAATCATACAGCCAGTTATTAAAGCCATACGAGTAAAACATACGGAGGGTAAAGGCGTAATTTCAAATCATTACTTATTGAATTTATCTGTCACTAAATGGGATCAACTCTCTAGCTTCCCCAGTGGAGTCGCCATCTGTCGCCGCCGTCCCTTTCGACGTCCGGGGGGACGTCTCGAACGTTTATGCGAGCGGTCGCGAAAAGATGGTTTAGACTCGCGTATTTGTTTTAAAATATGTTCATTGCTTCAACATTGAAAAAGCAAGGTTTTCGAAAAGGGGTTCTTATGGAGTCGCCACCAATATTTTGACCATAAACATTGGAAAAGGATGAAAAGGCATTGATTTTAATAAAAACCAGACTTGGCCATTATAACCAGAGTTAGGTAAGGAAGTTAGTTACGTGTGGGGAAGGTGAGGATGCGTTTTGGCAACCCCTCTCTCTACACAGACTCTCCTCACCAATACAAGATCGACTCCACTAAAAATTTAAAGAAGAATCAAATGCCGGAATATAATTCCTTAACCGATTGTTACCTATTTAAGGCAATCGGAAAGATCATTCGAGAAAGGGAGAGAAATAGACAAGTGCTCTGAGTTTTAGAAAGTGTTTCAGAGCTCTCTGGAGTGTCTGGGGTCTGAAAAAGTGGCAAATGAGCCTCCTATTTATAGTTTTCGCAGCTGGCGCACTTCGGGACCACTGTCTGGAGTGGGACGGCCGTCTGGACTGGGACGGCCGTCCCAAATGGCATTTTTACACAGGCTGGGACCCCCTGGGAACCCGGGACGGCCGTCCCAACTTCGGGACGCGCGTCCCAACTGGTTGGGGCAGGTTGGGACGGCTGTCTCGACTTGTTCTGGCCAGTTTCGTGCGTTTCGGGACTCCGGGAAGCTTTCCTTGCCTGTTTTGGACGTCAGTTGATGTCGATATGTGTCTGTTGAAGCTTTATCTTCATATGGGAAGTCTCCTTGGCTCTTATTTGTAATGCTAGACGAGCTTTATCTTGTTACGGGTGATCTCCTTTATCTTTATTTGAGAGACCGGGCAAAATTAGGGGTCTACAGATGGCAATAGCAATGGTAAATGTTGATTATTTGGAAGCGATTTTTATTCTTCTTCTTTTTTTATGTTTACTTAGACAGGTTTATTCACGTGGTCTAGTCAGAAGTAGAAAGAAGAGAAACAGATAGAAAGAATCATTCTTTATTAATTAATAAGGGAATATGTGCCCTAAAATGCCCGGGGGTCGGGCTCGCCCTGGGGGATAGTCTCTAACAATCATGGGGTTTACATCCCTTAAACAAAGAAAAAGTTTTCATAATGACTAGAGTGGCTCTTGACGCTTGCACCCCTCCACTTCGAAAAATTTGCTTGAGTGTGCGGAGGGGAGACTTCCTTTTTCTTCTTTCCGCTCGGCCCCTAGTAGGGTCATATCCTAGGCCATACTTGCAGGGATTGTCTTTGAATTCTGGGGGTTCCCTCATGCCTTGGGAATCTGCCCCCAGTCCTTGGCCAGGATGGTAACCGTGCTTCAACATCATGCGGGCTACCTTTGTGCTTCTGGGAAGTCGCTCTATGCTGGCAATTTCGAGCGCTTGAAAAGATGTTTCAAGGGCCTCTTCGGCCGCATCCACATAAGGTTGAGCGGACGGTCCACTGATCAGGATATCGTCTTCCGCTTGGACTGTGACCAGTTTGTCGCCCGCTATGAACTTGACTTTCTGGTGGAGCGTCGAAGGTACTGCCTTAGCATCATGAATCCAAGGCCTGCCGAGGAGACAGCTGTACGCTGGAGTAATGTCCATCACATGGAAATCGACGTTGAAGGTAGTGGGTCCAACTTGGATTGGCAAATTGATCTCTCCCACTACTTCTCGTTTTGATCCGTCGAAGGCTCGAATGATGGTGCTGCTTGGGCGCGGACGGGTTCCTTGGATAGTCAACTTGTCCAGTGTGCACTTGGGCATCACGTTCAAGGATGACCCGTTATCCACAAGAACTTTGGCAATGAGGTACTCCTTGCATTTAACCGAGATATGCAAGGGCTTGTTGTGGTTTGATCCCTCCAGGGGGAGTTCTTCCTCTGTGAAGGTGAGGTGATCGTTTGCTGTGATGTGACCGACGATCCTCTCGACCTTTTCTTGGGATATTGTGTGAGGTACATGCGCCTCGCTCAAGACCTTCAGCAGGGCGTTTCTATGTGGTTCCGAGCTCATTATCAAAGATAGCAACGTGATCTTTGCAGGTGTTCGGTTGAGCTGGTCTATAATGGAATACTCGCTCTGCCTTATAAACTGGAGTAATTCCTTTGCCTCCTCCTTGGATTCTTTATTTTCTTTTCCTTCTTCGGTTTTTTTATTTTTTCCTTTATTCTAGAGGAAATCTTCTTGTGTGTCCTTGGGGGAGTAGATTCTTCCACTTCTAGTTGTGCCCCCAATGCCGGCTATGTTTGTTATTTCTTCTTTTATCGGTGAAGATTCCCCATATCTCCACGGTACAACTTTATTTGACTCGTAGGGGAAAGGTCGTGGCATAAATAGTCGCACTGGCGTCCTTGCCCCCTCTTCTTTATTCTTGAGGACCAACGACCGAGGCTTATTTTCCTCTTGCGATGATTCGACCGTTGGAGTGAGCTTTATTGGGAGTGTCGTTCTCTCCATTCTTCTGGGTTGGAAGACGTGTTAGTTAATCCTTCCTTTTTATTATCTTATTTATTAAGCGTGAAGGAGGAGAAATTTAAATATGCAAATGAATGCTCATGCATGCAAGTAGACAGACATTGAACAAAAAGAAGATTTTATTTATTCAACAAAAGGTGTACATTCCCCTATTCTATACTGCGAAGCAACTTTTGGAAAAAGCGGAAAACTTTAAAGAAACCCATAGGAGGGTCTTGATTCCTCTATAGTTCCCTCTCAGCTTCCCGGACATGATGAGCGAGTGCCTCGCTTTGTTTGCGGACTGCCTGGCTCATATCTTCACTGTATTGTTGAGCCTCTTTGATCTTCGCCTCTTGATGAACGACCAAGGCTTGTAGTTCATCGAGCTTTTCAACGGCTCGATCTTTCTCTTGAAGTACTAGGCTATACTGAGCTAGCCCTTCTTTTTCTTTGTGGCGTAGCTCAGAGAGACTTTTGGTGAGTCTCCTGTTGGCCTCTCGCTCTTGGCGGATGTCTAACCGAGCCTTGAGGAGCCCTTCCGACAACTCCTTGATCGTTTGAGCCTACTTAGCTGATTCGGCCTCAAGGTGTGCTGTTTTGGCGGTTATCTCTTGCAGTTGGCTATCCGAACTGGTTCTGGCAGTTTTGGATGTTCGGATAGCTTGTTCGTTAGTGTCGGCACATTGGTCCTTGAGGCGCTCTATTTCATTATCCTTTTTCTTGCCTTGCCTTCGCAGACCATCAATCGTGAGGATAGATTCTTGCTCTTTTTCCTCAAGGGCCCTCATCTGGGCTCCCATGATCTCTATCCTCTGGGTCAAGGCGTCGATTTGAATCTGCAGCCCTTCATTTCTGGCGCTCGTAGTGGGTGTGGTGGATGATTGAGCCACTCCTCTTCTATTTCTCCATGCCTCATAGTCACTGGTGACAGCCACCCGAGCTTTTCCTAGCTCTCTGTCTCCCATGTAGACTAGCCTCTCCCATGCTTTTCTCACAGCTAGTGAGTTGGCGATGGTGCATGGGTTTCCAAAGAAGCACAATCCTCCGAGCTCCCCTCGGGAAATGGTAGTTTGGGTCCTCATGAGCTGCCTCATAGCTACTTTAGGTGAGTAAGCTATGCAGCCCCTGAGTCCTATCAAGGGTACACTCGGATAGTCCCCACATCTGATGAGAACTGGGCCGGGTCGGAACCAAGGACAGACCCAGGATATACTGTTGGCGTCCTTGCGTTCCCACTCATCCCTCCATTCTGAGGTCAGATGACGCTGGAGGGGGATCTTGGAGAAACTTCTCAAAGGGTCGGGGAATATCCCCATGTGACTGGAGGCATACAGGTGAGTGGCGCTCCACACAAATAGCAATGAAGAGCAGCAATGGAGTATTTTGCCCTACTTCTGGAGACAAAATTCCACCGAGAGCAGGATGTCGGCAAGAATAGCAGGTAGGGGACTTTTCGAATTCACGTCCCAGGCGAAGAAGGCGTCCATGACGGCCTGATCTATTGTGTCGAAATGGAAGGGGAACAAGACTGTTCCAAAAATTATGAGTGCCAGGGTTTTGTTAAAGGCAACCCACTCTGTCCGTTCAGCCAGGTAGGACAGGTGGTCTTCTAACATCGTTACTTTCCAACCCTGGGTGTTCCCCTTCTTTATCAGGGTACTATGGTGGAATGGCAACTGAATAAGGGCAGCGACTGGTGCTGCGGGAGTATATGCTTCGTGCCGGACGTGGACCCCGGCTGATTTGGGCCACCTCAACATGGTATCATACTCCTCTAGGGTGGGCACCAAGTCGAACTGCGGAAACTCGAAACATCGCAGATTTGGATTCCAGAAGTGGATTAGTGCCCTTAGAAACACCTGATCGACACAGATCTTTAGGAGGTCTAAAATCCGTCCGTAGGATTTTTCGAAGTTGGTGCGGACCTCTAATGGCATTATTGTGCTTAGCCGTTCCAACCTCTCAGTATGGAAACGGGGAATGTCCACCTTCTTTGTCTGCCTACTTGTCCCCTCCATTTCTAAAATCAAAATGCATTTTTGATGAAATGGATGCTTATTTGAATGTATGTGAGTGTTTATTTTCTATTTATCATGTTTTTCTACATGATGTTTGTGTATTTTGATTTTGAAAGAATAAACTATCTATATGAATGTTTTATGAGTATAATATTTTTGGACCAGGTCCTATTTACAGACTTTGGAAAAATGGATTTTATTTTTTATTTGTTTGTTTATTTTATAGCCTTTTATCTCTTCTGTCGGAACTGCGTGGCTACTTAGCTTACAAAGAACCTGAAACCAGGCTAGCTAAAAGGCAGACTGTCCGAGATAAAATATGGCTTTATGAGAAAGAATAATTAATGTCCCTTGTCTCTTCTGTCGGAATTGCGTGGCTACTTAGCTTACAAAGAACCTGAAACCAGGCTAGCTAAAAGGCAGACTGTCCGAGATAAGGGTGTTTATTTGTAAAAAATATATTTTGGTTTTTGTTGTTTTGTTTATGTTATGCAACAAACAAATGCAACGATCATATGCACACACAATTCGATCATCCCCGAACAGGCGAGATTTCATTTTTATCACGAGGTAGGGTTTTCCTGCAGAAAAGTGCATTGGCCAGGGTTGGTTCTAACTGTTCTCACCAGGCTAAGGCCCCCAAGGTGCCCCCATTATAGGGTCCCCACTCTCCAGTCGTCCGACCATGCTTAGCACTAAGGCCATAGTCAGTCTTATTGCCAAAAGAGGAAGGTTATCACCTTGAGTGGTGGTTTCCGATCACACTGGTGGGCTCAAGGCCCTCACTACAGCGAATCGTACCTGCCACCCACTCACTATGGTTATCTCACTTGCCCCCGGGTATAGGGGAAACTGTTGTGTGCAAGGGATTGTGTGCAGTTTATATTTCAAGCAATTTGCGCAAGTATAAACAAACGACAGTTTATTAAAGCCAAATATTGAAACATGTTATAATACAAGTTAAGGGCAAAAGTGTTATTTTCTTGGTTTATTTATTATTTAAGCCGGCCCATCACTAAATGGGATCAACTCTCGAGGCTTCCCCAGTGGAGTCGCCATCTGTCGCCGCCGTCTGAAAAGAGGCGGTCGGAGCGACGCGATGGTTTTTCGACCCTTTTTGATTTTTCGCATTTTTCGTGGGTGGTTACAACGCCTTTAGGTTGTCCGTTAACCGGGCTAACCTAGGGGCGAGGTTTTCGAAAAGGTGTCCTTGGGTTGTCCGATAACCGGGCCAACCCAAGGACTTATTTATTTTGGGTTCTATGGAGTCGCCACCGACGTTTTTACTGGAAACATCAGAAAAGGTTTTTTGAAAGGCGTTGGTTTTCGAAAACCAACTTTTGTCATTAGAACCAGAGTTGGGTAAGGGAGTTAGTTACGTTGTAAAGGAAGTATTAGTTCCTTTACTACGCCCATTTCAGGTTCCCTATGATAGGCTAGCTTTTTATGTTAAAAAAAAAACAGGAAAAATACTCTTTTGCCCATTTTATTGTGCGGAATTTAAAATGATGACTACATGGCCCTAATCTATTGCATAATTTAAATTAAAGCAGTAAAAGTAGAGAGAGTGAGTTTGAACCTCCGAAGCAAGATTTCTTTGTTATTTCTCTTTAAAAAGAGGGTGCTTTTTGGCAGCCCTTTACTCTACAAGACGTCTGAAACTCTTCTAGACGCCGAAAAAACGCTCTCAAAGGCACTCAGAAACTCCGGAAATGCGTCGGAGGGATTCTAGAGAGAAGTTTTAGAGAGAAGGGAGAGCTAGAAGCTTGTGGTGTGTGGAAATGAGGGGGGGAGGACCCCTATTTATAGGTTTTTGCGCCTGACAGTGGCGAGACCATCGTTCTCGTCTGACAGGGTTGAGACCGTCATCTCGCCAAACGAGACCGCCGTCTCGTCCTACACAGGTGGCGAGACCGCCGTCTCGCCATTCGCAGGTGGCGAGACCGCCGTCTCATCCAACGAGATGGCGGTCTCGCCACTTGCCTGAGGCGAGACGGCGGTCTCGATTTCGAGACGGCGGTCTCGTCCCAAAGAGGCGAGAAAACTTATTTTTTCGTACAGAAACTCCCTCCTATCTTAGTATGGGGCCTAATAGTCTCTCCTAATGGCTTGTTAGGCCTCATCCCACTACTAGAAAATATACTTTCAACGTCGCTGTTTAACGTCGGTTACATCTTAGCCGACGTTGAACATGCTTTCAACGTCGGTTGGTCAATAACCGACGTCGAAAGTCGAATTTTTGACACATTCTACGTCGTTTTAGCATGCACGACGTGGAAAGTAGGCTTTCGACGTAAGTTATGCCCTCACCCGACGTTGAAAACCCTTCTGAACTCATTATGGCCGATCAGAATACAAATATGACCGATCAGAATCAAATGTGATCGATCAGATTTTAATTATGAGCGATCAGAATTTTTTCAATCGATTAGAAACACGTTTCAATCGATTAAAATCTCTTAAAGGGTCAGGATGATCGATCAGAATCCAGTTATGACCGATCAGAACTATTTTAATCGATTAAATCTCGTTTCAATCGATTAAAACATATGATTCGGAGATAAATCGAGTTTCAACGTCGGGTGTGGGTATAACCGACGTCGAAACCCCGTTTTCCCATTTGAATAGGCTACCATTTTTGTATCTCCCCTTACTCTCCGAGCATCGCGCCCACTCCCTTACTCTCCAGACATCGCGGCCACCACCTACCACCGTCATTTGGACTCTCCGGACGCCCTCCCTCACGTCGCCACTCGCGCACCGCGTGACACCCCCGCCGCAAGCACCTCCACCCCACTGCAGCTTCCACCCCACCGCGACGCTAGTCGCCCACCCTCCACCCCCACCGCAGCCTCCACCCACATTGCATTGTCCGCTCACCACGGCCTCGACCCTAACGCCGCATTGCATCCTCCACCTCCACCCCGGTGCAGCGCCGCTCTCGTTTCTCCGTGGTGTGAACCTTCATCGCTGCCTTAAACCACGAGTACGATGTTGTTGCACTTATATTTGTTGGGCAAAGTCATACAATTTTACTTACTACATTTCATAGGTAGAGATTGTTAGTCATTTGCAGTTAACTGTTGATTCAATTCTTAGTCATATTATAGTTTTTTTCAATGTATTGATGATGTGTACAATTATACTTGAACTGCTTGAATATGCCCGTGGGGCTTTTTATTGTCGGGTTTCACTGTGTCATTTAAAATTGTTGCCAAAAAACAAAGGAAACTCTACGGATTTTTGTTAGAAATTAATCATGAAGTGTGAATTCTGAAAACTACATATAACAATGTAGTTATATAAGTGATGGTAGTAACAATGAAAACTCTATAATTTCAATTTATACAAATTTGGTTTTGACCAAAAAATAGACGAAATTCTGTTGAAATTTCGTTACAAATTAATCTACTTTGGTATAGATTTCATTAGAGATAACGATTATTAGTATTAATCGTTTTATGGGTTTCTCATTTGTAGACTCGAATTCCAAAATGGATCGAAGTTTGGTAAATGCAAGTCGTATTTCACAAGAGTATGAGAATGGAGTTGAAGAATTTTTGCGATTTGCCGAACACAATGGCACCAAGGTTAATGGAAAATTGTATTGTCCATGCGTTAACTGCGTTAATGGGAGGTATGTTACTATTTAAAACTTTGGTATGTTTCCATATTGTCTTATTAATTTAGCACATTGTAATATGATATTATGTTGCAGGAGAAGCGAATAAAAGGAAAGGAGATTCAGAGGCTGAATGTGGCCCCCCACTGTCTGTCTCGTGGGGGGTATGATTTGTTGACGCAACGCATGATGAAGGAGAAGGCTAAACTCCGAGAAGCCGAGTTAGCCTCTTCCGGTGTAAGCCAGGAAGAAATTTCCCCACCATCTCCTCCAAAACGTCATGAAAAATGGAAGAGGGCTCGGCAAAAGCCCTCCGGTGAAATGATATCGAGAGAGTCCCGCTTGATTGCTGAGCGGATTGTAAGTCAAATTAGTTTCTTTCAACCTCATTAACCATGCTTTGTCATTCATCAATTTTTTTTTACAATATATAATGCTCAATTGTAGGATTCTTTAGAGGAGCAAGTACACACGGGAACATTCGTTCCCGTGGTCGTGAAGATATATTAACTCTCGCTATTGGACGCCCGGAACACCCGGGCGTGTTCGTCGTCGTTGGAGCTGGTGTGGGTATTCGAGCATATTTTGGAGCTCCATCATCGAGACCATACCCACACCACATCATTGAGCCGCGAGGAGATGGCCAGATTGGAGGAGAGTCTAACGGCGAAGCCGAGACCAGCGATGGTTGAAGAGCCGACGGCGACGCCGACACCGACCATTACCGCACGAGTTCAGGAGGAGATGATGCGTGTATTTGGTTCAAGTCTAGCATCCATAGGTGTCACACAGCCTACCCACCCACCTATGGATGTTCCTCCTCCATCTCGCCGCACGAGTTAGCACTAAGGGTAGTTGTGCTTGAGCCAAATACTGCCGATCAAGACCTTCCTGCTACTAATCAGGAGGTTGTTGTTGTTGTTGCGAAACCGACCACTTAGGTATGTGTGGATGATATCTTAATGACAAAAATTCATGTGCATATTAAATAATTAATATCTTATTTTTGTGTAATCGAGTCGAGTGTGAATTTTATCTTGATGAGGATGGATCCGAACCACGATTGGTGGTGGTTGGTTCAATTGAAGAGGGGGCCTCTACAATTCATAGTGTGCCTTTAGCACCTAACTTGGCCAAAGTGGTCATTGAAGAGGTTCGAGATGCTTATGCTCTTGTACTCGTGCCTACGAACGAGGTGATGACGAGTGGGACAGGCCCTCCGGACCTTCATTGCATGGCCTAGACATCTAATCAGGCCTATTTTGAAAAAGGTTTGCATATACTTTACGTTAATTATCATATGTAGTCCGGTACTTGTTTTTTATTATTTCTCAAGTCAATGTTATTTTATGTAGGATGTTCGAAGCCACCCCAGCTTGCCTAAGCTGGTTCCTACTTCCCATACTAGTAAAGGTAAGGAAGTAGATGTCCCGGAAAATCCAATTTTTCAACTACTATCTCGTTGTCCCACGGTTGTATATTCAATCTTTTCAAGTGAAGTGGGATGTTGATAAGTTAGGGGTAGACAATAAGAACTTTCCCCTTTACATTGACCACACCGATCGTCGTGGAGATAGCGATTGGCAATCGGTGTCTAAACATAGCAGTGTTACAATTTTGGACAATGTAAGTATTTATTTTTATTTACTAATTATGTTATTTGAAGTTATCGTCATATTTAATGTACATTGAACTGGCTACTTTAGGATGATGAATGAATTGTCGGAGGAACAACGCACCCAAGATGTGTATGGATTTTTTGAGCCCCAATCCATACAAAAATCGGAAACAAGAGAGAAGAAGTTCAAATATACATCCAAAATTGGATGATGAAGTCAAGGAAGAAAGTTTACTTGGGTGCTTACCACCATCGGTAAGTATTTAAGCGTATGAAATTATTCGCATTAAATTTTATAGTGTATTGTATTATCCTAACTTTTTGTAATGTAAGCGTAAATCATTGGCGGTTGTTGGTTGTTTGCCCAAAGCGGAATGTTGTGGCTTGGTTACGCTCACTTGGGCAAGAAACCTGATGCGAGATCTTAAAAACATTGTAAACGGTACACATTCTTATAATAATTTAAACAATTATTAATTGTTTTGTTACTTAATTGTTTCATTATATCTTGTATTGCACGAGTGCATTTAAGGTTTGCAATACAATTGATGGAGTACACACAAGCAAAAGCACGACTCAGATTGGATTTTTGTTAATGTAAGTCATTTTATATTTATGTATTATATCATTCATTTTATATGTCAAATTAATATATTATTTTTTGTAGTGTAATAGGCAACCAGGATCTTATGAGTGCGGATATTATGTTATGCACTTGGATGTGGCTGATTGTTGTTAGCAAGACTGAGGATACATGGAATCAGGTTTGCTTAAATTTAGTATTCAATAAAAGACCCAATATTGTGTCATTGGATACTCGTTAAATTATCTTTTTCTTGTAACAGTGTATTTTCGGACAGGGAAGCATTGCCCATAGAGACCATTGACGATATTAGAAACACATGGGCCGATAAGTTTGTTAAAGTTAGAAGTAGGCAAGTTTAGTTATTAATTTAGTACTTAGTTTAGTAGTTAGTTTAGTAGTTAGTTTAGTAGTTAGTTTAGTTACTTTACTAGTTAGTTTACTAGTTAGTTTATTAGTTAGATTAGTAGTTAGTGTATTTGGTAGATAAGTAGTTGGATACACTATAATTTTGGATACAAATTTATTTTTGGATGCACATTCAATTGTTTATATCTTGTACATTGTCTGCCTGGGTTGTATTCAAATTTGCAGGTATGTATATATACAAACATTGGGTACCCTGTATAAACAAAGCGTCCATTTTAAAAAAAAATAGACTTTCTACGTCGGTTCATACCATAACCGACGTAGTAAACACGTACTCGCTTGAGCGACGAGTGTACTCGCTTGAGCGACGAAAGCTTCAAACAAAGGGGACTCTCAGGTTCCATCTCGCTTGAGCGACGAGTGTACTCGCTTAAGCGACGAAAGCTTCAAACAAAGGGGACTCTCGGGTTCCATTTCATTTGAGCGACGAGTGTACTCGCTTGAGCGACGAGTATACACTTTCAACGTCGGGTATGAATAACCGACGTTGAAAGCCTAAACTTTCAACGTCGGTTATCTATACCCGACGTTGAAAGTGTATACTTTCAACGTCGCCTGATACAACGTCGGTTGTATAACCGACGTTGAAAGCCTTATATAACCAACGTTGAAAGGCATATCTGTAGCAGTGCCATCTTCAAATAGGAGGTCTTCTGGTCTTTATTTAGAGGCCGGGCAAGATTTGGGGTCTACAAATCTTATTTTATAAGGCTCTGGTGGGTACCTACCCCCACCTGGTACGAACCCCGTTCTGCAAGGCTCTGATGAGTACCTACCCTCATCCGGTATAAACCTTATTTTATAAGGCTATGGTGGGTGCCTACCCCCACCTGGTACGAATCTGCATTTTTGCTAGATTCTGATGAGTACCTACCCTCATCCGGTATAAACCTTATTTTATAAGGCTCTGGTGGGTACCCCCACCTGGTACGAACCCCGTTCTGCAAGGCTCTGATGAGTACCTACCCTCATCCGGTATAAACCTTATTCTATAAGGCTCTGGTGGGTACCTAACCCCACCTGGTACAAACCCCATTCTGCAAGGTTGTGAACAAGCCCCGTTCTGCAAGGCTCTGATGGGTACCTACCCCCACTTGGTACGAACCCCGTTCTGCAAGGCTCTTGTGGGTACCTACCCCCACCTGGTACGAACCCCGTTCTGCAAGGCTCTGATGGGTACCTACCCCCACCTGGTATGAACCCCGTTCTGCAAGGCTCTTGTGGGTACCTACCCCTACCTGGTACGAACCTCGTTTTGCAAGGATCCGATGGGTACCTACCCCCACCCGGTACGAACCCCATTCCGCAAGGCTCTTATGGGTACCTACCCCCACCCGGTACGAACCCCGGTTCGCAAGGCTCTTGTGGGTACCTACCCCCACCCGGTACGAGCCCCATTCCGCAAGGCTCCGATGGGTTCCTACCCCCACCCGATACGAACCCCGTTCGCAAGGCTCTTGTGGGTACCTACCCCCACTTGGTATGAACCCCGTTCTGCAAAGCTCTGATAGGTACCTACCCCCACCTGGTACGAACCCCGTTCTGCAAGGCTCTTGTGGGTACCTACCCCCACCTGGTACGAACCCCGTTCTGCAAGGCTCTGATGGGTACCTACCCCCACCTGGTACGAACCCCATTATGCAAGGCTCTTAGGATGCACTTTTTGATAATTAATCCTATGGTCATCTGGTTTTGGAGATGTGTTGGCGGCGTATTATTTCTGATCATGCGCCCATTCCATTTGGAGTAATTGATTTGACTTTTCTGTTTAGTCATCCGGTTTTATCGGGGATTTCGTTGTTTTTGGCTTTTTCGTTTAGCCATCCGGCTTTGCCAGAGATTCTTTGTTTTTGGATTTTCTTTTTAGACATCCGGTCTTGCCGGGGATTCTTTGTTTTTGGCTTTTCTGTTTAGCCATCCGGTCTTTGCGGGGGATTCTTTGTTGGTTGCCTCTTATTTAGGTAGGAATCCATTGGGGATTTTTGGTTTGATTGTGCCTCTTGATTAGGCAGATGCTTCAATAGTGGTGAAGGCTTTGTTGTTTTTCGCCTCTGAATAGGCTGATGTTCCACTTGAGGATATTTGCTCTTGATAATACCTCTGAGTAGGCAGATGCTTTATTGGAAGCTTTGTGCTTTGGATTTTGTATTGCCTCTTGCATAGGTTGATTTCCTGTTTCTTGGGGATATTGGTTATTTGCTTGCCTTTGAGTAGGCAGAGACTTTCTTAGGAGTGAAGGCTTTGCATTTCACTGGGGATATTCATATTGGGTGTTATAGGCGATTAACTCCCTGAGGATATGAATTTGTAGTTTGCCTCTGTCGTAGGCTTGCTGGGGATAGTTTTTCTTTTTGGTGATCCGCCGGGGATTTGATTGTTTTCCCGGAGATCTATTTTGACTTGCCCCCTAGGGATAAATGGAGTTTTTGACTCCTTGTTGGATGCTATTGTTTTGATCTGGCTTTGCCTATGCTCTTATTCCGCTGGGGGAATGGACTTTTACCTTTTTCTCGCGATTTTATCTCTTTTTCGCGATTTTGAAAATTTTGGCTTTTAAAATGTGTGCGCCTTTTCAATTTCTTTTATGCACACTGGCTTTTTCTTATCTGCTAGGGATGAAGAGCTTTCTTTTTTCTCTTTTCTTTTTGGCAATCCCGAGGAGTTTATTGGCTTCCTAGGGATCCAATCTTTGATTTGACTTTTTAATGATGGAGTCTTGGCTCCTGACTTTTGTGAAGCTCTTTATTGAGCAGGATGAAGAGATTTTCTTCTTTTTTCTCTTTTTGTAGATTTTTCTTGATATACTCTACTTGGAGATATTTATTCGGCCTTTTTTTATGCCTCTATTGGGGAATAAAAATTTTTCTTTTCTTTCTTTTTGTTGCCCCCTGGTGATATGGAGGATTTGACTCCGTATTTTCTTTGATGGACTCTTGTGTAGTCCTTATTCTCCTTTGGGGAAGTGGTGGAGACTCTGGATGAATGTGCTCGATGACTCATGTGGTGATACAACTGAGTCGTGAGGTAATCTTTTTGTTTTGCCTCTAGAATAGGCAAGGATCCGCTTAGGGATGATCAAGCCTTTCCGTTGGCTTTTTCATGTTGATGACTTCCTTTTTCTTGGATGGAAGGATGTTAATTGACGCTTCAAATGACTCTTTTTTTATGACTCATGTGGTGGTGCTGAGTCATGAAGTAATTTTTGTCTTGCCTTTGGAGTAGGCAAGGATCCGTTTGGGGATCATTGAGCCTTTCTGTTTGCCTCTTTTTTTTATATACCTTCTTTTATTGGTGTAGAAGGTTAGAGCTATTTTCCTTGAAGCTCTTTATTTTGTTGAAATGGTTTTGATTTCGCCTTTTTCTTTCGCGATTTTGATCTTTATCGCGAATTATTTGAAACCTGGCTTTTTAATATATCACGTGTGCCTTTTATTTTATAATTTTTGTACACGTGGGCTTTTTGAAATGTAAACAGAAATAACAACTTTTATTTATTACTTCTTCTTTTTCTTGGTGATACATTCACAAATTTTTAAACTACTAGAAAATATCTAAAGACCTCCTAATCATCTACTTCTAGGCTGGAATGGGAGGATGGTGCTGGCGAAGGGATGCGGCGGAGTATGCAGCGCTAGAACCTTGCCTGAGTCTGGACCAAATTTTCTATTTGACGATCGGTCCTATCTTGCCTCATGGTCAGCTGACTGAACTGCTGTCGCATGAACTGGAACTGCCCTTCCATGTAGGCATGCTTGTCGCCGCCGTTAAAAAAGGAGGCGCTCGGAGCGACGCGATGGTTTCGACCCTCTTGATTTTTGCGTTTTTTTATGGGTGGTTACAACGCCTTTAGGTTTTCCGATAATCGGGCTAACCTAGGGGCGAGGTTTTCGAAAGGGCATCCTTCGGTTGTCCGATAACCGGGCTAACCCAAGGACTAATTTTTGAAGGGTTCTATGGAGTCGCCACCGATGTTTTTACCGAAAACATCGGAAAAGGAGTTTAAAAGGCATTGGTTTTCGAAAAACCAACTTTGGTCGTTAGAACCAGAGTTGGGTAAGGGAGTTAGTTACGTGTAAAGGAAGTGTTAGTTCCTTTACGATGCCCCTTTCGGGTTCCCTATGACAAGCCAACTATTTTGTAAATAAACCGGAAAAACACGCTTTTGCCCTTTTATTTTGCGGAATTTAAAATATTATGACTACATGGGCCTATCTATTGCGTAATTTAAATAAAGCGGTAAAAGTGGAGAGGGAGAATTTAAACCTCTGAAGCAAGCTTTCTTTTTATTTCTTTAAAAAAAGAGGGTGCTTTGTGGCAGCCCTTCACTCCACACAGCGCTGGAAACTTTTCTAGACGCTGAAAAACGCTCACAAAGGCACTCAGAAGCTCCGAAAATGAGGGGAGGGAGCCCCTATTTATAGGTTTTTGCGCCTAACAGGTCGAGACCGCCGTTCTCGTCTGACAGGGTCGAGCCCGCCGTCTCGCCATGCCAAAGTGGCGAGACCGCCGTCTCGTCATTCGCAGGTGGCGAGACTGCCGTCTCGTTTGGTGAGATGGCGGTCTCACCATTTGCGTGAGGCGAGATGGCGGTCTCGTCCCAAAAAGGTGAGAAAACTTTATTTTTTGTGCGGAAAATCCCTCCTATCCTAGTATGGGGCCTAATAGTCTCTCCTAGTGGCTTCTTAGGCTTCGTCCATCTTCGAATAAGAGGTCTTCTACTCTTTATTTGGAGGTCGGGCAAGATTTGGGGTCTACAACTGCCCCCCCTTTACCTGACTTGTCGGGTGTTGGCCTGTGGTGGCAGACAGATTGAGAGGAAGGTAAAGGAGTTGACCCTCTTGCCCGGCTACCCTTCGGATGTCCCGTCTTATGGCGGTTGATCTTCTAGGGAAAATTGGTGTTGTGCACCTCCAGGATACTACTTCTGACGTAGCCGATCCCTTTGGTGGACACGTGGTGGAACCTCCGGATACTCCTTCTGATGGTAGCTGATCCTTCGGTTGATGGGTATAAACCCCCCATCAGGCTGGTAGTTGCAGTCCGTTGTGTGGGATTGGATGGGTATGAACCCCCCATCAGGCTGGTAATTGCAGTTTGTTGTGTGGGACTGGATGGGTATGAACCCGCCATCAGGGTGGTAGTGCGACTTACTGATCCGGATCGAGCGCAGATCAAGCGCAATGCGTGCGCAGGTTGATAGGTATAAACCCCCTATCAGGCTGGTACAGTCCGCTGCGTAGGACTGGAGGTGGTGGCGGCTTACTGCTCGAGTAGCTCATGCGCCGGCTCCTTGGGGAGTGATTTCTGTGTTGGTAGATGTACTTAGACCTCTTTGAATGGTCATCTGGACTGTGCCGGGGATTTTGTTGGTGTTTCATCCAGCTTTGTTGGTTGCTGGGGATTCTTTGCTTTTGTTCGACTCTTGATTTGGTAGTCAAAACTTTGTTGGTTGGATATATGATTTGATAGAGTCTTACCGGGGTACCTCTATGCAAACATGAAGATGATCTTCTTGCTATGAATGTCTTTTTTGTTATGAAGTGTATTTGTTTGTTTTGATCCTGACAAAGTCCTATTTGTGCGACTACTTGTGTGGATGTTATTGATGCAAATTTATTTTAGTTGAGGACATCTAGAAAGTGACCGGTACTTCCTTCTTTTTTGTTCCCTCGTGACCATTCTTTTGCACTTTTAACCTTATCTTTTGCCTAGATCGCCCTTTGCGGGTTTTCGATCTAGCGGGTTTTAATTTTTGTCTAAGATATTTTGGTGGGCTCTTTTTTTTTTTTGTGCTTTCTCGAATTGCTTGTTTTATGCATGCTCATATTTCGTTAATACAGAGGCATTCACACAAGTAGGTAAAGAGAAGAAAAGACAATTTTTATTGATATAAACAGATGGTTTATTTTTTCATGGGGGTTTACAAAAGAATTTAAAAGCAATGTCGGCCAAGGTTGGCTAAACTGTACGAGGGTGTCACAATCATGCCTGTGATCTCTGTTTCCTCGTTTTTCCTGGTCCCTTCAGTTGAGATGTTCGAATCCGTAGTGAAGACTATGCGAAGTCTGCTTGCCTTTGTGAAGGTATTACCTTAGTCGCCTTTGCGGTTTTTGGCTAAGGTAATCATTGCTCTGTTTTTCTCTTCTTCTTTTTTTTGTTTTTTTGTTGAAACCTCTGGTTTTTGCCTAGGACGTGTCCTAGCGAGGAATGCAGACCCTATCTTTTGCCCAGGACGCTCTTTGCGAGTTTTCATCCTGACGGGTCATGAGCAATGTCTTTAGGCGTAATATTTTTTCACCGCATCTGAGTTGACAGGATATCGGAGCTCCTCCATCCTTATTGGTGAGGATAAGGGCTCCTCCTGAGAAGGCTCGCTTGACCACAAAGGGTCCTTCGTAGTTTGTTGTCCATTTCCCGATTTTGTCTTTCTAGGTTGCAAGCAGTTTCTTTATCACCAGATCCCCTTCTTGGAAAGTGCGAGGATTGACCTTCTTGTCGTAGGCTTTCTTGATCTTCCTTTGATAAGCTTGCCCCCGACATATGGCGTCCAGCCGTTTTTCTTCGATTAGGTTCAACTGATCATACCGGTTTTGGACCCATTCAGCTTCTGCCAATTTTGCTTCCATAACAACTCGTAGGAAGGGTATTTCGACCTCTACTGGTAGTACGACCTCCATTCCGTATACAAGGGAAAATGGGGTAGCCCCTGTGGAGGTTCGTACCGACGTTCGGTAGCCATGTAAGGTGAAGGGAAGCATTTCATGCCAATCTTTGTAGGTTACTACCATTTTCTGGATGATTTTCTTGATATTCTTATTAGCTGCCTCTACTGCACCATTCATATTTGGTCAGTATGGAGAAGAATTGTGATGTTGTATTTTGAAGTCTTGGCATAATTCCTCCATCATTTTATTGTTGAGATTGGTCCCATTATCGGTGATGAGCTTATGAGGGATGCCGTACCGACATATAATGTTTTTCTTGATGAAGGTGGTCACCACTTTCCGGGTCACATGCCCGTACGATGCCGCCTCAACCCACTTGGTGAAATAGTCAATTGCTACCAAGATGAAGCGATGGCCGTTAGACGCTTTGGGTTCAATGGGTCCGATGACATCCATGCCCCACATAGAAAATGGCCATGGTGTAGCCAGGTTACTGAGAGGTGCGGGCGGCACATGAATATTATCGGCGTATACTTGGCACTTATGACACTTCTTCGCATATTGGTGACAATCAGCTTCCATCGTGGACCAAAAATACCCTGCCCTAAGGATTTTCTTTGCCATGACATGCCCGGGCGCGTGGGTCCCAAAAGCCCCTTTGTGAATTTCTTTTATCAAGGTTTGGGCTTCTTCATGGTCCACGCACCTTAAGAGAGTGGAATCGGGGCTCTTTTTGTAGAGGGTTCTTTCAATCAATGTGAACCCTACGACCCTTTTACGAATGGTTCGCTTATCATTGTCGCTGATTCCCTCGGGATATTCGCCCCTCATGAGATATTGCTTGATATCATGATACCAGGGATTTTGGTCGCGCTCGCTGTTCACTGCCATGCAAAAAGCTTGTTTGTCATGCAGCTTAACTTGAATAATTGGCATCTCATGTTCTTGATCTAGGGCAAACATGGATGATAGGGTGGCAAGGGCGTCGGCAATTTGATTGTCTTCCCGAGGGATATACTGGAAGGTGACACTTTCCATTCTTGAGACCAGCTCGCGGATGTACTCTAGGTATGGGATTAACTTGGAGTTTCGGGTTTCCCATTCACCTTTAAGTTGGTAGATGACGAGGGATGAATCACCGAATATTTTGATCTTAGTAACCCCATGATCTAGAGCCGCTTGGATCCCTAGCGCGCATGCTTCATATTCGGCCATGTTGTTAGTGCAATCGAAATTAAGCCTGGTCGTTACAAGAATGTGTTTCTTTTCGGGGGATATCAAAATAGCTCCTATCCCGTGTCCAAGCATGTTTGAGGCCCCATCAAAAAACATAGTCCATGCTTCTTCTTTGGTCTCTTCGTGTTCGATATGCATGATATGCTCATCGGGAAAGTCATCTTGTAAGGACTGGTATTCGTTCGTTGGTCCATGGGCTAGATAATCCGCTAGGGGACTTCCTTTAATAGCTTTCTGGGTGACATGAATGATATCGAATTCTGAGAGGAGAACCTGCCATCTAGCTATTCTTCCAGTTAAGATGGGCTTCTCGAAGAGGTACTTGATTGGCTCCATTTTGGAGACCACCCATGTTGTATGTCGAGCCATATATTGTCAGAGACGCTGAGTGACCCACACCAATGCGCAACAGGTTTTTTCGAATGGTGTATAGCGGGTTTCATAGTCTAGGAATTTCTTACTAAGATAATAAATGGCTCGTTCTTTCTTCCCAGTTTCATCATGTTGGCCGAGCACACATCCCATGAACTCTTCAAGTATTGATAAATATAGGATCAGAGGTCTCCCTTCAACGGGTGGTACCAATACTGGTGGATTGGTTAAACAAGTCTTGATTTTATCGAACGCTTGTTGGCATTCTTCATTCCACACCGTTGGTTGGTTTTTGCGCATTAGTTTAAAGATGGGGATACATTTATCCGTTAACTGTGCAATGAAACGGGAAATGTAATTAATTCGGCCTAGGAAACCTCTGACCTCCTTTTCTGTGCTTGGTGGAGGCATTTCCAAGATTGCCTTAGTTTTGTCGGGGTCCACTTCGATTCCTCTTTCGCTGACAATGAACCCTAAGAGTTTTCCTGATCGTACTCCGAAAGTACACTTTGCTGGGTTTAGTTTGAGTTGATACTTTCGGAGTCGGTCAAAGAGCTTTTTGAGATATTGAATGTGGTCCATTTCATTTCTGGACTTGGCAATCATGTCATCCACATATACTTATATTTCCTTGTGGATCATGTCATGGAACAATGTGACCATAGCCCTTTGATAGGTTGCCCCTACATTTTTCGGTCCAAATAGCATTACCCGGTAGCAAAAGGTTCCCCATGGTTTGATAAAGGAGGTTTTTTCTCTATCCTCAACGGCCAACTTAATTTGGTTGTATCCCGCGTACCCATCCATGAAGGAATAAAGCGTGTTGGTAGTGGTATGGTCTACCAGCGTGTCTATATGCGGTAGGGGAAAGTCATCCTTCGGACTTGCTCGATTGAGGTCCCTATAATCCACGCAGACCCTGACCTTCCCCGTCTTTTTGATGACGGGTACTATGTTGGCCAACCATTTTGGGTACTTGGAAACTACAAGGAAATTTCCATCCAACTGCCTTTGCACCTCCTCCTTTATCATTAAGGACCAGTCAGGTTTGATTCTTCTGAGTTTCTGCTTTACAGGTCGGAACCCCTCTTTTAAGGGCAATCTATGCTCCAATATACTCGTGTCGAGCCCAGGCATGTCATGATAAGACCAAGCGAATACATCTATATATTCCTTCAGAAGTTGTATCAATCCCTTTTTTACGTTACTTTCTATTTGGGTGCCGATGTTCAACTTTTTCTCCTCATCCCCTTCTCCCAAATTAACGGTTTCTATTTCTTCCTGATGTGGTTGTATGATGCGTGTTTCCTTTTCTAGCATTCTTTGCATGTCCGGAGAGATGGTCTCCTACTCACTGTCAGACCCGACCCATTCGCTTTCAGTTTTCGGGGTCCACGGAGATTCATCAATCACAGACATGATGTGTTTTAGGTTCTGTTTTAGTCATAGATTTTATTATTCAATTTATCTTTGAAAGAATAATAAATAGAAGAGGGAAAAGAATGAATATGAAAAAATGCCTCGTATATTAATGAAAATGAAAATGTATGTACAAGCCCTTTTAATCAAAATTCCTACGGCCACGGGCGGGGACCGCAGGAGATGTAGAGAAAAGCTTAAAAAAACCCTAGGGCTAATCCTCCCAGTCCTCCCTCTCTGCTACTCTGGCTTCGACAGAGGTTTGGCGTCGACATCGGAAGCAGAGGCATCAAAAGTTATCCACCCGGTGTCGATTAATTCTTGAACCCGATACTTAAGGGTTAAGCAATTTTTTGTAGAGTGACCAGGTGAACCCGAATGGTAAGCGCATTTATCGTTTGGCTTATACCATTCGGGGTAGGGAGGCTCTAACTGCTTCTTGGGAGGAACGCAGGTTAGGAGCTTAGCCTCCAACAGCTGAGGCAGCAGCACTCCGTAGGAAGTGGAAATTGGAGTGAACTTCCTCTCTTTCTTGCGGGGCTGCCTGGTTGTTTGTGGGGTAGAAGAAGGAGTGGCAAAGTTGATTGCATGCACAAATTCGTCCTTCTTCTTGCCAGCAGGTTTCCTGAATGAGACACCAGCCTGGGAAGACTATGCTATCTTCCCGCTCCTCAGTCCCTGCTCTACTCTTTCCCCCACAGTGACTATGTTCGAAAAGAGATTGGAGGTACTGGCTATCGCCTTATCGTAGTACGCTCCAGTCAGTGAATCGATGAACATAGCCACTGTCTCCTTGTCCGTCAAAGGAGGCTCTATCTGGGCTGCCATTTCCCTCCATCTTTGGGTGTACGCTTTAAAAGGCTCGTCATTCCTTTTGCTCAGGGTCCTGAGATCTGACCTGTCGGGGGTCAGATCGATGTTGTATCGGTAATGATGGAGAAAAGCGTCAGCCAGCTGTTTCTAGTTCTGGACCTGCCCTCTTTCTAACTGCATGTACCATTTGAGAGTTGTATCCGCCAGACTCTCCTGGAAGTAGTGGATCAGAAGTTTTTCATTTTCAGCATGGGCAGCCATCTTACGACAATACATCGTAAGATGGTTCTTTGGGCAGGTCATCCCGATGTACTTGGGGAAATCCGGGATCTTGAATTTGGGAGGAAAGTGGATGTTCTTTACCAGGCACATGTCCGCCACCTCCTTGACGTCAAAGTTGTGCCCTTCTACTGCCTTCAGCCTTTCCTCTAGGGCGGAGAGTTGTTGCTTGGATACCTCTGGGGTAAGGATGCGTGCAGTCTTAGCATCCTTCCCGTCATAGAAGTATTCCTCCTCCTCGTGGTGAGGGATGTGTTCAGCTTGGTCTTCGCCCTTACTTTGACCCTGGCGTACGACCTCCATCAGTTGGGCCACCTGCTCGTGGAGGGTATTGACCTCCGCAGTGAGCTTTCGGTTTTGCTCCTCCAAGTTTTCCATCGCTTTAGCTTTTTGTGCACGAGTGCGAGTGGGGAGAGGACCAGCCACTTTCTAGAATGCCCGAAAAAGGTTTATTAATGCATGTTGAGTGCTTAACATGGATATGCTTATGCATGAGAGATCCTGTTCGAATGATGCTGAATGCGCTCTCATTTTTTTATTTTCTCTCTTGGTTTTTCTTTACTCATGGTATGATGCAATATGAATGTTTTGACTTTGTCAGAAGTTGATTTATTTATTTTTTGGTATTTTTGTATTTTGATTATTATTATTATTATATATTTTTATTTTATAGCCTTTTATCTCTTACTGTCGGAACTCGTGTGGCTACTTAGCTTACAAAGAACACTGAAACCAGGCTAGCTAAAAGGCAGACTGTCCGAGATAAAATATGGCCTTATGTGAAAGAATGTTTAGCGTCCCTTATCTCTTCTGTCGGAACTGCGTGGCTACTTAGCTTACAAAGAACCTGAAACCAGGCTAGCTAAAAGGCAGACTGTCCGAGATAAGGGTGTTTATTTGCGAAAATATTTTTGTGATTTTTGTTTTGTTGTTTGTTTATGCTATGCAACAGAAAAATGCAACAAACATATGCACACACAATTCGGTCATCCGCGAACAGGCTAGAATTCGTTTTTATTACGAGGTAGGGTTTTCCTGCAGAAAAGTGCATTGGCGAGGGTTGGTTCTAACTGTTCTCACCAGGCTAAGGCCCCCAAGGTGCCCCCATTACAGGGTCCCCACTCTCCAGTCGTCCGACCATGCTTAGCACTAAGGCCATAGTTAGTCTTGTTGCCAAAAGAGGAAGGTTATCACCTTGAGTGGTGGTTTCCGATCACACTGGTGGGCTCAAGGCCCTCACTACAGCGAACCGTACCTGCCACCCACTCCCTATGGATTTCTCACTTGCCCCCGGGTATAGAGGCAACTTTAGTGTGCAAGGGTTTGTATACAGTTTGTATTTCACACAATTGCGTAAGTAAAAACAAGCAACAATTATTAAAGCCAAACCGTAAAACATGTTATAATACCAGTTAAGGGCAAAAGAGTTATTTTCTTGGTTTATTTATTTTTAAGCCGGCCCATCACTAAATGGGATCAACTCTCGAGGCTTCCCCAGTGGAGTCGCCATCTGTCGCAGCCGTCAAAAAAAGGAGGTGGTCGGAGTGACGCGATGTTTCGACCCTTTTGATTTTCGCGTTTTTTATGGGTGGTTACAACGCCTTTAGGTTGTCCGATAACCGGGCTAACCTAGGGGAGAGGTTTTCGAAAGGGCGTCCTTGGGTTGTCCGATAACCGGGCTAACCCAAGGACTAATTTTTGAAGGGTTCTATGGAGTCGCCACCGATGTTTTTACCGGACACATCGAAAAAGGAGTTTAAAAGGCGTTGGTTTTCGAAAAACCAACTTTGGTCATTAGAACTAGAGTTGGGTAAGGGAGTTAGTTACGTGTAAAGGAAGTGTTAGTTCCTTTACAATGCCCCTTTCGGGTTCCCTATGACAGGCCAGCTATTTTGTAAATAAACCGAAAAAACACGCTTTTGCCCTTTTATTTTGCGGAATTTAAAATATTATGACTACATGGCCCTATCTATTGCGTAATTTAAATAAAGCGGTAAAAGTGGAGAGGGAGAATTTAAACCTCTGAAGCAAGCTTTCTTTTTATTTCTTTAAAAAAAGAGGGTGCTTTGTGGCAGCCCTTCACTCTACACAGCGCTGGAAACTTTTCTAGACGCCGAAAAACGCTCACAAAGGCACTCAGAAGCTTCGGAAATGAGGGGAGGGAGCCCCTATTTATAGGTTTTCGCGCCTGACAGGTCGAGACCTCCGTTCTAGTCTAACAGGGTCGAGACCGCCGTCTCGCCATGCCAAAGTGGCGAGACCGCCGTCTCGCCATTCGCAGGTGGCGAGACCGCCGTCTCGTTTTGTGCGAAAAATCCTTCTTATCCTAGTATGGGGCCTAATAGTCTCTCCAAGTGGCTTCTTAGGCTTCGTCCATCTTCGAATAAGAGGTCTACTACTCTTTATTTGGAGGTCGGGCAAGATTTGGGGTCTACAATGCTCATCATCTATACATCGGTATAAGCCGGCGAAATCTGGATCGTATGATTGCTGCTGGGATTCCGAAGTCGCAGGGATGTCCTGTGGTGTGTCGAAATCACGCATATCCAGCAAAATCGAGATTATCGGGTTTAAAATAAACCCTGATCCTTGTCGACTAAGGATGTTCATGTGGACCAGTGTTCCTCCATTAATCGGCTCTGGTTGGAGGCTAGCTGGGAGGTCTTCTCCGTCCGTGCATCCCCAATATTCAGCTAAAGGGGTGAGAAAGGGAGCCACCATGATGGCTCCTGCTGAGCCACGAGTTCCGTAATCCTTTACGGCTTTCAGGAACGCATACCCTGGGTTGCATCGATGACCTTGATGCATACAATAGACAATGAAAAGGTCAGCCAGTGTTACCTTCCCTTGGCTTTCCTTCCGGCTATGTATGGTCCCAGCTAGCAGTTTATGGCATATGCGGAGTGGCGGAGAGAAAGCTGCACCCTTCAGATGTGATGGCAGCGTATGTGCTCCGGTAATTTCTTTCCACATGCTGGTGGTAGTGAGAGCAGCAGGTTTTTCGAGATATGCATATCTATATTCCAGTGTCCTCGTGCCTACTCGTTGGCAAAAACCCATTATGACATTAAAGTCATCCAGAAAAGTAGTCCGGTATGCCCCGTCCATCCAATAGGAGACGACTTGAGTAGGTGGCACTCCGGGAGTCGTGGACGGCATCTCCACCAGATTGACGGAGGCAAGGAATTCCAGCGTAGTAGTACGGTGGATTCGAGTAGGTGGCTCACGAAGCAGAAAATCCCATCCTATGTTGTGGATGAACCTTCTAACATCTTGATCCCAGCCAAATGTTGCTAGGATTTCAAAATCCAACCGTAGCATGGGATGCCAGGAAAATTGTTGGATATTTGCCATCCTTTGTTGATTTGGTTCTACCAACAAAGTGTTGGTGACAGGAGTTCCTCTAACGGAGGTTCTGGTGCGTTTTCTCCTGGATGAATCCTCTCCATGTTCCATTGTATGCCTTACTCACTTAAGGATGCTAAAAGTGTGTAGAAAGGGAGGAGAAGCAAGATGGAATGCTTGGAATGGGGTACCAAAGCAAGGATTCGCGCCTAACATATATAGGAGGAACTAGGAGTGGTGGGACGGCCGTCTAGGTTGGGACGGCCGTCTCACTTGAAAATTTGATCCTGAGACGGGCGTCTCAAACTTGGAACGGGCGTCCCATTTGAAATTGGTTGTTTGGGACGGCCGTCTCGCCCTTGGGATGGCTGTCTCAAGTTTTTCGAGTTGGTTTTCATATTTTTTGATGAGAAAGAAGATAGGACTTCGTTCATTGATGTTTTAATGCATGTAATGTTTCATGATATGCATCCTATGATCTATTTCAGTTAATATTTCGAAAGTTTTAACTGATGTGCTTTGACTTCAGGCGCATTCTTAGTGTTATACCTTTCTATCATCATGTTTCTTGATTAACAAGCTTGGCTGTATCTGAATTGCCGTCTCGGAATTTTCTTGTTATAACCGAAGAACAATCTTTTGTTCGTAGGGCAACTGCCATGACGATGCCTCCCTTCCTTTCCTTAGGGATTTTGACCTTCCTATTGATCACTATGTTTCCACATTCCCCTTTATTACTTGAATGCTTTATAGTGAAATGGTCAAGAGAAGAGAAAGAAAAGGATTTACAACAAGGGCTTGCGTTTTAGAGGGATATTTTTTGTAATAGAGGTTTCTGTAAGAATGGCTAGCCAAGGTTGGTCTGTGTTTAGGCTAGTTTAGACAAACGTTTTGTTCTTATAATGTGGCATCTTTGTTTTACTGATTTGTGGCGCCTTTTTGTGATTGATTAACTTCCCTAGCCCGCCTTTTCAGGTTTTCAGCCTAGGATGTTATGCTTATGTCCTAACTTTTGTCTAGGTTTCCCTTTTTGTATTTATTTTTTAGGAATACCTAGCGGACTTTTCGTAACCCTAACTTTTGGCCAGGCTACCCTTTATTATTGTTCAGGTCTCCTGCCGGGTTTACCCTAACTTTTGTGCAGCCCCCTTTTGTGGGTTTCCTGCCGGGTATTTTACCCTTTTATTTTCTTGTCTTGGCCTTTGGCCTTGACAGACTCTCCTTTTTTGTATATATATATTTTTTTGCACAACATTGTCGAAACTTGATTCTATCGAGATAAATTTTATCTGTGTTTCTAGTTAATCAATCATATTTGACTTTGCTTTGTGACGCTTTGATTGTTCTAACGCATTTGGAACAAAACGTCTATCTAAACCTTGTTTATTTAAAATGGGGTATAGACATATTTAGCAAGAAGAGAAGCAGATAGTAAGAATAACATTCTTTTGTAATTTTGGGGAAATGTGTGCCCTAGAGATGCTCGGGGACCGGGCATACCCCGAGGAGTGATCTCTAATAGTCACTAGGTTTACATCCCTTAGAATTGGAAGAAGGACACCTAATGACTAACGTTACCCTTTGCGCTAATACCCCTCCTTTTCGAAATATCGTCTTTGAGGGATAAGACTTTCCAGTTTTCCGTATGGTTTGATCTTTTGTAGGGTTGTACCCTAAACCATACTTAAAAGGATTATCTTTGAAATCCGGTGGCTCTTTTATTCCTTAAGCATTCTTTCCAAGCCCCTGTCCTGGGTGATATCCATATCTTTTCATCATATGGGCTACCTTTGTATTACCAGGAAGTCTTTCTATGTTGGCAATTTCGAGTGCTTGAAAAGATGTTTCAAGAGCCTCTTCAGCCGCATCCACATATGGTTGGACAGACGGTTTGCTAATTAGAAAGTCTTCTTCAGCTTGAACTGTGACGACTTTATCATTTGTCACAAACTTGACTTTCTAGTGGAGCGTTGAAGGTATTGCCTTAGCACTATGAATCCAAGGTCTACCAAGGAGACAACTATATGCTGGCGTGATATCCATCACGTGGAAGTCTATGTTAAAAATAGTAGGGCCAATTTGGATTGGTAGACTAATCTCACCTACTACTTCACGTCTTGATCCATCAAAGGCTCGAACAATCGTATTACTCGGGCGCATGTGGGTTCCTTGCACTGTTATCTTGTCAAGTGTGCCTTTAGGCATGACGTTTAATGATGACCCATTATCCACAAGAACTTTGGAAATGAGATATTCCTTGTATTTGTCAGAAATATGCAAGGGCTTATTGTGATTTGACCCTTCTAAAGGGAGTTCTTCATTTGTGAAGGTAAGATGATTATTGGCTGTAATATTACCAATGATTCCTTCAAACTTGTCTTGGGATATTGCATGCGGAACAAATGATACATTCAAAACTTTTAACAGTGTGTTTCGATGCAGTTCCGAACTCATTATAAGTGATAACAAGGTTATCTTTGCAGGAGTACGATTGAGTTGATCGATGATGGAGTACTCACTTTGTCTTATGTACTGGAGTAACTCATCTGTCTCCTTCTTGGATTCTTTTTCCTCTTCGGCCTTATTTTTTGCCTTATCTTTAGGAATATTATTTTGTAATTCCTTGGGGGAGTATATTCTTCCGCTTCTAGTCATGCCCCCAATACCGGCTATGTTGGAGATATCTTGATTAACTAGTGATTCTTCTGAGTATCTCCAAGGTACAACTTTATTTGATGAATAAGGGAAAGGACGAGGCATGAATAAACGTAAAGGCGTTGTAGACCCCTAATTTTGCCCGGCCTCTCAAATAAAAGCTAGGGGAACTTCACACAAAGACAAAGATCACCTGGCTTCCCAAATAAAAGATAAGAAGACTTCTCGCAATAAGACGGAGGTCACCCATCCACACAATAAAGGCAAAGGAGACTTCCTACACAAAGATAAAGCTTGCCCGACACTTTAATAAAGGCCAAGAAGACTTCCTACATGAAGATAAAGCTTCAACGAACACACATCGGCATCAATCTACGTCCGAAAAAGGAAAGGAAAGCTTCCCGGGGGTCCCAGAACGCGAAAACTAGACTAAACAGGCCGAGACCACCGTCACAGAGTTGGGACGGCCGTCCCAACTGTCCCTGTGCAAGTGGGACGCGCGTCCCAAACTTGGGACGGCCGTCCCAAACCCCAGGGGGTCTCAGCCTTCGTTAAATTGCATTTGGGACGGCCATCCCAACCCAGACTGGCCGTCCCAGATTGGCACAACGTGGAAAACGCGTTTGGGACGGCCGTCCCAACCCAGACGGCCATCCCAAAGTTCCAGGGCGAAAAATGCTATAAATAGGAGCCTCATTTGTCTCATTCCACACACCAGACAACTCAGAGACTTGTCTTCTTCTCTCCCTCTCTCGAATGATCTTTCTGATTGCCTTTAAAAGGTAACAATCAGTTAAGGAATTTGTATTCCGGCATTCGATTCTTCTAGAAAATTTAGTCGAGTCGAGTCTGTAATCGAGAGGAGAGTCATTGTAGAGCGAGGGACTACCGAAAAGCGTCCTTATTGTAACAGAGTTGATATATAAAGCTTGCTACGGAGGTTCTTCTCAAATCTCTTCTCCTTTACTGTTTTATTTATTGCTTCATAAAATGTAAATAAAATCATGTAGATAGCCATATTTACTATACGAATAAAATAAGGGTAACTGCGTAATTTCTCATAATCTTCACTTAATGAATTAATCCGTCATAGGGAACCCGAAAGGGGCGTTGTGGGGTGCTAACACCTTCCCCACACGTAACTAACTCCCTTACCCAACTCTGGTTATAATGGCCAAGTTGGTTTTTATTAAAATCAACGCCTTTTTTCCTTTTCCAATGTTTCCAGTCAAAACATTGGTGGCGACTCCAAAAGAACCCCTTTTCGAAAACCTTGCTTTTATTAGAGGACAGTTCAGTGTTGAGCGCCTCGGAAGCAATGAACACAATTTTAATAAAAAATGCGAGTCTCAACCATCTTTTCGCGACCGCTCGCATTAACGTTCGAGACGTCCTCCGGACGTCGGAACCGACGGTGGCAACAGATGGCGACTCCGCTGGGGAAGTCCGAGAGTTGATCCCATTTAGTGACGGATAATATCAAACTAAGCAAAGATTTGAAATTACGCCTTTACCCTTCTATATGTTTTTAATGTATGGCTTTAAATAACTGCTGTATGATTATTTCTGCAATTGTTTGAAATATAAATTGCACACAAAAACCCTTGCACACAACAGTCCCTCTATACCCGGGGGCATGAGTGAATACCTATAGGGAGTGGGTGGCAGATACGATCGGTTAGTTGGCACATGGGGCTACTACCGTTGTCGTAAAACCACCAACTCAAGGTGATAACTCTCTTCTTTTGGTCTAAGGGTGTCGCCACGGAGTTCCGTGCATGACCCAAGGACTGAAAGATTGAGAGGTCCCTATAATGGGGGCACCTTGGGGACCTTTGGCCTTGGTGAGAACAGTTAGAACCACCTAAACCAAGCACGTTTCTGCAAGAAAATCCCACCTCGTGATTAAATAAGTGTGGCTCTGCTCGTGGATGTATGAATTGTGTGTGCATACGTTTGTTGCATTTGTATTGATGCATTAGCATAGGGTAATCATACAACAAACAAAAAAAAAATGAAAAACCCTAAAAGTCACAAAAAGCGAAAAGATAAAAGACTTTTATCTCGGACAGTCTTCAGTTAAGCTAGCCTGGTTTCAGGTTCTTTGTAAGCTAAGTAGTCACGTTGACCGACAGAAGAGATAAAGGGTCATAAAAAAAAATATAAAAACACATTAAAGTCATAAAAATACCTTTGTTACAAAATAAAAATTATTAGCGAAAGTCTTATAATTCATATCACCTTTTCTTCATAAAAATAAAAAAGGGAAGAAGATAAGACTCTCTTCATTAAAATCCATGAACATTCATATAGACAAGTTTTCCTTTCAAGAAAAACCAAATACTATCATGCATCATATTAGGAATAAAACATGATAATACTTAGAAAAACAAACACTTGCATACATGCATTTACAAAAACTCATCCTCATATCATGCATTTTCATTTCTGCTAGATAATGGAGGGATCCAGTAATAGACAATTAAAGAAAGTGGAGATCCTTCTATGCCGTGTAGAGAAGTAAAAGCATTTGTGTACATATATGCCGCCGGAGGTCTATGCTAGTTTTGAGAAATCTTACGGAAGAATTCTTGACCTCCTGAAAATCAGCATTGATCCAATATTCGTTAGAGCATTAGTCCACTTCTGGAGTCCTAGTTTACACTGCTTCGAGTTCTCACAGTTTGATTTAGTACCAACCTTGGAAGAATACGAACTCATGGTTAGATGGCCTCAGTCAGTTGGGGTCTACGTTTGCTCAGGAGTATACACGGCCGTGAGTAAGGTTGCTACTATCATACGACTTCCCTCTCATCAATCCACCCTAGAGGGGAAAGGGAATATCATAGGTTGGAAAATGGCTGTGATAGAAGACCATTTAGTCTCTTTGGCTGAAAAGAAGGACTGGTCTACATTCAATAAGACTCTAGCATTAGCAATGTTCAGAATCATTTTGTTCCCATTCCATGTGAACATCGTGGATCATGCTGCAATGGACGCATTCTTTGCCTGGGATGTATACTCAAAGAGTCCTATACCTGCAATCCTCGCTGACACCCTGCTTTCCGTAGATTTTTGCCGACAGAAACAGGGGAAAACACTTAGATGCTGCACTTCATTGCTATACGTATGGGGCGTCACTCACTTTTACGCCTCAAGCCACATGGGTGTATTTCCTGACCCTTTAAGAAGTTTCTCAAAAATCCCTCTTCAACATCGTCAAGCTTTAGAGTGGAAAACCGAGTTAGAAAACTGGAACATAGAGCATGTATCTTGGGTTTTCCCTTGGTTCCGACCCAGTTATATTTTGGTACGATGCGGAGATTACCTGAGCATACCACTTCTAGGTCTCAGAGGTTGTATAGCCTACTCTCCTAAGATGGCTACGAGACAACTTATGAGAACTCAGACCGCACCAACGCAAGAAGAGCTCAGAGGGCTGGGTCTATGCCACTATTCCCATAGCTTTGAAGAAGTATTCGCTGTCCGGAAAGCATGGGAAAGACCAGTCTACATGGGAGATAAAGAACTCGGAAAGGTTCAAGTATCTGCATCCCATGAGTATGAAGAATGGAGGAAAAATAGAGGGATACCCCAACCATCTACTGCATTCACTACAACGTTGGCAAATGAAGAGCTACAATTGCAGGTCAATGCCTTAAACAAGAGGGTTGAAGTCATGAAAGCTCAGCTAAGGGCTTTTGAAGAAAAAGATCAAGAATCAACCCTTATAATAGATGGTCTAAAAAGGCAATGCAAAAAGAAGGACCACGAAATAGAGCGTCTTAAAGATGATTGTGCTGACTATCAGGAAGAGACTAAACAAGCATTGAAGATACCAAGGCTTGAGCAAGATAGTCTATTCCGGGACATGAGCGATGAAATAGCACATCTTGAGAGTGCGCTGACAGAACAGGCAAAAACGATCAAGCTAATATAGGATGACCTAGCGAATACTCGGTCAGAAGCACATAAGTGGTGGGAAACCGCTAAAAAATACAGAGAAGACCTAGAGGAGCTACGTGAAAAAGAAAAAGATGGATTAGCTCAATACGGTCAATTACTTCGTGAAAAGGACCGAATAATAGAGAGGTCTGATCAACAGCATGCCTTGATCGTTCACCAGGAAGAAAAAATAAAAGAGGCTCGTCGAATCAAGATGCTCAGAAATCACGTGATAACAGCTGAAGACGAATTACGAAGAAAGCCTAATTTACCTATAGGATTCTTCAAGCTTTTTCGCTTTTGTCAACATTTGCTTCAAAGCATTGTATAGAAGGATTTACACATTCTAATAAAAAGGATTTATTTTTCTCTCCTTAAATTGTCTATTGCATTCATAAATTGCATACATTCACATATCCCTCCTCGTTTTAATAAATAAAGATAATAAAAAGAAAGGATTAACTGATGTGCTTTCCACAAATCAGAAAAATGGAAAAGAAGCCTTTCATCATCAAAATCTCTACGACGGTCAATAAATCTGAAGATGATAACAAACAAGCACCGTTAATCATTCCAATCAATAAAAGGGAAGAAACAATAACGCCTTTACGTTTATTCGTACCGCGTCCTTTCCCTTATTCATCGAATAAAGTTGTACCTTGGAGATACTCAGAAGAATTGCCAGATAATCAAGATATCTCCAATATAGCCGGTATTGGGGGCATGACTTGAAGTGGAAGAATATACTCCCCCAAGGAATTACATGTTAGAATCGCGCAGCGGAATGTTCGCGTGGTCGGACAAAAACCAAGAGGGGGGGGTGAATTGGTTACTTAATAAAAATTAGGTTTTCAAAATTTTCCCCAAATTTTACCGATTAAAAACTGCGTAAATGTAAATAGAGAAGAGTAGAGAAGATTACACAATAGGTTTATACTGGTTCGGATCAAAAGACCCTACGTCCAGTTGCTAATCACTCAAAAGAGGATTAACGCTGTCACTAAGAACAAAGTTGTTACAACACAAATTATAATGAAAAAGATAAAGTTAAAGATAAAACCTCTCTTGAAATCCACAAGAGATGATAAACAGCTTTCCCCGGAGACGGCACAGAGCACACAATCCACTAAGAACTCCACTTAGTGATTCTTATCGCTTCTAGCCTCACACCAAGTTTCCAAAAGCCCCGAAGAACAGCTTTCCCCGGAGACGGCACAACACTCAATCCACTAAGAACTCCACTTAGTGATTCTTATCGCTTCTAGCCGCACACCGAGTTTCCAAAAGCCCCCTTTCCTTGCAACAAACAGTTCTCTGGCACTCACAGCACTTAACTTTTGTATGGAAAGAGTTGTTCTTTAGTTGTTCATCGTTTCGAGTGCTAAAGCCGAGTTTAAGTAGGGAAATTAGGGTTTAGGAATTGAGGATTTCGAAACTAGGGTTCTTGGTAATTGGGTTTTCGAAAATAGGGTTAATTTGAAATTTAATTTGAAAAACAGATCGAAATAATCGATTATTTGGAGTAATAATCGATTAAAACAGAGCCAAATACTTCGAACCCAACCCTCTCGGAATAATCGATTATTTGGTGAAATAATCGATTATCTCGTACTGGACATGTACAAAACAATCGATTCTTTTGTCGTTTTAATCGATTAAAACAGTGAGTTTGTATAGAAAGTGTTTTCTCATCGCTTTAATCGATTATTTACCTATATAATCGATTAAACCCGAGCCTGAATGATAATTTTGAGCTTTTTGAAGCTTCTAAGTTACGGACTATGTACCAGCTATCTTAGACTCTAAAAATACGGACTCAATCTTAAATAAATCGAGTTATTACAATACAATTATCACCAATCTTCAATCTTCAATATTCTAAGTCTTTAGTTCTTGGATCATCATCAAAATCCATTCTTCATATTCATCAAGTGCAACATCAAGTCCTTGAATTGTCAACAATCTCCCCTTTTTGATGATGATCAAAATTTTCTTTTAAAGCCCTTTGTAATAACCTCGCTTTATCCGTCATACTAACAAACACATTAAACATACCAGATAAAATTTAAAATTGAATCATAGGCTTTAAATTTTTCTCCCCTATTTTGATTATAATCAAAAAGAACTCTGCAACATCAATCATAAGAGCTCCCCCTCAAAATATGCATAAGTTAGAGAAAGCTCCCCCTCAATCATAGCATAAAAGAAACATCAAATTTTATTTCATAATCATTTATCCATTACAATAGCAAGACAATAACAAAAGAAAATACATAACAGAATTTAAAATTCTTCAACTTGTCCTCATCATTAAAGTGAGTATCAAATCTATTTTCTAATCTACCCACTCTATCATCTACATCGGATATGCGACGTAATAATTTCATCATGGCGTACTCGTGAAAGATTGAAGAAAGATTGCATTCTTTGATTCATGTCGGAAAGCATATCTTCCATGGATTGTCTTGTTTCTTGATGAGACGAGGATGTTCCAACACTTTGGATTTGGTTAGAGGGAAAATTATCGACTGGAGGCATATCTTCATCGGAGTCTTCATTTGCATCACTTTGATTTTGAACGTCATCTTTGTGAACATAGATGTCATTGACACGCACCATTTGAAGTTGAGTCAATGTGCTCGTCCAACATGCGGTTTAAGTTGTTTGTTCTAACTCGCTTGCTCACCTTCAACATTCACTCCTTTATATTCAAGAATACGGGATACAAGAAGTGCATATGGAATTTTGAAGGTGTGATGACGTTTTGCTTTAAGCATGGTCATTTTGACAAGAACACCCCAATCTAAAGGTTCATTATTCATTATGGCATGAATAATTCGAAGATCAATGGAAGAGCATTGGGCATGATTCGTAGCCCTGGGACATAAGATCCATACAAGTAAATGTAGAAGCATGCGTTCTTCCTTCTTTAAAGGTCCAAGCATGAAGAATACGTCCAACCTCCGGAGAAGGATTCCGCAGAAAAGATCGATAAGCTAAGAACCTGTCAAAGTCATCTAGCTCACCATAAACGTTAATAGCATCTTCTCTAATGGGGAAGTGAGCAACATTTTCCCAAATATCATCATCTAGAATTATGGTAACCCCTTTTACACTGGATGTAGCAATTTGATCCCTAAACTTGAATCTAGAATAGAATACCCTAACTAAGTCGGATAGTATGTACCTTGCATTTGGATAAACGGGAGAATTCCTTGAATTTCAAGAAGATTAGGAAAATTGAAACCCCTACGAATGAATTGCTCACCTATAAGAAATTTGGGAGAAATAATAGCTTTTTCTTTCCAAGTAGGTTAGAAATTCTTGTTGACCATCTCGCATCGTAGATCCATCCTTCTACGTAATTAGGACTGGAATGAGAAGAAGGTGCAGATCTTCTTCTTGTAGGAATCTTAGGGCGAGAGGATGAGGCCATTTGAAAGAGTAGATAAACTTGAAGAGATTTTGGAGACAAGTGAGGGAATAATGAAGCAAAGAGAGTATAGATTTCAAGAAAACTTGATTACAAGAGTTAGAAGTGAGTATAATTGACCTAGATGTCTCTATTTATAGAGAAAACACTTCCAACGGTCATATAGAAAGGATTTCATGGCAAAATATCCGTTGGCAACGGCTAAGAGGCAAAATCGAGTCGCATTTAATCGATTATATTTCAAGATAATCGATTATTTCAATATCTCGATAGCTTTAATCGATTATTTCCAAGAAATAATCGATTATTTCAGAGGAGAATACCCTGCTTTGGGCGTTTTTAAGGGAAAATAATCGATTATCACTTCCAGTAATCGATTATTCCAGAGGCTATATCAAGTTTTTAAGGTTTTGGCACATTATAACCTATGAATATCCCGCATCACGAATTTAATCATAACAATCATCCAAAAACAAGTCAAATTAAGCAGAATTTAAGCTATTTCTAGTATCCCTAAGTCTCTTCTAAGATCATAGAATCTATCCTTGGGTAGAGGCTTAGTAAATATATCTGCTAATTGACGTTTAGTGTCTACATACTCTATCTTACAGTTTCCTTTGCTGATATGATCTCTTAAAAAGTGATGTCTAATCTCAATATGTTTAGTCCTAGAGTGCATTACTCGGATTTTTTGTTAAGTTGATTGCACTCGTATTATCACACATTAATGGAATGTCATTTAAATATATGCTATAATCCTCTAATTGTTGTTTCATCCACGTAATTTGAGCACAACAACTACCAACTGCAATATATTCAACTTCAGTGGTAGATAAAGCTACACATGCTTGTTTCTTAGAGTGCCATGATATTAAGGATGAACCTAACAAATGACATGTCCCACTAGTGCTTTTCCTATCAATTTTACATCCACCATAATCAAGCATCGAATATCCTAATGAACTAATACAAGCATCGACGGATACCACAAGCCAAATCCAAGTAGTTCCTTTTAAGTATTTTAAAATATGTTTTACCGCAATTAAATGAGATTCTTTAGGACAAGCCCGAAATCTAGCACACACACAAACGTAATGCATAATATCAGGTCTACTAGCGCTAAGTATAATAGTGATCCTATCATACCTCTATACATAGTTTGATTTACTTCCAAACCCGATTCATCCTTGTCTAAATAGCATGAAGTTCCCATGGGTGTGTTAGCTTCCTTAGAGGTGTCCATACCAAACTTTTTGAGAATTTCCTTGCAGTATTTAGTTTGAGAGATGAAAGTGCCATCTTTAAGTTGCTTGATTTGTAGTCCAAGGAAGAATGTCAATTCTCCCATCATAGACATTTCAAACTCTCCCCGCATTATCTTAGCAAATTCTACACATAACAAACTATCAGCTTGATCCAATAATATATCAACAAGTAACACATCTTTGATCTCCAAAGTGTTTGCACCGCAGCTTGCTCAATTGATTGCTTAAGGATGTGTGAAAACTTATATTCAATGTGAGTTTAGAAAGTTCAAGCCAAACTGTTTTCAATAGAAGATTTTCAAAAACTACTGGTTTAATTAATCTGTTAAAAGTTTCTTTTAATCGTTAAAGTGCAGCTTTAATCGTTAAAACATCTTTTAATCGATTAAAACGCAAGTGTAGAAAAAGTTTTTAAGTTGTTTTAATCGATTGAAACGAGTTTTTAACCGATTAAAAGAGTTCTGATCGGTCATAATAAAAATCTGATCGGTCATCCTGACTCAATCGGTCATAATAAAAATCTGATCGGTCATCCTGACCCTTTAAGTGATTTTAATCGATTGAAACGTGTTTTTAATCGATTGAAAAATTTCTGACCGCTCATAATTAAAATCTGATCGATCACATTTGCTTCTAATCGGTCATAATTTGATTTTGATCGATCATCCGACACTTTAAGTAATTTTAATCGATTGAAACGTGTTTTTAATCGATTTAAACGTTTCGACCAGCTCATAATAACAATCTGATCGGTCAAAATGAGTTCTAAATGGTTTTAATCGATTAAAAACCAGTTGTATCGATTAAAATGCTGTAAAAACACTTCTTTGACCACTCTAAGTGATTTTATTTGGTTCTTTCAAAACTCGCATCGCTTAAAAACATGTTTTAAGAAAGCTTTTGTAAAAATACTTTATTTTGAGTCGTTTAAAACAATTTTAGAGGCTTCTCGCAAAAATCTTTAAGAGAAGAATCTTTATGCAAGAGAAAAGATAAAATGATTTTACCTAAGCATTTTGTTTAAAACATACAAAATGATCCATTTTCTTTGAATAAATAAAAGAGACAAACAGATTTATTTAACTATTGGAACCCAAATATATTTACCTTTTGGAATACCAAAATGTTTAATTTTACACTTATTTGAAGTGTGACCTTGTTTCATACAATAGAAGCATGCATTTGGAGTAGCTTTAGAATAAGATACATTATTAACATGACATGCTCTAGTTCCTTTTTCTACCCATATTCTTTTCTTTTTAGATTTACTCTTTTTCAAAGGAACTCTATGATTTACATTATTTTGAGCAAAAACCATTTCATTCTTCCTAAGATCATCAATTTCTTTTTCGGCTTTGTCAAGCAAATGGTTAAGAATATCTATGTCATATTCATGCTCTTTACAATTTGCACAAGCTAAGTCCTTATTCTCATCTAAGCATACAATTTTCGTATTAGCTACCTCCTTTTCTTCTAAACATGCAATTTTCAATTTTAAGGACTCATTTTCCTTTTCCGATTTTCTTAGATTCTTCTTTACTACTTTATATTCCTTTTTCATATCCATAAATGCAGTAAATAACTCATTATAAGCATTTTGTAATTCATCATGATCATTTTCTTCACAAGAGGATGAATCGGAATCACTAACCTCAACATCCGAAGAATTGTTGTTATTTGCCATCAAGCAAATGTTTGCTTCAATTTCTGAGTCGCTTGATTCTGAATTTGAATCACTGTCATCCCAAGCAATATATGCTTTCTTCTTGAATTGCTTTTTGCCCTTATGTTCATCATTTTTCTTGTTTGGGCATTCGGTCTTCATATGCCCCGCTTCACCACAACCAAAGCATTTTATATTAACGGAAGAATTTTCTTTTACCTTTCCCTTACCTTTGAAAGGATGTCTTCCTTTTGCTTTCATCATCTTGGTGAACTTCTTTATAAAAAGACTCATCTCTTCTTCATCAATTTCGGAGTCTTCTTCTTCTTCTTTCTTATTATTGCTTTTTGAAATCTCGGTTTTGAAAGCAAGGTTCTTCTTTTGATATTGACCCTCTTCCTCATTTAGTCTTCCAAGGTCAAGTTCATGCTCCCTAAGCTTTCCAAACAACGCCGCCATAGACATAGTGGCAAGATTTTGTGACTCCGAGATGGCCGTCACCTTTGGTTGCCATTTCCTATCCGGAGATTTCAAAATTTTAACATTTAATTCATCAACGTCAAAAATTTTACCTAGTCCGGTGAGATGGTTCACGATATGAGTGAAACGTTTTTGTACGTCAAATATCGTTTCGCTCGGTTGCATCCGGAACATTTCGTACTCTTGAATTAGAGAATTTTTACGTGCTCTTTTGACGTCGTCGGCTCCTTCGTGGGTTACTCTAAGCATTTCCCACATTTCCTGTGCACTTTTACAAATAGAAATTCTGTAGAACTCATCAAGGGTTAGAGCGAGATGAAATAATGTTTCTAGCCCTAACATCAAATTGTACTTTTCGACTTTCGTCTGCAGTCCATCTATCAAAAGGTTTAAGAACGTCAACACCGTTCTCTGTAATTTTAGGAACAAATGGACCGTTTAAAATTGCGTCCCAAACACCTCTATCAACAGTACTCTAAAAATATTTGCATACGTACTTTCCAAAAAGGATAATTTTGACCCGCAAAAAGTGGGGGTCTGTTGATAGACGCACCTTCGACAAAAGTTTGATTTTGTCCGGCCATTTTCGAAAAGTTTGAATGACTATCAAAGCAAGCTCCGATACCACTTGTTAGAATCGCGCAGCGGAATGTTCGCGTGGTCGGACAAAAACCAAGAGGGGGGTGAATTGGTTACTTAATAAAAATTAGGTTTTCAAAATTTTCCCCAAATTTTACCGATTAAAAACTCGCGTAAATGTAAATAGAGAAGAGTAGAGAAGATTACACAATAGGTTTATACTCGGTTCGGATCAAAAGACCCTACGTCCAGCTGCTAATCACTCAAAAGAGGATTAACGCCGTCACTAAGAACAAAGTTGTTACAACACAAATTATAATGAAAAAGATAAAGTTAAAGATAAAACCTCTCTTGAAATCCACAAGAGATGATAAACAGCTTTCCCCGGAGACGAGCACAAGACACAATCCACTAAGAACTCCACTTAGTGATTCTTATCGCTTCTAGCCTCACACCAAGTTTCCAAAAGCCCCGAAGAACAGCTTTTCCCGGAGACGGCACAAGACTCAATCCACTAAGAACTCCACTTAGTGATTCTTATCGCTTCTAGCCTCACACCGAGTTTCCAAAAGCCCCCTTTCCTTGCAACAAACAGTTCTCTGGCACTCACAAGCACTTAACTTTTGTATGGAAAGAGTTGTTCTTTAGTTGTTCATCGTTTCGAGTGCTAAAGCCGAGTTTAAGTAGGGAAATTAGGGTTTAGGAATTGAGGATTTCGAAACTAGGGTTCTTGGTAATTGGGTTTTCGAAAATAGGGTTAATTTGAAATTTAATTTGAAAAACAGATCGAAATAATCGATTATTTGGAGTAATAATCGATTAAAACAGAGCCAAATACTTCGTAACCCAACCCTCTCGGAATAATCGATTATTTGGTGAAATAATCGATTATCTGTACTGACAGTACAAAACAATCGATTCTTTTGTCGTTTTAATCGATTAAAACAGTTGAGTTTGTATAGAAAGTGTTTTCTCATCGTTTTAATCGATTATTTACCTATATAATCGATTAAACCCGAGCCCGAATGATAATTTTGAGCTTTTTGAAGCTTCTAAGTTACGTACTATGTACCGGCTATCTTAGACTCTAAAAATACAGACTCAATCTTAAATAAATCAGAGTTATTACAATACAATTATCACCAATCTTCAATCTTCAATATTCTAAGTCTTTAGTTCTTGGATCATCATCAAAATCCATTCTTCATATTCATCAAGTGCAACATCAAGTCCTTGAATTGTCAACAATCTCCCCTTTTTGATGATGATCAAAATTTTCTTTTAAAGCCCTTTGTAATAACCTCGTTTTATCTCGTCATACTAACAAACACATTAAACATACCAGATAAAATTTAAAATTGAATCATAGGCTTTAAATTTTTCTCCCCCTATTTTGATTATAATCAAAAAGAACTCGCAACATCAATCATAAGAGCTCCCCTCAAAATATGCATAAGTTAGAGAAAGCTCCCCCTCAATCATAGCATAAAAGAAACATCAAATTTTATTTCATAATCATTTATCCATTACAATAGCAAGACAATAACAAAAGAAAATACATAACATGAATTTAAAATTCTTCAACTGTCCTCATCATTAAAGTGAGTATCAAATCTATTTTCTAATCTACCCACTCTATCATCTACATCGGATATGCGACGTAATAATTTCATCATGGCGTACTCTGTAAAGATTGAAGAAAGATTGCATTCTTTGATTCATGTCTGAAAGCATATCTTCCATGGATTGTCTTGTTTCTTGATGAGACGAGGATGTTCCAACACTTTGGATTTGGTTAGAGGGAAAATTATCACCTGGAGGCATATCTTCATCGGAGTCTTCATTTGCATCACTTTGATTTTGAACGTCATCTTTGTGAACATAGATGTCATTGACACGCACCATTTGAAGTTGAGTCAATGTGTCGTCCAACATGCGGTTTAAGTTGTTTGTTCTAACTGCTTGCTCACCTTCAACATTCACTCCTTTATATTCAAGAATACGGGATACAAGAAGTGCATATGGAATTTTGAAGGTGTGATGACGTTTTGCTTTAAGCATGGTCATTTTGACAAGAACACCCCAATCTAAAGGTTCATTATTCATTATGGCATGAATAATTCGAAGATCAATGGAAGAGCATTGGGCATGATTCGTAGCCCGGGACATAAGATCCATACAAGTAAATGTAGAAGCATGCGTTCTTCCTTCTTTAAAGGTCCAAGCATGAAGAATACGTCCAACCTCCGGAGAAGGATTCCGCGAAAAGATCGATAAGCTAAGAACCTCGTCAAAGTCATCTAGCTCACCATAAACGTTAATAGCATCTTCTCTAATGGGGAAGTGAGCAACATTTTCCCAAATATCATCATCTAGAATTATGGTAACCCCTTTTACACGGGATGTAGCAATTTGATCCCTAAACTTGAATCTAGAATAGAATACCCTAACTAAGTCGGATAGTATGTACCTTGCATTTGGATAAACTGGAGAATTCCTTGAATTTCAAGAAGATTAGGAAAATTGAAACCCCTACGAATGAATTGCTCACCTATAAGAAATTTGGGAGAAATAATAGCTTTTTCTTTCCAAGTAGGTTAGAAATTCTTGTTGACCATCCGCATCGAGATCCATCCTTCTACGTAATTAGGACTGGAATGAGAAGAAGGTGCAGATCTTCTTCTTGTAGGAATCTTAGGGCGAGAGGATGAGGCCATTTGAAAGAGTAGATAAACTTGAAGAGATTTTGGAGACAAGTGAGGGAATAATGAAGCAAAGAGAGTATAGATTTCAAGAAAACTTGATTACAAGAGTTAGAAGTGAGTATAATTGACCTAGATGTCTCTATTTATAGAGAAAACACTTCCAACGGTCATATAGAAAGGATTTCATGGCAAAATATCCGTTGGCAACGGCTAAGAGGCAAAATCGAATCGCATTTAATCGATTATATTTCAAGATAATCGATTATTTCAATATCTCGATAGCTTTAATCGATTATTTCCGAGAAATAATCGATTATTTCAGAGGAGAATACCCTGTTTTGGGCGTTTTTAAGGGAAAATAATCGATTATCACTTCCAAGAATCGATTATTCCGGAGGCTATATCAAGTTTTTAAGGTTTTGGCACATTATAACCTATGAATATCCCGCATCACGAATTTAATCATAACAATCATCCAAAAACAATCAAATTAAGCAGCATTTAAGCTATTTCTAGTATCCCTAAGTCTCTTCTAAGATCATAGAATCTATCCTTGGGTAGAGGCTTAGTAAATATATCTCGCTAATTGACGTTTAGTGTCTACATACTCTATCTTACAGCTTCCTTTGCTCGATATGATCTCTTAAAAAGTGATGTCTAATCTCAATATGTTTAGTCCTAGAGTGCATTACTCGGATTTTTTGTTAAGTTGATTGCACTCGTATTATCACACATTAATGGAATGTCATTTAAATATATGCTATAATCCTCTAATTGTTGTTTCATCCACAGTAATTTGAGCACAACAACTACCAACTGCAATATATTCAACTTCAATGGTAGATAAAGCTACACATGCTTGTTTCTTAGAGTGCCATGATATTAAGGATGAACCTAACAAATGACATGTCCCACTAGTGCTTTTCCTATCAATTTTACATCCACCATAATCAGCATCGAATATCCTAATGAACTAATACAAGCATCGACTGATACCACAAGCCAAATCCAAGTAGTTCCTTTTAAGTATTTTAAAATATGTTTTACTGCAATTAAATGAGATTCTTTAGGACAAGCCTCGAAATCTAGCACACACACAAACGTAATGCATAATATCGTGTCTACTAGCAGTTAAGTATAATAGTGATCCTATCATACCTCTATACATAGTTTGATTTACTTCCAAACCCGATTCATCCTTGTCTAAATAGCATGAAGTTCCCATGGGTGTGTTAGCTTCCTTAGAGGTGTCCATACCAAACTTTTTGAGAATTTCCTTGCAGTATTTAGTTTGAGAGATGAAAGTGCCATCTTTAAGTTGCTTGATTTGTAGTCCAAGGAAGAATGTCAATTCTCCCATCATAGACATTTCAAACTCTCCCCGCATTATCTTAGCAAATTCTACACATAACAAACTATCAGCTTGATCCAATAATATATCAACAAGTAACACATCTTTGATCTCCAAAGTGTTTGCACCGCAGCTTGCTCAATTGATTGCTTAAGGATGTGTGAAAACTTATATTCAATGTGAGTTTAGAAAGTTCAAGCCAAACTGTTTTCAATAGAAGATTTTCAAAAACTGCCGGTTTAATTAATCTGTTAAAAGTTTCTTTTAATCTGTTAAAAGTGCAGCTTTAATCTGTTAAAACATCTTTTAATCGATTAAAACGCAAGTGTAGAAAAAGTTTTTAAGTTGTTTTAATCGATTGAAACGAAGTTTTTAACCGATTAAAAGAGTTCTGATCGGTCATAATAAAATCTGATCGATCATCCTGATCGACGGTCATAATAAAACTGACGTCATCCTGATCGACGTCATAATAAAAATCTGATCGGTCATCCTGACCCTTTAAGTGATTTTAATCGATTGAAACGTGTTTTTAATCGATTGAAAAATTTCTGATCAGCTCATAATTAAAATCTGATCGATCACATTTGCTTCTAATCGGTCATAATTTGATTTTGATCGATCATCCAGACCCTTTAAGTAATTTTAATCGATTGAAACGTGTTTTTAATCGATTTAAACGTTTCGACCAGCTCATAATAACAATCTGATCGGTCAAAATGAGTTCTAAATGGTTTTAATCGATTAAAAACCAGCTTGTATCGATTAAAATGCTATAAAAACACTTCTTTGACCACTCTAAGTGATTTTATTTGGTTCTTTCAAAATCGCATCGCTTAAAAACATGTTTTAAGAAAGCTTTTGTAAAAATACTTTATTTTGAGTCGTTTAAAACAATTTTAGAGGCTTCTCGCAAAAATCTTTAAGAGAAGAATCTTTATGCAAGTAGAAAAGATAAAATGATTTTACCTAAGCATTTTGTTTAAAACATACAAAATGATCCATTTTCTTTGAATAAATAAAAGAGACAAACAGATTTATTTAACTATTGGAACCCAAATATATTTACCTTTTGGAATACCAAAATGTTTAATTTTACACTTATTTGAAGTGTGACCTTGTTTCATACAATAGAAGCATGCATTTGGAGTAGCTTTAGAATAAGATACATTATTAACATGACATGCTCTAGTTCCTTTTTCTACCCATATTCTTTTCTTTTTAGATTTACTCTTTTTCAAAGGAACTCTATGATTTACATTATTTTGAGCAAAAACCATTTCATTCTTCCTAAGATCATCAATTTCTTTTTCGGCTTTGTCAAGCAAATGGTTAAGAATATCTATGTCATATTCATGCTCTTTACAATTTGCACAAGCTAAGTCCTTATTCTCATCTAAGCATACAATTTTCGTATTAGCTACCTCCTTTTCTTCTAAACATGCAATTTTCAATTTTAAGGACTCATTTTCCTTTTCCGATTTTCTTAGATTCTTCTTTACTACTTTATATTCCTTTTTCATATCCATAAATGCAGTAAATAACTCATTATAAGCATTTTGTAATTCATCATGATCATTTTCTTCACAAGAGGATGAATCGGAATCACTAACCTCAACATCCGAAGAATTGTTGTTATTTGCCATCAAGCAAATGTTTGCTTCAATTTCTGAGTCGCTTGATTCTGAATTTGAATCACTGTCATCCCAAGCAATATATGCTTTCTTCTTGAATTGCTTTTTGCCCTTATGTTCATCATTTTTCTTGTTTGGGCATTCGGTCTTCATATGCCCCGCTTCACCACAACCAAAGCATTTTATATTAACGGAAGAATTTTCTTTTACCTTTCCCTTACCTTTGAAAGGATGTCTTCCTTTTGCTTTCATCATCTTGGTGAACTTCTTTATAAAAAGACTCATCTCTTCTTCATCAATTTCTGAGTCTTCTTCTTCTTCTTTCTTATTATTGCTTTTTGAAATCTCGGTTTTGAAAGCAAGGTTCTTCTTTTGATATTGACCCTCTTCCTCATTTAGTCTTCCAAGGTCAAGTTCATGCTCCCTAAGCTTTCCAAACAACGCCGCCATAGACATAGTGGCAAGATTTTGTGACTCCGAGATGGCCGTCACCTTTGGTTGCCATTTCCTATCCAGAGATTTCAAAATTTTAACATTTAATTCATCAACGTCAAAAATTTTACCTAGTCCGGTGAGATGGTTCACGATATGAGTGAAACGTTTTTGTACGTCAAATATCGTTTCGCCTGGTTGCATCCGGAACATTTCGTACTCTTGAATTAGAGAATTTTTACGTGCTCTTTTGACGTCGTCGGCTCCTTCGTGGGTTACTCTAAGCATTTCCCACATTTCCTGTGCACTTTTACAAATAGAAATTCCGTAGAACTCATCAAGGGTTAGAGCAGATGAAATAATGTTTCTAGCCCTAACATCAAATTGTACTTTTCGACTTTCGTCTGCAGTCCATCTATCAAAAGGTTTAAGAACGTCAACACCGTTCTCCGTAATTTTAGGAACAAATGGACCGTTTAAAATTGCGTCCCAAACACCTCTATCAACGAGACTCTAAAAATATTTGCATACGTACTTTCCAAAAAGGATAATTTTGACCCGCAAAAAGTGGGGGTCTGTTGATAGACGCACCTTCGGCAAAAGTTTGATTTTGTCCTGCCATTTTCGAAAAGTTTGAATGACTATCAAAGCAAGCTCGATACCACTTGTTAGAATCGCGCAGCTGAATGTTCGCGTGGTCGGACAAAAACCAAGAGGGGGGTGAATTGGTTACTTAATAAAAATTAGGTTTTCAAAATTTTCCCCAAATTTTACCGATTAAAAACTGCGTAAATGTAAATAGAGAAGAGTAGAGAAGATTACACAATAGGTTTATACTGGTTCGGATCAAAAGACCCTACGTCCAGTTGCTAATCACTCAAAAGAGGATTAACGCCGTCACTAAGAACAAAGTTGTTACAACACAAATTATAATGAAAAAGATAAAGTTAAAGATAAAACCTCTCTTGAAATCCACAAGAGATGATAAACAGACTTTCCCTGGAGACGGACAAAGACACAATCCACTAAGAACTCCACTTAGTGATTCTTATCGCTTCTAGCCTCACACCAAGTTTCCAAAAGCCCCGAAGAACAGCTTTCCCCGGAGACGGACACAGCACTCAATCCACTAAGAACTCCACTTAGTGATTCTTATCGCTTCTAGCCTCACACCGAGTTTCCAAAAGCCCCCTTTCCTTGCAACAAACAGTTCTCGGCACTCACAAGCACTTAACTTTTGTATGGAAAGAGTTGTTCTTTAGTTGTTCATCGTTTCGAGTGCTAAAGCCGAGTTTAAGTAGGGAAATTAGGGTTTAGGAATTGAGGATTTCGAAACTAGGGTTCTTGGTAATTGGGTTTTCGAAAATAGGGTTAATTTGAAATTTAATTTGAAAAACAGATCGAAATAATCGATTATTTGGAGTAATAATCGATTAAAACAGAGCCAAATACTTCGAACCCAACCCTCTCTCGGAATAATCGATTATTTGGTGAAATAATCGATTATCTCGTACGGACAGTACAAAACAATCGATTCTTTTGCTCGTTTTAATCGATTAAAATAGTGAGTTTGTATAGAAAGTGTTTTCTCACTCGTTTTAATCGATTATTTACCTATATAATCGATTAAACCCGAGCCTGAATGATAATTTTGAGCTTTTTGAAGCTTCTAAGTTACAGACTATGTACCGGCTATCTTAGACTCTAAAAATACAGACTCAATCTTAAATAAATCAGAGTTATTACAATACAATTATCACCAATCTTCAATCTTCAATATTCTAAGTCTTTAGTTCTTGGATCATCATCAAAATCCATTCTTCATATTCATCAAGTGCAACATCAAGTCCTTGAATTGTCAACATTACAAGAAAATACTCCTAAAGAGAAGGCGAAAAACAAGGCCAAAGAAGAAAAGGAATCCAAGGAGGAGACAGATGAGTTACTCCAATACATAAGACAAAGCGAGTACTCTATCATCGATCAACTCAATCGTACTCCAGCAAAGATAACTTTGTTATCACTCATCATGAGTTCGGAACCGCATCGAAACGCATTGTTAAAGGTTTTGAATGAATCATTTGTTCCGCATGCAATATCCCAAGACAAGTTCGAAGGGATTATTGGTAATATTACAGCCAATAATCATCTTACCTTCACCAATGAAGAATTCCCTTTGGAAGGGTCAAATCATAATAAGCCCTTGTATATTTCTGTCAAATGCAAGGAATATCTCATTTCAAAAGTACTTGTGGATAATGGGTCATCCCTAAATGTTATGCCTAAAAGCACACTAGACAAAATAACAGTGCAAGGAGCCCACATGCGCTCGAGTAATACGAGTGGTTCGAGCCTTTGACGGATCAAGACGAGAAGTAGTAGGAGAGATTAGCCTACCAATCCAAATTGGACCTACTATTTTCAACATAGACTTCCACGTGATGGATATCACGCCGACGATACAGCTGTCTCCTTGGTAGACCTTGGATTCATAACGCTAAGGCAATACCTTCAACGCTCCACCGGAAAGTCAAGTTTGTGATAAATAATAAACTCGTCACAGTTCAAGCCGAAGAAGACTTTCTAATAAGCAAACCATCTCGTCCAACCATATGTGGATGCGGTCGAAGAGGCTCTTGAAACGTCTTTTCAAGCACTTGAAATTGCCAACATAGAAAGACTCCTGGTAATACAAAGGTGGCCCATATGATGAAAAGATATGGATATCGCCCGGGACAGGGGCTCTGGAAAGAATGCTCAAGGAATAAAAGAGCCACCAGATTTCAAAGATAATCCGCTAAAGTATGGTTTAGGGTACGATCCCACTAAAGATCAAACTATACGGAAAGCGTGGAAGTCTTACCCCTCGAAGATGATATTCCGAAAAGGAGGGGTATTAGCGCAAAGGGTAGCGTTAGTCATTAGGTGTCATTCTTCTGATTCTAAGAGATGTAAACCTAGTGACTATTAGAGATCACTCCTCGGGGTATGCCCGTCCCCCGAGCATCTTTAGGGCACATATTTCCCTGAAATTACAAAAAAATGCTATTCTTACTATCTGCTTCTTTTCTTACTAAATGTATCTATACCCCATTGTAATAAACAAGGTTTAGATAAAACGTTTTGTTCCAAATGCGTCGGAATAATTAAAGCGCCGCAAAGAAAAGTAAAAATGATTGATTAACTAGAAACACAAATAAAATCAATCCGACAAAATCAAGTTTCGACAATGTTGTGCAAAAAAATATATGCATATAAAAAGAAAAGCTCGTCAAGGTCAAAGGCCGACACAAGAAAATAAAAGGGCAAAATACCCGGCAGGAAACCCACAAAGGGGCTGCACAAAAGTTAGGGTAAACCCTACGGAGACTCGAACAATAATAAAGGGTAACCTGGGCAAAAGTTAGGGTTATTAAAAGTCCGCTAGGTATTCCTTAAAAATAAATACAAAAAAGGGGAAAACCTAGACAAAAGTTAGGACATAAGCACAAGCATCCTAGGCTGAAAACCCGAAAGGGCGGACTAGGGAAGTTAGTCAATCACAAAAAGAGAGGCGCCATAAATCGGTAAACAAACGACGCCACATCATAAGAATGAAACGGTTATCTAAACTAGCCTAAACACAGTACTAACCCTGGCTAACCATTCTTACAAAAACCTCTATTAAAAAAAATATCCCTCTAAAACACAAGCCTTTGTTGTAAATCCTTTTCTTTCTCTTCTCTTGACCATTTCACTATAAAGCATTCAAGTAATAAAGGGGAATGTGGTAACATAGTGATCAATAGGAAGGTTGAAATCCCTAAGGAAAGGAAGAAAGGTATTGATATGGCAGTTGCCCTACAAACAGAAGATTGCTCTTCGGCCATAGCAAAGAAAATTCCAAGACGGCAAATCAATACAGCTAAGCTTGTTATCCAAGAAACAAGATGACATGAAGGCACAACACCAAGAATGCGCCCGAAGTTAAAGCACATCAGTTAAAACTTTCAAAATATTAACTGAAATAGATCATAGAATGCATATCATGAAGCATTGCATGCATTAAAGCATAAATGAAGGGAATCCTATCTTCAATTTCATCAAAAAGCACGAAAATTAACTCAAAAAAATAAAAAGCTAGCATAAGAAGCTTGAGACGGCCGTCCCAAAGTCCAGATGGCCGTCCCAAGTGCCAAAATCCAAGTGGGACGCACGTCCTAGATAGGGGTGGAGCTGTGTGCAATTTTGCCAGTTGAGACGGCCGTCCCAACCCAGACGGCCGTCCCAAACCTCCTGGCGCGGCCTATATAAGTGGGGCGCGAGATTGAGCTTTGGCACCTCATTCCAAGCTTCCTATCTTGCTTTTCCTCCTCCTCCATACATTTTTAGCATTTCTAAGAGAATAGAGCTCACAATGGAACACGGAGAAGCTTCGTCCAGAAGAAAACGCACCAGGACTGCTGCTAGGAGAACTCCTGTCACTAGCATGATGATGGCAGAAGCGCATCAACAATGACTGGCAAATATCCAACGATTTGCCTGGTACCCTATGCTGCGGTTAGATTTTGAGATCCTTGCTACATTCGGCTGGGAGCAAGACGTTAGGAAGTTCATCCACAACATAGGATGGGACTTCCTACTCCGCGAGCCGCCCACTCGGATCCATCGCACCGCTACAATGGAGTTTCTCGCCTCTGTCAACATGATGGAAATGCCATCTACAATTCCCGGAGTGCCACCAACGCAAGCTGTCTCCTACTGGATGCATGGAGCCTACCGGACCACTGTTCTGGATGACTTCAATGTCATCATGGGATTCTCGCCGACGAGCGGATACAAGGACACCGAATATCGGTCCGCATATCCGGAGAAGCTCTCTGTTCTCACCACCACTAGTATGTGGAAGGATATCACTTGGAGCTCACAACCCGCCCACACACCCGAAGGGGGCATCCTTCTCTCCTCCGCTCCGCATATGCCACAAACTGCTGGCTGGGACCCTACACAGCCGGAAAGAGAGCCAGGGGAAGGTAACGCTGGCTGATCTTTTTATCGTTTACTATATGCACCAAGGGCATAAGTGCAATCCAGGATACGCATTCCTGAAGGCCGTAAAGGAATGCGGTACACGGGGACCAGCAGGAGCTATCATGATAGCTCCCCTCCTTACCCCTTTGGCTGAGTATTGGGGATGCATTTCTAGCTGTACTTGTTTGTACGATTCCGGACTTAGCATGACCGAAGAATAACTGTTGATTGAGGAGCAAACTTGCCATGTTGATGCGTTTTTTCCTTCCTCTAGAGGTTTCAATCCTCGTGTTGATTATATGCCTCCATAATTATTAGAATGTTATGATAAGGTTCAAGAGAAGATAAGTAAGACGATAATTTATTCAAAGGCTTGTGTTTTAGACGGTTGAATTTTTATTTTTATTCAAAAGAGATTTTGTAAGAATGGCTGGCCAAGGTTGGTCAAAGTGTTTAAGCTGATGTTAAACAAACATTTTGCTTTGAGCATTTTGCGTCTTAGCCCATTTCTATTGCTTTCTATGGTTGATTGACTTCCCTAGACTGCCCTTTGAGTTTTCAAACTAGGATATTGTGTTTTGGTCCTAACTTTTGTCTAGGTTCCTTTTTCCTTGTTTTGGGAATCCTAGCGGACCTTATTTGTTAACCCTAACTTCTGCCTAGGCTACCCTTTATTGTTATTCGGGTCTCCTAGCGGGTCAACCCTAATTTTTGCGTAGCCCCCCTGGTGGGTTTCCTACCGGGTATTTTGCCCCTTTTTTTTGGCCTTTGACTTCTATGGACTGCTTTTGATTTATTATTAATTTTTCTTTTCACAATACTGGCGGAACACGGTTTTATTATGATGAGGTAAAACCTTATTTTGTTCTTCTAGTCAATCAGTTTGATTATTTTTGCAATGGCGCAATTTGATTATTTTGATGCATTTTAAAAATGTTTCCTTAAACATGGTTATTATGAGGTCTAGTCATAAATAGCAAGAAGAGAAGCAAATGGTAAGAAATGTATTCTTATTAATTAATAAGAGAATATGTGCCCAAAAGATGCCGGGGCTCGGGCTAGCCCTGGGGGATAATCTCTAACAATCATTGGTTTACATCCCTTGTAGACCCCTAATTTTGCCTGGCCTCTCAATAAAGGCAAAGAAGACTTCCTACATGAAGATAAAGCTCGCCCAGCATCTCAATAAAGGCCAAGAAGACTTCCTATATGAAGATAAAGCTTCGATGGACGTCTATCGACATCAATCGACGTCCGAATAAAGAAAAGAAAGCTTCCCGGGGGTCCCAGAACACAAAATCTGGCAAAAACAGTCGAGATAGCCGTCCCAGAAGTCCAGACGACCGTCCCAAGCTGCCAGGCTGCGAAAACTATAAATAGGAGGCTCATTTGCCACTTTTCCACACCCCAAACAACTCCAAACACTTGTCTTCTCTTCCTACTTCGAATGAACTCTCCTATTGGCTTAAAAAGGTAACAATCAGTTAAGGAATTGTATTCCAGCATTCGATTCTTCTTTAAAATTTAGTCGAGTCGATACTGTATTCTGGGAGGAGAGTCTTTGTAGAGCGGGGGTTTGCCAGAACGCATCCTCACGGTTAAAGATTTGTAATACAAAGCTTGCTACGAAGGTTCTTTTCACTTCTCTTCTCTTTTATTGCTTTATTTATTGCTTTATGTATGCAATATGAAATAAAGTCATGTAGATAGTCATTTTTTCAATATTATGCAATAAAATAGGGTAATAACGTAATTTCTCGTAATCTTCACTTAATGAATGAATCCATCATAGGGAACCCGAAAGGGGCATTGTGGGGGTGCTAACACCTTCACCACAGGTAACTAACTCCCTTACCCAACTCTGGTTATAATGGTCAAGTTTGGTTTTTATTAAAAACAACGCCTTTTTATCCTTTTCCAATGTTTATGGTCAAAACATTGGTGGCGACTCCATAAGAGCCCCTTTTCGAAAACCTTGCTTTTATTAGAGGATAGTTCAGTTGTTGAGCACCTCGGAAGCAATGAACACATTTAAAAATAAAAACGCGAGTCTAAACCATCTTTTCGCAACCGCTCGCATAAACGTTCGAGATGTCCCTAGACGTCGAAACGGACGGCGGCGACAAATGGCGACTCCGCTGGGGAAGCTAGAGAGCTGATCCCATTTAGTGACAGATAAAATTCAAACTAAGTGAAGATTTGAAATTACGCCTTTACCCTTTTCCGTATGTTTTATTTTATGGCTTTAATAACTACTGTATGATTATTTTCTGCAAATTGTCTGAAATATAAATTGCACACAAAAAACCTTGCACACAACAGTCCCTCTATACCCAGGGGCAAGAGTGAATACCTATAGGGAGTGGGTGGCAGATACGACCGGCTTGTTGGCACACGGGGCTACAACCGTTGTCGGAAACCACCAACTCAAGGTGATAACTCTCTTCTTTTGGTCTAAGGATGTCGACACAGAGTTCCGTGCATGACCCAAGGACTGAGAGATTGAGAGGTCCCTATAATGGGGGCACCTTGGGGACCTTTGGCCTTGGTGAGAACAGTTTAGAACCACCTACACCAAGCACGTTTCTGCAGGAAAACCGCACCTCGTAATAAGCGTGGCTCTGCTCGTGGATGAATGAATTGTGTGTGCATTCGTTTGCTGCATTAGTATTGATGCATTAGCATAGGGTAATCATACAACAAACAAAAATAGTGAAAAACCCTAAAAAACCATAAAAGTGATAAGACAAACCAACTTTATCTCGGACAGTCTTCAGGTAAGCTAGCCTGGTTTCAGGTTCTTTGTAAGCTAAGTAGCCACGTTGACCGACAAAAGAGATAAAGGGTCATAAAAAATGTAAAAAATGATTAAAAGCCATAAGAATACCTTTTATAATAAAAAGATTCTTGACAAAAGTCTTATGATTCATACAACTTATGTTCATAAAAATAACAAGAGAAGAAAATAGGACTCTCTTCATCAAAATCCATAAACATTCATATAGATAGTTTTCTTTTCAAGAAAAAACCAAGCACTATCATGTATCATACTAGGAATAAAACATGATAATACTTAGAAAAACAAACACTTGCATGCATGCATTTACAAGGACTCATACTCATATCATGCATTTTTCATTTCTTTTAGATAATGGAGGGATCCAGTAATAGACAGTTAAAGAAAGTGGAAATCCTTCTATGCCGTGTAGAGAAGTTAAGGCAGTTGTGTACATATATGCCGCCGGAGGTCAGTGCTAATTTTGAGAAATCTTATGGAAGGATTCTTGACCTCCTCAAAGTCATCATCGATCCTATCTTTGTTAGAGCATTGGTCCACTTCTGGAATCCCAATCTGCACTGCTTTGAGTTTTCGCAGTTCGATTTAGTACCAACCTTAGAAGAATATGAACTCATGGTTAGATGGCCTCAGTCAGTCGGGGTCTATGTCTGCTCAGGAGTGTATGTTGCCGTGAGTAAGATTGCTACTATTATACGATTGCCTCCTCATCAATCCATCCTAGAGGGAAAAGGAAACATCCGAGGTTGGAAAATGTCAATAATAGAAGACCACTTAATCTCTTTGGTTGAAAAGAAATATTGGTCTACCTTCAACAAAACTCTAGCATTAGCAATATTCGGAATCATATTATTCCCATTTCATGTGAACGTTGTGGATCATGCTGCAATAGATGCATTCTTTGCCTGGGATGTATACTCTAAGAGTCCTATACCTGCAATTCTTGCCGATACCCTACTTTCAGTAGATTTTTGCTGACAGAAACAGGGAAAAACACTTAGATGTTGCACTTCATTACTATATGTATGGGGCATTACTCACTTCTACGCTTCAAGCTACATGGGCATATTCCCTGATCCTTTAAGAAGTTTTGCAAAAATCCCTCTTTAGCATCATCAAGCTTTAGAATGGAAAACCGAGTTAGAAAATTGGAACATAGAGCATGTATCATGGGTTTGCCCTTGGTTCCAACCCAGTTATATTCTTGTACGATGCGGAGATTACCCGAGCATACCACTACTAGGCCTCAGGGGTTGTATGACTTACTCTCCCAAGATAGCTATGAGATAACTCATGAGAACCCAGACTGTGCCAACTCAAGAAGAGCTCAGAGGGCTGAGTCTATGCCATTACTCCCATAGCTTCGAAGAAGTATCCGCTGTCTGGAAAGCATGGGAAAGACCAGTCTATATAGGAGATAAAGAACTCGGAAAGGTTCAGGTATCTATGTCCCATGAATATGAAGAATGGAGGAAAAGTAGAAGGATACCCCAACCATCTGCTACATTCACAACAACATTAGTCAATGAAGAACTACAATTGCAGGTCAATGCCTTAAATAAAAGGGTAGAAGTAATGGAAGCTCAATTAAGGGCCTTCGAAGAAAAAGAGCAAGAAGCAACCCTTATAATAGGTGGTCTAAAAAGGCAATGTAAAAAGAAGGACCATGAAATAGAGCGTCTGTATGGTCAATTACTTCATGAAAGAGACCAAGTAATAGAGAGGCCTGACCAACAGTATGCCTTGATCGTTCATCAGGAAGAAAAGATAAAAGAGGCTCGTCGATATAGTGAAGATATGAGCCAGGCGGTACATGAGCAAATTAAGACGCTCAGAAATCATGTGAGAGCACTTGCTTCAAAGCATTGTATAGAAGGATAAACACTTTCTAGTTATAATAAAAAGGATTTTCCTTAAACTGTCTATTGCATTCATAAGTTGCATACATTCATACATCCCTCCTCATTTTAATAAAGATAATAAAAAGAAAGGATTAATTGATGTGCTTTCCACAAATCAGAGTAAATGGAAAAGAAGCCTTTCGTCATCAAAATCTCTACAACAGTCGATAGACCCAAAGATGATAACAACAAGCACCGTTGATCATTCCAATCGATAAAAGCGAAGAGGCAATAACGCTTGTCGCCGCCATCCGTTTCGACGTCCGGAGGACGTCTCGAACGTTAATGCAAGCGGTCGCGAAAAGATGGTTGAGACTCGCGTTTTTTGTTAAAATTGTGTTCATTGCTTCCGAGGCGCTCAACACTGAACTGTCCTCTAATAAAAGCAAGGTTTTCGAAAAGGGGTTCTTTTGGAGTCGCCACCAATGTTTTGACCGGAAACATTGGAAAAGGAAAAAAGGCGTTGATTTTAATAAAAACCAACTTGGCCATTATAACCAGAGTTGGGTAAGGGAGTTAGTTACGTGTGGGGAAGGTGTTAGCACCCCACAACGCCCCTTTCGGGTTCCCTATGACGGATTAATTCATTAAGTGAAGATTATGAGAAATTACGCAGTTACACTTATTTTATTCGTATAGTAAATATGGCTATCTACATGATTTTATTTACATTTTATGAAGCAATAAATAAAATAGTAAAGGAGAAGAGATTTGAGAAGAACCTCCGTAGCAAGCTTTATATATCAACTCACGTTACAATAAGGACGCTTTTCAGCAGTCCCTCGCTCTACAATGACTCTCCTCTCGATTACGGACTCGACTCGACTAAATTTTCTAGAAGAATCGAATGCCGGAATACAAATTCCTTAACCGATTGTTACCTTTTAAAGGCAATCGTAAAGATCATTCGAGAGAGGGAGAGAAGAAGACAAGTCTCTGAGTTGTCTGGTGTGTGGAATGAGACAAATGAGGCTCCTATTTATAGCATTTTTCGCCCTGGAACTTTGGGATGGCCGTCTGGGTTGGGACGGCCGTCCCAAACGCGTTTTCCACGTTGTGCCAATCTGGGACGGCCAGTCTAGGTTGGGATGGCCGTCCCAAATGCAATTTAACGAAGGCTGAGACCCCCTGGGGTTTGGGACGGCCGTCCCAAGTTTGGGACGCGCGTCCCACTTGCACAGGGACAGTTGGGACGGCCATCCCAACTCTGGGACGGTGGTCTCGGCCTGTTTAGTCCAGTTTTCGCGTTCTGGGACCCCCGGGAAGCTTTCCTTTCCTTTTTCGGACGTAGATTGATGCCGATGTGTGTCTCGTTGAAGCTTTATCTTCATGTAGGAAGTCTTCTTGGCCTTTATTAAAGTGTCGGGCGAGCTTTATCTCTCGTGTAGGAAGTCTCCTTTGCCTTTATTGTGTGGATGGGTGACCTCCGTCTTATTGCGAGAAGTCTTCTTATCTTTTATTTGGGAAGCCAGGTGATCTTTGTCTTTGTGTAAAGTTCCCCTAGCTTTTATTTGAGAGGCCGGGCAAAATTAGGGGTCTACAGCTGCCCCCCCTTCACCTCCCCAAACTAATTTGTTGGTTTAATATACCAACAAAGTTAGTTGGTAGGGGAAGGAGTTAACCCTTTTGCCCGGTTATCCTTCGGATGCTGCTCCTTTGTTGATCCTCCGGATGATAAATATTTTGATAGGTACCAACCCCTATCTGGTTTGAGCCTCCTTTCATAAAGCCCTGATGAGTACTTACCCTCACTTGGTATAAGTCTGTATTTTACTAGACTTCTGTGAGTACCTACCCCCACTAGGTATGAACCTTGTTTTACAAGGTTTTGGTGAGTACCTACCCTCACCCGGTATGAGTTTGCATTTTGCTAAACTCTTGTGGGTACTTACTTCTGAGGTGCTCAACACTGAACTATCCTCTAATAGAAGCAAGTCTTTGCACCCGTTTTTTGTAATTCTTCAGGTGAGTATTTTTACTCTACCCGAGGCATTTTGCTAAGTTTTTGATGAGTACCTACCCTCATCTGGTATAAACCTTATTTTATAAGGTTTTGGTGGGTTTATTCTTCCACCTGGTACGAATCTGCATTTTTGCTAGATTCTAGTGGTTTTTACACCTCCACTTGGTGTGAACCCGCATATTGACTATGTTCTAGTGGATTTTACACCCCCACTGGGTGCGAACCTGCATATTGACTAGGTTCTAATGGATTTTACACCCCCATTGGGTGCGAACCTGCATATTGACTAGGCTCTAGTGGTTTTTACACCCCCACTGGGTGCGAACCTGCATATTGACTAGGTCCTAATGGATTTTACACCCCCATTGGGTGCGAACCTGCATATTGACTAGGTTCTAATGGATTTTACACCCCCATTGGGTGCGAACCTGCATATTGGCTCGGGTTCTAGTGGTTTTTACACCCCCATTGGGTGCGAACCTGCATATTGGCTCGGGTTCTAATGGTTTTTACACCCCCATTGGGTGCAAACCTGCATATTGGCTCGGGTTCTATTGGGTGTGAACCTGCATATTGGCTCGGGTTCTATTGGGTGTGAACCTGCATATTGGCTCGGTTCTATTCTCACTCAATTTTGATGAGTTTAACCTTTGATTGGTCTTTTGGAGAAGTGTCGGCGGCTTACTGTTTTTTATCATGCGCCTATTCCGTGGGGAATGTTTTGATTTTCTTTTTGACTTTTCTTGTTTTAGTCATCCGGTTTTGCCGGGGATTCTTTGTTTTGGCTTTTTCTTTTAGCCATCCGGCTTTTGCCGGGGATTTTTGGGTTTTGGCTTTTCTTTTTTAGCCATCCGGCTTTTGCCGGGGATTCTTTGTTTTTGGCTTTTTTTGTTTAGCCATCCGGCTTTGCCGGGGATTCTTTGTTGGTTGCCTCTTGTTTAGGCAGGAATCCTCTGGGGATTTTGAATTCTCTTATTGATTGTGCCTCTTGATTAGGCGAAGATCCACTTGGGGATTTTGTTGTGCCTCTTGATTAGGTGGGAATCCACTGGGGATTTTGTTGATTTTTTTGATTGTGCCTCTTGATTAGGCGGGTGCTTCAATAGTGGTGAAGGCTTTTTACTTGTGTTTTTTTTTTCTTGCCTTTGAATAGGCTGATGTTCTACTTGAGAGTATTTGTTCTTGATAATACCTCTGAGTAGGTGGATGCTTTTTGAAAGCTTGGTGCTTGTATCACCTCTTATAGGTTGATTTCCCATTTCTTGGGGATATCAGTTTTTTGCTTACCTTAGGCATTCTTGGGAGTGAAGGTTTTGCACTTCGCTGGGGATATTCCTATTGGGTGTTCCAGATGGTTAACTCCCTGAGGATATGAATTTTGTATTTTGCCTTTGCTGGTAGGCTTGCTGAGGATTTTTCTTTTTGACGATCAACTGGAGAATTAATTTTATTCCGGAGATCTATTTTGAATTGCCCCCCTAGGGAGGAACGGAGTTTTTGACTCCTTATTTGACGTTGTTGTTTGAGCTGGCTTTGCGTATGCTCTTATTCCTGTTGAGGAATGGATTTGTATGTGTGCCTTTTATTTGGCTTTTCTTTGGATGAAAATATATATTTTTTCTCTTTTCTTTTTGGTGATCCCTGGGGAATTTTTCTCTTTGGAGATCTAATCTTTGATTTGATTTTTCATGATGATGGAGTCTTGAGCTCCTGTTTTTTAGTGAAGCTCTTTATTGAGCGGGATGAAGAGATTTTCTTCTTTTTCTCTTTTTTGGGATTCACCGAGGAGTCTGTTGGTTTCCTGGGGATCCAAATTTGATGACGGAGTCCTGGCCCCTGGCTTTGTGAAGCTTCTTATTTGAGCTGGAAGATGGAAAAATTTTGTTTTCATCTTTTTGTCTTTTTGTAGACTTTTCTTGATATATTCTTCTTGGAGATTTTTATTTGACCCTTTTTTGTTGTGGCCTCATTTTGGGGAATGAAAGTTTTTCTTTTCTTTCTTTTTGTTGCCCCCTGGTGATATGGAGGACTTGACTCCGTATTTTCTTTGATGGACTTTTATGTAGTCCTTATACTCCTTTGAGGAATAAAGCGGAGACTCTTGCATGAGTGTGCTTGTTGACTCATGTGGAGATATAGCTGAGTCGTGAGGTAGTCTTTTTATTTTGCCTCTGGAGTAGGCATGAATCCTCTTGGGGGTAATCGAGCCTTTCCATTGGCTTTTTATTTTGATGGTTTCCTTCTTTTTTGGATGGAAGGATGTTGATTGAAGCTTCAAATGATTATGTTTGACGACTCATGTGGTGGTGTTGAGTCAGAGAGTATTTTTCTGCCTTTGAATAGGCAAGGATCCTCTTGAGGATGATCAAGCCTTTTCCATTGGCTTTTCTTCTCCTTCTTTTATTGGTGTAGAAGGTTGATGACTTCCTTTTCCTTGGATGGAAGGATAGTGGTCGGATCTTTAAATGACTATGGTTTGATGACTCATGTGATGATGATGCTGAGTCATGGAGTAATTTTTTTGTTTTGCCTCTAGAGTAGGCAAGGATCCGCTTGGGGATGACCGAGCCTTTCCATTGGCTTTTCTATGTTGATGTACCTTCTTTTATTGGGATAGAAGGTTAGAGCTAATTTCCTTGAAGCTCTTTATTTTGCTGAAGATAATTTTGATTTTGCCTTTTTCCATCGCGATTTAATTTTATCGCGAATTTTTGAAATCCGGCTTTTTAGTATATCATGTGTGCCTTTTATTTTGTAGTTTTTTGTACACATGGGCTTTTGAAATGTGAAACAGAAATAACTACTTTTATTTATTACTGTTTTTTGTTTGGGTACATTCGAGCTTTTTTTTTTTTTTTTTCGAAATACTAAAAAAACTATAGAAAGACTCTTCCTAATCATCCGCCTCTGGACTGGAGTGGGCGGATGGTACTGGTGAAGGGAAGCGGCGGAGTAGGCGACGCTGGAACCTCGCCTGGGTTTGGACCAAGCTCTCTATCTGGCGGTCCGTCCTGTCTTGCCTAACAGTCAGCTGACTAAACTGCTGGCGTATGAACTAGAACTCTCCTTCCATGTATGCATGTTCCTCGTCCAAGCGTCGGTACAGGCCGGGGAAATCAGAATCTCGTGACTGCTGCTGGGATTCTGAGGTAGTAGGGATGTCTTGCGGCGTACCGAAGTCGCGCATATCCCATGAAATCGAGATGATAGGGTTTAAGATGAATCCTACTCCTTCTCTGCTGAGGATATTCATGTGCGTCAGCACTCCTCCGTTGATTGGCTCTGGTTGGAGTTCAACAGGGAGGTCTTCTCCGTCAGTAAAATTAGAAGGACCTCGTTTTCAAAAGACACACTAGTTAATCCTTCTAAAAAATCAACAAAATAGCATTATAGGACACAAAACATGAAAACATTGCATGCATAGATGTTTCTGAACAAGGTCCAATATTTAAAAAAAAAAAAATCCCTTCGAAAGGCCCAGACCACCGTCTCGCTATTTACTAAAGGCGAGATCGCCTTCTCCCTTGGCGAGACGACCGTCTCGCCACATCGCAAAGGGCGAGACCGCCATCTCGACATTCAAGATGGAAGTCCCAAACTTCAAAAATTCGAGACCGCTTTCTCGAATCGTAGACGGCGGTCCTGACCAAAAATGAAATTTTCTATATAAATGGGCTTTTGGGTCAGTTTAAAGCACTCAATTCCTACATCTTCTCATACATTCTTGTAGACCCCTAATTTTGCCCGGCCTCTCAATAAAGGCAAAGGAGACTCCCTATAACAAGATAAAGCTTGCCCGGCATCTCAATATAGGCTAAGAAGACTCCCTATATGAAGATAAAGCTTCAATGGATGTCTACCGGCATCAATCGACGTCCGAATAAAGAAAGGAAAGCTTCCCGGGGGTCCCAGAACACAAAAGCTGGCAAAAACAAGTTGAGACAGTCGTCCCAAGGGTGAGACGGCCGTCCCAAACAACCAGTGTCAAGTGGGACGCCCGTCCCAAATTTGAGACGCCCGTCTCAGGGCCAAAATTTGAATGGGACGGCCGTCCCAAATTCCAGACGGCCGTCCCAACTTCTCCAGACGCTCATCCTTGATTTCAAAGCCCCGGACGGCCGTCCCAAGCTGCCAGGCTGCGAAAACTATAAATAGGAGGCTCATTTGCCACTTTTTCACACTCCAGACAACTCCCAGGACTTGTCTTCTCTCCGTACTTTGATTGAACTCTCCGATTGCCTTAAAAAGGTAACAATCGGTTAAGGAATTGTATTCTAGCATTCGATTCTTCTTTAAAATTTAGTCGAGTCGATACTGTATTCGGAGAGGAGAGTCTTTGTAGAGCGGGGGATTGCCAAAACGCATCCTCACTGTAAAAGATTTGCAATACAAAGCTTGCTACGGAGGTTCTTTTCAAATTCTCTTCTCTTTTATTGTTTTATTTATTGCTTTCTGTATGCAATGTAAAATAAAATCATGTAGATAGCCATTTTTAAATACTGTATAAATAAAATAGGGTAATAGCGTAATTTCTCGTAATCTTCACTTAATGAATGAATCCGTCATAGGGAACCCGAAAGGGGCGTTGTGGGGTGCTAACACCTTCCCCACACGTAACTAACTGCCTTACCTAACTCTGGTTATAATGGCCAAGTTTGGTTTTTATTAAAATCAACGCCTTTTTATCCTTTTCCAATGTTTACGGTCAAAACATTGGTCGCGACTCCATAAGAACCCCTTTTGCGAAAACCTTGCTTTATTTAGAGGATAGTTCAGTTGTTGAGCACCTCGGAAGCAATGAATATATTTTAACATAAAAACGCGAGTCTAAACCATCTTTTCGCGACCGCTCGCATAAACGTTCAAGATGTCCCTAGATGTCGGAACGAACGGCGGCGACAATTCTCATACATGTTTGAGTGTCTTTGAACAACATGCAACAAGGAGAATCTTTTAGGCCCTAAAAGAGAGGTCGGGGCCCCGGCCCAAGTGCTCCCGCACCCTAGGCTCCTCCAGATCCTACTCAGCTCACGCCGCAACATTAGGCCAGGCTGGAGCACATCAGGGGCTACTCTTGGCATCCCATGTTGCGGTTAGACTACAGTATTCAGGGCGATTTCGGTTAGGAAGAGGACGTGCGGGGATACATCCATAGCATCGGGTGGGACTTCCTCCTCCAGGACCCCCTGACCCGCATCTACAAGCAGGCCGTGATGGAGTTCCTCGCCTCTGCCACGATGATTGACATGCCTACGATATTCCCAGGTGTCCCTCCGACAAGGATGGTCTTGTCCGACATGAACGGGACCTACCGAACAATGACGTTGGATGAGTTGAACGTCGCCATAGGCTTCATCTAGCCCGCGGACACCTTGATGTCGAAATATCAAGGAGTTATCTGTGAGCGACCGACTGCCCTCACAACCGGTGAGATATGGGAAGTTCTCACCGGGTCACAGATTCTACCGGCCCTGATGAAAGGGTCACCGCTCAGCCCTCCTCTCCGCATCTGCCACAAGCTGCTGGCAGGGACGATCCATGCACGAAAGGAGAGTTAGGGGAAGATCACTCAGCCCGACCTCTTCGTGCTGCACTGCATGCTACATGGGCGTCAGTGTAATCCCGACTACTTCTTTTTGAGGGCTTTGAAGGACTTTGGGAGCTGTCCCGTTGGTGCCATCCTCATGGTTCCCCTCATCACCCCACTAGGCGAGTGATGGGGATGCGCCAACGAGGAGGACATTCCCTTCACCATGCGACCTGAGCTTATCAGTGGGTCCATGCTCGTCAGCATGGGCATGCTCATCAGGCAAGGATCCCAGGTGGTCCTCCACCCGGCGCTTGCCATGACCCTAGACATCCAGGATCTGGATGTGTCGCAAGTGATCCCGATGCCCCTGGGTTCGAGCAACAGCAGTATGAGGATGACTTTCCTGGTGTTCACCGTCACATGGTTGACATTTGCCAACAGCTAGACCAGATGTCCCTGAGGCAGGACATCTTTGAGACATTACTGGAGACCATCAGCCATAGGCAGGAGGGAGTCATCCAGAGCTTGGACACGATCACCCAGTGTCAGCTCGACATGATCCGTAGCCAGGAGGAGTTTCAGAGGCATATGCTCCGGCAGTTCCCTCCTCCTGAGTCGTCTTCAACCTCGCAATCGAGTCCGCCGCCGCCTTAGGGACATCATTATATTTGTATAATCATTGTACAAACTTTATGATATATATAAATAAAATCTTTTGGTAAAACTGTTTGCCTTTATTCTCTTCCGAAAAAGAAAAAGTCAGCGTAATAAAAAGAGACAAAAAAAGTAAAAAGGCTTACGCGCTATCCCGAAAAAGCCAAAATCCAAATCGCGAGAAAAAAGATAAACTGCGGAAAAAGGCGAGATAAATTCCAAAACATTAGCCACCATTCTCCCAACAAAGAGGAAAAGGCAAACAAGCAAAAGGTTTGCTTACTCAAAGGAATTACCCAACAAATCCCCGACAATCAGCAACGTCGGATGACCAAAAGGATCAAAACAAAGAATCCCTGGCACACCGAAAGACTTCACCAGAAAAGGAAGGTCCCGAAGACAAAGACCTGCACAGAGGCAAAATCATGGCGCATGAGCTAGAGCAGTAAGCCGCCACCACCACCAGTCCTACAAAGTGGACTGCACCAACCGGATGGGGGTTCATACTCATCAACCAAGGGGTCGGCTACCACAAGAAGGAGCATCCTGAGGTTCTACCACTTGTCAGCTGAGGGGTCGGCTACCGCAAGAAGGAGTATCCTGAGGTTCTACCACTTGTCAACCAAAGGGGTCGACTACCGCAAGAAGGAGCATCCCGAAGGTTCACACTTTTTTTTGTCCAAAGGGGTCGGCTACCGCATGAAGGAGCATCTGGAGGCACACACATTTTTCATCTAGAGGATCGGCTACCGCAAGAAGGAGCATCCAAAGGACATTCGGGCAAGAGGATTAACTCCTTCACCCTCCAGCCGATCTTTTTGGCATGTCAAGCCAACAGTGGCTAGTCAGGTGAAGGGGGGGTAGCTGTAGACCCCAAATCTTGCCCGGCTTCAAAATAAAGAGCAGAAGACTTTCGTTCGAAGATGGGCAAGGCCTAAAAGGTCCCTAGGATTGATCAATAGGTCCCATACTAGAATAGGAAGGATTTTGTACGGGAAAAAAAAAGAAATTCCACCCAAAGGGTCGAGATGGCCGTCTCGCCACCTGCCGAAGGCAAGACCACCGTCTCATTTGGCGAGACGGCGGTTCCGACCCGACAAGTGCGAATCCCTATAAAAGGGGGGACTTTCCTACTATTTACACACAGTTCTACCACTTTCCCTTCTGCACTTCTTTCAAATTATTCTCCTAGAACCCCTCTGAAGCTTTTTCGGAGTTTCTTATTGTTCTTAGAAAGTATTCTGTAGTGTTGCGAGGAAGAGCAATCATCACTATAGAGCGTGGAGGTTGCCAAAAAGCACCTATCTTCTTTTACTGCTTTCTTTGAAGCTTGCTTTTACCGATTCGAAGGTTGCTTCGAAGGTTCCTACATTTCCTATCTTCTTTTACCGCTTTCTTATTACATCTATTTGTGCATTAGCTGTTAGGGCCATGTAGTCAATAATTTAAATTTTGCAAATGAATAAATAAGGATAAAAGCGTAGTTTTAGAGTTCTTTATTTATAAAATAAACGGTCCATCATAGGGAACCCGAAAGGGGAATCGTAGGGAAGCTAATATCTTCCCTACACGTAACTAACTCCCTTACCCAACTCTGGTTATAATGGCCAAAGTTGGTTTTTCGAAACCAACGCCTTCTTTTTCTTCCTTTTTCAATGTTTCTGGATAAAACATTGGTGGCGACTCTAGAACCCTTTTTCGAAAACCTCGCCTTTAGGTCCAGCCCAATTATCGGACAACCTAAAGGCGTTGAACCATATCTTTAAAAAACGCGAGTCGAAGCAAAACCATCGCGTCGCTCTGACCGCCTCTTTTGATGGTGGCGACACTAGGGGCCCAATGAAGTCTTGTCCATGTTCGAACAAAGGATTTTTGGCCTTTATTGTAAGACCGGGCAAGATTTAGGGTCTACAACACTCAACCTGTACCAAAAACCAAATTCCAGTTATTGAACCCAACCTGCAACAAATAACCAGTTACAGAAACAATGCCCAACCTTCCAAACACTTAGACTATGTAGATTCAAAATAGAAAAGAGAGAATGAAGAAACTAGAACAATCAAACCTGATTATGCAGCTGTAAAAATCCCATTGTAGAATGAGTTTCTTCAAAAGTAAGAAAACAAAAATGCCTCAAGAAAGGACTTTGAAAAATCCCACTGAATGTAGCGCACTTCTCTTTGAAAAAGATCTCAATTGATTGCTTGAATTGTTTCTAAAAGATATATTTTAAAGTGTGGAAAAGATCTATTTATATAGAGACTTCTTCTAACAAACTAGTTTAATTAATCAGTTAATTCGTCTATGTAGACCCCAAATCTTGCCCGACCTCATAATAAAGACTAGAAGACCTCCTATTCGAAGATGGAGGAAGCCTAAGAAGCCACTAGGAGAGACTATTAGGCCTCATAATAGGATAGGAAGGATTTTCTACATTAAAATAAGGATTTTCGCCTTCAGGGATCGAGACCGCCGTCTCGCTTTTCGGGATCGCTGTCTCGCCACTTCTGCAAGTCGAGACCGCCGTCTCGTTTGGCGAGACGGCCGTCTCGCCACTTGCGAATGGCGAGACCCCCCTCCCGTTTGGTGAGAAGGCCTTCTCGTTTCTGGGAAAGTCGATACCGCCGTCTCGCCAAACAAGACGGCGATCTCGGCACTTTTGCAAGGCGAGACGACCGTCCCGAATGGCGAGACGGACGTCTTGACCTTGTCAGATGAGACGGCCGTCTCGACCTGACAGGCGCGAATCCCTATAAATAGTGAGCGCTCCCCCCCTCATTTCACACAGTTCTTCCACTTTCCCTTCTACAACTTCTTCCAATTCTCTTCCTAGAACCCCTCCGAAGCATTTCCGGAGTTTCTGAGAGTTCTTTAGAGTTTTTATAGCATTTCCGAGAGTTTTCTGACGTTGTAAAGAGCGAAGGGCTGCCAAAACGCACCCTAATTTTCAGAGAATTAATTAAAAGCTTGCTTTGGAGATTTCTTCATCCTCTCCCTCTCTTTTACTGCTTTTATTTTTATAATTAAAATTGCGTAATAGATATTAGGTCCATGTAGTCGTTACTTTAATTTCGTAAACAAAAGGGTAAAAACGTCTTTTCACAAGTTTATTAAATAGTTGACCTATCATAGGGAACCCGAAAGGGTCGTTGTAAGGGAACTAACACTTCCCTTACACGTAACTAACTCCCTTACCTAAACTATGGTTTTAACGACCAAAGTTGGTTTTCGAAAACCAACGCCTTTTTACCCCTTTTTTGATGTTTCCGGTAAAAACATCGGTGGCGACTCCATAAGAACCCCTTCAAATTAGTTCTTGGGTTAGCCCGGTTATCGGACAACTCACGAACACCTTTTCGAAAACCTCGCCCTTAGGTTAAGCCCGGTTATCGCACAACCTAAAGGCGTTGTAACCACACCCATAAAAATGCAAAAGTTGGAAAGTTGGAACCATCGCGTCGCTCCGACCGCCTCCTTTTTACGGCGGCGACAGATGGTGACTTCACTGGGGAAGCCTAGAGAGTTGATCCCATTTAGTGATTGTCGCCGCCGTCCATTCCGACGTCCAGGGACATCTCGAACGTTTATGCGAGCGGTCGCGAAAAGATGGTTTAAACTCGCGTTTTATGTTAAAATATGTTCATTGCTTCCGAGGTGCTCAACAACTGAACTATCCTCTAATAAAAGCAAGGTTTTCGAAAAAGGGGTTCTTTTGGAGTTGCCACCAATGTTTTGACCGTAAACATTGGAAAAGGATAAAAAGGCGTTGATTTTAATAAAAACCAAACTTGGCCATTATAACCAGAGTTGGGTAAGGGAGTTAGTTACGTGTGGGGAAGGTGTTAGCACCCCACAACGCCCCTTTCGGGTTCCCTATGATGGATTAATTCATTTAAGTGAAGATTACAAGAAATTACGCGATTACCCTATTTTATTGCATAATATTAAAAATGGCTATCTACATGACTTAATTTCATATTGCATACATAAAGTAATAAATAAAGCAGTAAAGGAGAAGAGAATTGAACAGAACCTCCGTAGCAAGCTTTGTATTGCGAATCTTTTAACTGTGAGGATGCGTTTTGGCAATTCCCCCCGCTCTACAAAGACTCTCCTCTCCGAATACAAGATCGACTCGACTAAATTTTTACAGAAGAATCGAATGCTGGAATATGATTCCTTAACTGATTGTTACCTTATTAAGACAATCAGAGAGTTCATTCGAAGTAGGAAGAGAAAAGACAAGTACTAGGAGTTGTCTGGTGTGTTAAATAGTGGCAAATGAGCCTCCTATTTATAGTTTTTCGCAGCCTGACACTTTGAGACGCCCCTCTGGGTTGGGACGGCAGTCTGGGTTGGGACGACCGTCCCAACTGAATTTTTTAGCCTTGTGGTTACCCCCTGAAGGGTGGGACTGGCAGTCTCACTTGGGACGACCGTCCCACTTGGCCAGGGTAGCTTGGGACGGCCGTCTCACATTTGGGACGGCGGTCTCAACCTGTTTTGCCAGCCTTTGTGTTCTGGGACCCCTGGGAAGCTTTCCTTTCTTTATTCGGACGTCGGTTGATGCCGATAGACGCCTGTTGAAGCTTTATCTTCATATAGGAAGTCTTCTTGGCCTTTATTGAGATGCCAGGCGAGCTTTGTCTTGTTATAGGAAGTCTCCTTAGCCTTTATTGAGAGACCAGGAAAAATTAGGGGTCTACAGCTGCCCCCCCTTCACCTGCCTGGCTAATTTGTTGGCTTAATATGCCGACAAAATTAGTTAGTAGGGGAAGGAGTTAACCCTTTTGCCTGGTTATCCTTCAGACGCTTCTTTGCTAATCCTCCGGATGATAAATATTTTTGATAGGTAGCAACCCCTATCGTGTTTGAGCCTTACTTTATAAGGCTCTGGTGAGTACTTACCCTCACCTGGTACGAGTGTGTTTCACTAGACTCTTGTGGGTACATACCCCCACTAGGTATGAACCTTGTTTTTGCAAGGCTTTGGTGAGTACCTACCCTCACCCGGTGTGAGTTCGCATTTTGCTAAACTCTTATGGGTACTTACTTTCGAGGTGCTCAACACTTGAACTATCCTCTAATAGAAGCAAGGTATTTGCAACCCGTTTTTGTAATGCTTAGGTGAGTATTTTACTCCACCTAATGCATTCTGCTAAGTTTTGATGAGTAACTACCCTCATCCGGTACAAACCTTATTTTATAAGGCTTTGGTGGGTACCTACCCCCACCTGGTACGAATCTGCATTTTGCTAGATTCTGATGAGTACCTGTCGCCGCTTGGGTAGAGAAGGCCAGCTAACTAGGGCTCCCCATTTTGTGTATCTTTTGGTTAAAAGAAATAAAAAATATATTCAAGCTTCCGATGTATCTCTCGTGATCCTCGCCCTTGATCACGAGATTTTTGATTAAAGTGGGCTTTGTATATATTTCTCTTTTCATCAATAAAATGATGCATTTTTCATAATATTCATATGCTTCTCATTCTTTTCTCTCTCCAAAATAAAAAATCTAGACCCAAATAAAGACCATATAAACAGTCATGTCTGTGATTGAAAACTCCCTGCGGGATCCGAAAGCCGAAGGCAAATGGATTGAGTCAGACAGTGAGGAGGGGACCATTTCCCCGGACGTCATTTGATGCCGATAAATGTCCGTTGAAGCTTTATCTTCATATAGGAAGTCTTCTTGGCCTTTTATAGAGATGGCAGGCGAGCCTTGTCTTTGTTGTAGGAAGTCTTTTTAGCCTTTATTGAGAGACTGTCTGAACTCCAAGTTTGTTGTAGGAGGTCTCCTTGGTTTTATTTAAGAAGCCGGGCGAACTTTATCTTCGTGTGAAGTTTCCCTAGCTTTTATTGAGAGGCCGGGCAAAATTAGGGGTCTACAGCTGCCCCCCCTTCACCTGCCTAGCTAATTTGTTGGCTTGATATGTCAACAAAATTAGTTGGTAGGGGAAGGAGTTAACCCTTTTGCCCGGTCATCCTTCGGATGTTGCTCTTTGCTGATCCTTCGGATGATAAATATTTTGATAGGTACCAACCCCTATCTGGTTTGAGTCTTATTTTGTAAGGCTCTGGTGAGTACTTACCCTCACCTGGTATGAGTCTGCATTTTGCTGGACTTTAGTGAGTACCTACCCCCACTTGGTATGAACCTTGTTCTGCAAGGTTTTGGTGAGTACCTACCCTCACCCGGTATGAGTTCGCATTTTGCTAAACTCTTGTGGGTATTTACTTCCGAGGTGCTCAACACTGAACTATCCTCTAATAGAAGTAAAGTCTTTGCAACCCATTTTTAAAATGCTTAGGTGAGTATTTTTACTCCACCTAATGCATTCTGCTAAGTTTTGATGAGTACTGACCCTCATCCGGTACAAACCTTATTTTTAAGGTTTTGGTGGGTACTAACCCCCACCTGGTGCGAATCTGCATTTTTGCTAGATTCTGATGATTTTTACACCTCCACTGCGTGCGAATCTGCATCTTGACAGACTCTAGTGGTTTTTTACACCTCCACTGGGTGCGAACCTGCATCTTGACAAGGTTCTAGTGGTTTTTACACCCCACTGGGTGCGAACCTGCATTTTGACAAGGCTCTAGTGGTTTTTACACCCCCACTGGGTGCGAACCTGCATCTTGACAAGGCTCTATTGTGCGAGTCTGCATCTTGACGGACTCTAATGGTTTTTACACCCCCACTGGGTGCGAACCTGCATCTTGACAAGGCTCTATTGTGCGAGTCGGCATCTTGACGGACTCTAATGGTTTTTACACCCCCACTGGGTGCGAACCTGCATCTTGACAAGGCTCTATTATGCGAGTCTACATCTTGACGGACTCTAATGGTTTTTACACCCCCACTGGGTGCGAACCTGCATCTTGACAGACTCTTTAGGATGTATTCTTTTGTAATTCATCCTATGGTCATCTGATTTTAGAGATGTGTTTGGCGGCTTATTATTTTTTATCATGCGCCTATTCCTTGGGGAATGATTTGGTTTTTCTTCTTGACTTTCTAGTCATCCGGTTTTTACCAGGGATTTCATTGTTTTGGCTTTTTTAGCCATTCGGCTTTTGCCGGGGATTTCATTGTTTTGGCTTTTTCTTTCAGCCATCCGGTCTTGAACGGGGATTCTTTGTTTTGGCTTTTTCTTTCAGCCATCCGGTCTTGGCCGGGGATTCTTTGTTTTGGCTTTTTCTTTCAGCCATCCGGTCTTTTGCCGGGGATTCTTGTTTTTGGCTTTTCTTGTTTAGCTATCCGGTCTTGGCCGGAGATTCTTTGTTTTGGCTTTTTCTTTCAGCCATCCGGTCTTGGCCGGGGATTCCATTGTTTTGGCTTTTTCTTTTAGCCATCCGGTCTTGGCCGGGGATTCCATTGTTTTGGCTTTTTCTTTTAGCCATCCGGTCTTGGCCAGGGATTCTTTGCTGGCTGCCTCTTATTTAGGCGGGAATCCACTGGGGATTTGTTGATTTTTTATTGTGCCTCTTGATTAGGCGGGTGCTTCAATAGTGGTGAAGGCTTTTTACTTGTTGTTTTTCGCCTCTGAATAGGCTGATGTTCTACTTGAGGATATTTGTTCTTGATAATACCTCTGAGTAGGTGGATGCCTTTTGAAAGCTTTGTGCTTGTATTACCTCTTGTAGACCCCAAATCTTGCCCGACCTCCAAATAAAGGACCAGAAGACCACTATTTGAAGATGGAAGAAGCCTAACAAGCCATTAGGAGAGACTATTAGGCTCCCATACTAGGATAGGAGGTGTTTTCTGCATAGAAATAAGTTTTCTCGCCTTTAAGGGTCGAGAACGCCGTCTCGGACGCCCAGAACGCCGTCTGACCTCGCGGAAAAGGCGAGAACGCCGTCTCGCCAAGCGAGACAGCGTTCTGGCCATCTGCGAAGGAGCAGACGGCGTTCCCGACCGACGAGACGACGTTCGCCCCTTTCGGCAAGCTCCGGACGGCGTTCCCGACTGTCCGAGACGGCGTTCTGGCCCTGTCAGACGAGAACGGCGTTCTGGACCCTGCCAGGCCCGAAAACCTATAAATAGGGCCTCTCTCCCTCTCATTTCCACACACCTCAAGCATTAGCTCTCCCTTCTCTCTAGATTTTCTCTCTCTAGAACCCTCTCGAGGCATTTCCGGAGTTTCGAGCGTCTTTAGTAGAATTCCGAGCGTTCTAAATCTTCTTTAGAATCCCTCCGAGGCATTTCCGGAGTTTCGAGATTTTGTAGAGTGAAGGGCTGCCAAAACGCACCCACTTTATTGAGAGTTAATACAAAAAGCTTGCTTCGAAGGTGCAAAATTCTCTCTTCTTACTTTTACCGCTTTAATTACAAATGCTCGCAATAGAAATTAGGGCCATGTAGTCATATTTTTAAATACCGCAAAATAAAAAGGGCAAAAGCATTATTTTCTAGTTCATTTACCAATAAAATAAGTCGGCTCGTCATAGGGAACACTGAAAGGGGCGTCGTAAAGGGGCTAATACCCCCTTTACACGTAACTAACTCCCTTACCCAACTCTGGTTTTAATGGACCAAAGTTGGTTTTCGAAAACCAACGCCTTTTTTACCCCTTTTCCGATGTTTCCGGTAAAAACATCGGTGGCGACTCCATAGAACCCATAAAAAAGTCTTTAGGGTTAGCCCGATTATCGGACAACCCAAAGACACATTTTCGAAAACCTCGCTTTAAGTTAGCCCGGTTATCGGACGACTAAAAGCGTTGTAACCAATAAAAAACGCGATTACGAAAGAAATAAAAGAGTCGGAAAACCATCGCGTCGCTCCGACCGCCATTATCCCCCTTTCGGGACGGCGGCGACAGATGGGGACTTCACTGGGGAATTGATGTTGATCCCATTTAGTGATGGGCCAACTCAAAATATATAAATGAACCAAGAAACATGCTTTTGCCCTTACCTTGTTTTATAACATGCTTTATTTGAATGGCTTTAATAACTGTTGTTTGTTTATTATGCAATTGTTTGAAATAAAAATTGCACACCAACCTTTGCACACAACAGTTCCCCCTATACCCGGGGGCAAGTGAGAAACCCATAGGGAGCGGGTGGCAGGTACGGTTCGCTGCGTGAGGGCCTTGCGCCCACCGGTGTGATCGGAAACCACCACTCAAGGTGATAACCTTCCTCCTTTGGCAATAAGACCGACTATGGCCCTAGTGCTAAGCATGGTCGGATGCACGGGGAGTCGGGGACCCTATAATGGGGGCACCTTGGGGGCCTTTAGCCTGGTGAGAACAGGTTAGAACCTAGCCTAGCCAATGCACTTTTCTGCAGGAAAACCCTACCTCGTGATAAATGAAGACTCGCCTGTTCGGGGATGTTCGAATTGTGTGTGCATTTGTTTGCTGCATTTGTTTGTTACATTGCATAAACAAACAACAAAACAAAAACCACGAAAAATATTTTTCCCAAATAAACACCCTTATCTCGGACGATCTGCCTTTTAGCTAGCCCGATTTCGGGTTCTTTGTAAGCTAAGTAGCCACGCAGTTCCGACGAAGAGATAAGGGACGTTAAACAATTGTTTTTTCGCATAAAGCCATATTTTATCTCGGACGAGTCTGCCTTTTAACTAGCCTGGTTTCGGGTTCTTTGTAAGCTAAGTAGCCACGCAGATTCAGACAGAAGAGATAAAAGGCTATAAAAATAAAACATCAAATAAAAATCAAAGTACCAAAAAATAATAATAAATAAATAAAACAACTTTTGACAAAATCAAATCATACATGAGCGAAGAAAAACCAAGAGAGAAAAATAAAAAGTGATAGCGCATTCAACATCATTTAAACAAAATCTCTCATGCATAAGCATACTCGTTTTAGTTTAAACACTCAACATGCATTAAATAAAAACTTTTTGGGCATTCTAGAAAGTGGCTGGTCCTCTCCCTACTCGTACTCGTGCGCAAAAAGTAAAGGCAATGGAAAAATTAGAGGAGCAGAACCGAAAACTTTCTGCGGAAGTCGACACCCTTCGGGAGCAGGTAGCCCAACTGATGGAGGTCATACGCCAAGGCCAGAGCAAGGGCGGTGAGGGCCAAGCTGAGCATATCCCTCCTCATGAGGAGGAGGAGGAGGAGGAACACTTCTATGGCGATAAGGATGTTAAGACGGCTCACATCCTTACCCCAGAAATATCCAAACAACAACTCTCCGCCCTGGAGGAGAGGCTCAAGGCGGTCGAAGGGCATAACTTCGACGTCAAGGAGGCTGCGGATATGTGCCTGGTGAAGGACATCCACTTCCCTCCCAAATTCAAGGTCCCGAACTTCCCAAAGTACGCCGGGCTGACCTGCCCCAAGAACCATCTTACGATGTACTGTCGTAAGATGGCTGCCTACGCTGACAACGAGAAACTCCTGATTCACTGCTTTCAGGAGAGCCTGGCAGACGCGGCCCTCAACTGGTATATGCAGTTGGAGAGAGGGCAGGTCCGAAGCTGGAAACAATTGGCTGATGCTTTCCTTCGTCGCTATCGGTACAACATTGATCTGACCCCTGATAGGTCAGATCTCAGATCCCTGAGCAAGAGGAACGACGAATCCTTCAAAGCATATGCCCAGAGATGGAGGGAATTGGCGGCCCAGATGGAGCCTCCTTTGACAGAAAAAGAGACAGTGGCTATGTTTATCGACTCATTGACTGGAGCGTACTACGACAAGGCTATAGCCAGTACCTCCAACCTTTTCTCAGACATAGTCACTGTGGGGGAAAGAGTGGAGCAAGGTCTGAGGAGCGGGAAGATAGCACAGTCTTCCCAGACTGCACCCTCATTCAGAAAGCCTACCGGCAAGAAGAAGGACGAGTCTGTACATGCAATCAACTTCGCCACTCCTTCTTCTGCCCCATCAACGGCTAGGCAACCTCGCAAGAAGGAAAGGAAGTTCACTCCCATCACCACTTCCTATGGATTGCTGCTACCCCAGCTGTTGGAGGCTAAGCTCCTGACCTGCGCACCTCCCAAAAAACCATTGGAGCCTCCCTATCCTGAATGGTACAAGCCGAACGAGAAATGCGCTTACCATTCAGGGGCACCCGGGCACTCTACAGAGAACTGCTTGACCCTTAAATATCGGGTTCAAGAGTTAATCGACGCCGGGTGGATAACTTTCGACGCTTCTGCTTCTGCCGCCGACGCCAAACCTCTATCCAAGCCAGAGTAGCAGAGAAGGAGGACGGGGAGGATCAGCCCCTAGTTTTTTTATGATTTTCTCTGTACTTCCTGCGATCCCCGCCCGTGGCCGCAGGAATCTTTGATTAAAGGGCTTGTACATACATTTTCATCTTTCATTAATACATGAGGCATTTTTTGGTCATATTCATTCTTTTCTCTCTTCTATTTATTATTCTTTCAAAAGTAAATCAAATAATAAAATCTATGACTAAAAAAAAGAACCTAAAACACGTCATGTCTATAATTGATGAATCTTTGTGGACCCTGGAAACGGAAAGCGAATGGGTCGAGTCCGACAGTGAGCAGGAGACCATTTCTCCGGACGTGCGAGAGAATGCTAGAAAAGGAAACACACATCATACGACCACATGAGGAAGAAATAGAAGCGAGTCAATTTGGGAAAAGGGGATGAGGAGAAAAAGGTGAACATTGGCACCCAAATGAAGAGCAATGTAAAGGAGGGATTGGTCCAACTTCGAAAGAGTATATAGATGTGTTTGCTTGGTCTTATCACGACATGCCTGGGCTTGACACGAGTATAGTGGAGCATAGGTTGCCACTAAAAGAGGGGTTCCGACGGTAAAGCGAAGCTTAGAAGAATTAAGCTCGACTTGGTCTTTAATGATAAAGGAGGAGATACAAAGGCAAGCTGGATGCTAATTTCCTTGTGGTCTCCAAATACCCGGAATGGTTAGCCAACATAGTGCCAGTCATGAAAAAGACCAGGAAGGTCGGGGTTTGCGTGGACTATAGGGACCTCAATCGAGCAAGTCCTAAGGACGATTTTCCCCTACCACATATAGACACGCTGGTAGACCATACTACTACCAATACGCTTTATTCCTTTATGGATGGGTATGTGGGGTACAACCAGATCAAGTTGGCCGTTGAGGATAGAGAAAAAACCTCCTTCATCACACCATGGGGCACCTTTTGTTACCGTGTGATGCCATTTGGGCTAAAAAATGCAGGGGCGACCTATCAAAGGGCTATGGTTACGCTTTTTCATGACATGATCCACAAAGAAATAGAAGTATATGTGGATGACATGATAGCCAAGTTTAGGAATGAAATGGACCACATTCTTTACCTCAGAAAACTCTTTGATCGACTCTGGAAGTATCAACTTAAACTTAACCCGGCAAAGTGCACTTTCGGAGTGCGATCAGGAAAGCTCTTAGGGTTCATTTTCAGCGAAAGGGGAATTGAGGTGGACCCTGACAAAACCAAGGCAATTTTGGAAATGCCCCCACCAAGCACAGAAAAGGAGGTCAGAGGTTTTCTAGGCCGAATAAATTACATCGCCCGTTTCATCGCACAGTTAACAGACAAATGTATACCCATCTTTAAACTGTTGCGCAAAAATCAACCAACGGTGTGGAATGAAGAATGCCAACAGGCGTTTGATAAAATCAAAGCCTGTTTAACTAATCCATCGGTATTGGTGCCACCTGTTGAAGGGAGACCTCTAATACTATATTTGTCAGTTCTCGAAGAGTCAATGGGATGTGTGCTCGGCCAACACGATGAAACCGGAAAAAAGGAACGAGCCATTTACTATCTCAGTAAAAAATTCTCAGATTATGAAACCCGTTATACACCATTCGAAAAAACATGTTGCGCATTGGTGTGGGTCACTCAGCGTCTCAGACAGTACATGGCTCGACATACAACATGGTTGGTCTCTAAAATGGACCCAATCAAATACCTCTTCGAGAAGCCCATCTTGACTGGAAGAATAGCTAGGTGGCAAGTTCTCCTCTCAGAATTTGACATTTATCCACGTCACCCAAAAAGCTATCAAAGGAAGTCCCCTAGCGGATTATCTAGCTCATGGATCCACAGACAAATACCAGTCCGTACAAGACGACTTCCCCGATGAGCACATCATGCACATCGAACACGAAGAGACCAAAGAAGAGATGTGGACCATGTTCTTCGATGGGGCTGCCAACATGCTTGGACACGGGGTAGGAGCCATTTTGATATCCCCTGAAAAGAAACACATCCCTGTAACGGCTAGGCTCAATTTCGATTGCACCAATAACATGGCCGAATACGAAGCATGTGCGTTGGGAATCCGAACGGCTTTAGATCATGGGGTCACTAAGCTCAAAATATTCGGTGACTCATCCCTCGTCATCTATCAACTTAAAGGTGAATGGGAAACCCGGAACTCCAAATTGATCCCATACCTAGAGTACATCCGTGAATTGGTCTCAAGAATGGAAAGCGTCACCTTCTAGTACATCCCAAGGGAGGACAATCAAATCGCAGACGCCCTTGCCACCCTATCATCCATGTTTTCCCTAGATCAAGAACATGAGATGCCGATTATTCAAGTGAAATTACATGATAAACAAGCTTTCTGCATGGCAGTAAATGGCGAGCGCGACCAAAACCCTTGGTATCATGATATCAAGCAATATCTCATGAGGGGCGAATATCCCGAGGGAATTAGCGACAATGATAAGCGGGCCATTCGAAAAAGGGCTGTGGGGTTCACGTTGATTGAAGGAACCCTCTACAAGAGAAGCCGCGACTCCACTCTGTTAAGATGTGTGGATCAAGAAGAAGCCCAAAACCTGATAAAAGAAATCCACAAGGGAGCTTTTGGGACCCACGCACCTGGACATGTCATGGCCAAAAAGATTTTAAGGGCAGGATATTTTTGGTCCACGATGGAAGCCGATTGCCACCAATATGCCAAGAGGTGTCACAAGTGCCAAATTTATGCTGACAACATTCATGTGCCGCCCGCACCTCTCAGTAACTTGGCTACACCATGGCCATTTTCTATGTGGGGCATGGATGTCATCGGACCCATCGAACCCAAAGCATCTAACGGCCATCGCTTCATCTTGGTAGCAATCGACTATTTCACCAAGTGGGTTGAGGCAGCGTCATACGCACATGTAACTCGAAAAGTAGCGACCACCTTCATCAAGAAAAACATCATATGTCGGTACGGCATCCCTCATAGACTCATTACTGACAATGGGACCAATCTCAATAATAGAATGATGGAGGAGTTATGCCGAGATTTCAAAATACAACACCACAATTCCTCTCCGTACCGACCAAAGATGAATGGTGCAGTAGAGGCAGCCAATAAGAATATCAAAAGAATCATCCAGAAAATGGTAGTGACCCATAAGGATTGGCATGAACTACTTCCCTTTGCTTTACATGGCTACCGAACATCGGTACGAACCTCCACAGGGGCTACCCCGTTTTCTCTCGTGTACGGAATGGAGGCTGTGCTGCCAGTAGAAATCGAAATACCCTCCCTGCGAGTTGTCATGGAAGCAAAGTTGACGGAAGCTGAATGGGTCCGAAACCGGTATGATCAGTTGAACCTAATTGAAGAGAAACGGCTGGACGCCATATGTCGGGGGCAGGCTTATCAAAGGAAAATCAAGAAAGCCTATGACAAAAAGGTCAATCCTCGCACTTTCCAAGAGGGCGATCTGGTGATAAAGAAGCTGCTCCCAGCCCAGAAAGACAAAATTGGGAAGTGGACACCAAACTACGAGGGACCCTTTGTGGTCAAAAGAGCTTTTTCAGGAGGAGCCCTCATCCTCACTAACATGGACGGAGAAGAGCTCCGATACCCTATCAACTCAGATGCGGTGAAAAAATATTACGCCTAAAAGACATTGCTCATGACCCGTCAGGACGAAAACTCGCAAAGAGCGTCCTGGGCAAAAGATAGGGTCTACATCCCTCGCTAGGATACGTCCTAGGCAAAAATTAGAGGTTCCCAAAAAAAAAAAAAATTAATATATATATATATATATATATAATAATAGAGCAATGATTACCTTAGCCGAAAACCGCAAAGGCGACTAAGGTGATACCCTCACCAAGCAAGCGGACTTCGCATAGTCTTCACTCCGGGCTCGAGCATCTCAATCGAAGTAACCAGGCGAAACAGGGAAACAGAGATCACAGACATGATCGTGACACCCTCATACAGTTTAGCCAACCTTGGCCAGCCTTGCTTACAAATTCCTTTGTAAACCCCCATGTAAAAATAAACCAGTTGTTTATGCATCAATAAAAATTGTCTTTTCTCTCTTTACCTACTTGTGTGAATGCCTCTGTATTAACGAAATATCAACATTCATAAAACAAGCAATTCGAGAAAACATAAAAAACAAGAACGAAAATCATCAACCAGGGTCGCCAAAAGTAAAAAGAGCAAAGATAGCCCGCTAGATCGAAAACCCGCAAAGGGCGGTCTAGGCAACAAATAAGGCTTTCATAAAAAGAAAAAAGAAGAGCCCAAAAATAATATGAAAACCCGCTAGATTGAAAACCCGAAAAGGGCGGTCTAGGCAAAAGATAGGGTTAAAACAAAAAGTACAAAAAACAAGCCACGAGAAAACAAAAATAAGAAGAAAGGAAGTACCGGTCACTTTCTAGATGCCTTAAAAAAAAAATTGCATCAACAGCATCCACACACAAATAGTCACACGAATAGGACTTTGTCAGGATCAAAACAAACAAACATACTTCATAACATAAAGCATTCATCTTCATGTTTGCATCAAGATACCCCAGGTAAAACCTTGTCGAATGGTACATCCACCAAACTTCGACTACCAAACAGAAGTCGATCAAACAAACAAGATCCACCCGACCGATCAGCAAGGGTCAGGCAATTACCAAAAGAGTCAAAAACAAAGAATCCCCAGCGACCAACGAAGCTGGATGAAACAAAAGAGTCCCCAACGCAACCCGGACGACCATCAAAAGTCCAAACTCATCTACCAAACAGAAGACACTCCAGGAGCCAGCGCATGAGCTACCCGAGCAGTAAGCCGCCGCTACCACCAGTCCTACGCAGTGGACTGTACTAGCCTGATAGGGGGTTCATACCTATCAACCCACACATGCGAGAGCGCCTGGACGGCGCATGGGCCACCTGAACTGTAAGCCGCCACCACCGCCAGTCCTACACTGAGGATTGTACCAGCCTGATAGGGGGTTTATACCTATCAACCTACGCACACGATTGCACCTGGATCCCCAGTGAAGCTGCAGCTACCACCCTGATGGGGGGTCGTACCCATCCAGTCCCACACAACGGACTGTACACTACCACCCAGATGGGGGGTTCATACCCATCCGGTCCCCAAGTGGAGTAACCAACGGACTGCACACTACCACCCTGATGGGGGGTTCATACCCATCCAGTCCCACACAACGGACTGCACACTACCAGCCTGATGGGGGGTTTATACCCATCAACCGAAGGATCGGTCACCGTCAAAAGGGGTATCCAGAGGTTCTACCATGTGTTAACCAAAGGGATCGGCTACGTCATAAGTAGTATCCTGAAGGCGCACGACACAACATCTTTTCCCCAGAGGATCATCCGCTGCAAAGGGTGAACGATCTGAAGGACCAACCGGGCAAGAGGGTCAACTCCTTTACCTTCCTATCGATCTGTCTGGCACAACAGGCCAACAGCCGATTAGTCAGGTAAAGGGGGGGCAGCTGTAGACCCCAAATCTTGCCCGGCCTCCAAATAAAGGACCAGAAGACCACTATTTGAAGATGGAAGAAGCCTAACAAGCCATTAGGAGAGACTATTAGGCTCCCATACTAGGATAGGAGGTGTTTTCTGCATAGAAATAAGTTTTCTCGCCTTTAAGGGTCGAGAACGCCGTCTGGGACGCCCAGAACGCTGTCTGACCTCATGGAAAAGGCGAGAACGCCGTCTTGCCAAGCGAGATGGCGTTCCGGCCATCTCGCGAAGGAGTAGACGGCGTTCCGGACCGACCGGACGGCGTTCGCCCCTTTCGAGCAAGCCCGGACGGCGTTCCGATCGTCCGAGACGGCGTTACGGCCCTGTCGGACGAGAACGGCGTTCGGACCCCGCCGAGCCCGAAAACCTATAAATAGGGGCTCTCTCCCCCTCATTTCCACACACCTCAAGCATTAGCTCTCCCTTCTCTCTAGATTTTCTCTCTCTAGAACCCCTCCGAGGCATTTCGGAGTTTCCGAGCGTCTTTAGTAGAATTCTGAGCGTTCTAAATCTTCTTTAGAATCCTTCCGAGGCATTTCCGGAGTTTCTGAGATTTTGTAGAGTGAAGGGCTGCCAAAACGCACCCACTTTATTGAGAGTCAATACAAAAAGCTTGCTTCGAAGGTGCAAAATTCTCTCTTCTTACTTTTACCGCTTTAATTACAAATGCTGCAATAGAAATTAGGGCCATGTAGTCATATTTTTAAATACCGCAAAATAAAAAGGGCAAAAGCATTATTTTCTAGTTCATTTACCAATAAAATAAGCTGGCCTGTCATAGGGAACCCGAAAGGGGCGTCGTAAAGGGGCTAATACCCCCTTTACACGTAACTAACTCCCTTACCCAACTCTGGTTTTAATGGACCAAAGTTGGTTTTCAAAAACTAACGCCTTTTTTACCCCTTTTCCGATGTTTTCGGTAAAAACATCGGTGGCGACTCCATAGAACCCATAAAAAAGTCTTTAGGGTTAGCCCGGTTATCGGACAACCCAAAGACACATTTTCGAAAACCTTGCTTTAAGTTAGCCCGGTTATCGGACGACTAAAAGCGTTGTAACCAATAAAAAACGCGATTACGAAAGAAATAAAAGAGTCGGAAAACCATCGCGTCGCTCCGACCGCCATTATCCCCCTTTCGGGACGGCGTCGACACCTCTTATAGGTTGATTTCCCATTTCTTGGGGATATCAGTTTTTTGCTTGCCTTAGGCATTCTTGGGAGTGAAGGTTTTGCACTTCGCTGGGGATATTCCTATTGGGTGTTCCAGATGGTTAACTCCCTGAGGATATGAATTTTGTATTTTGCCTTTTGATGGTAGGCTTGCTGGGGGATTTTCTTTTTGGTGATCCACCAGGGATTTGGTTGTTTCCTGGGGATCTATTTTGAATTGCCCCCTAGGGAGGGATGAAGTTTTTGACTCCTTATTGGATGTTGTTGTTTGAGTTGGCTTTGCCTATGCTCTTATTCCTGCTGGGGAATGGGTTTATATGTGCGCCTTTTATGCACATTGGCTTTTTCTTTGGATGAAAATATTTTTTTTTCTCTTTTCTTTTTGGTGATCCCTGGGGAATTTTTCTCTTGGGGATCTAATCCTTGATTAGTTTTGAGCTTCTGACTTTGTGAGGCTCTTTATTGAGCGGAATGAAGAGATTTTCTTTTTCTCTTGGGATTCACCGAGGAGTTTGTCAGCTTCCTGGGGATCCAAATTTGATGATGGAGTCTTGGCTCCTGGCTTTGTAAAGCTCTTATTTGAGCTGGAAGATGGAAAAATTTTGTTTTCCTTTTTGAAGATTCACCAAGGAGTTTATCAGCTTCCTGGGGATCCAATTTTGATGATGGAGTCCTGGCTCCTAGCTTTGTGAAGCTCTTATTTGAGCTGGAAGATGGAAATTTTCTTGTTTTCCTCTTTTTGTAGACTTTTCTTGATGTGCTTTACTTGGAGATTTTTTTATTTGGCCTTTTTTTGTTGGGGCCTCTATTTGGGGAATGAAAGTTTTTCTTTCTTTCTTTTTCGTTGCCCCCTGATGATATGGAGGATTTGGCTCCATACTTTTTTGATGGACTCTTGAGTAGTCCCTATTCTCCTTATTCTCCTTTCGGGAAGTGGCGGAGATTTTGGATGAGTGTGCTTGATGACTCATGTGGTGATGAAGCTGAGTCGTGAGATAATCTTTTTGTCTTGCCTCTGGAGTAGGCAAGGATCCTCTTGGGGATGGTTGAGCCTTTCCATTGGATTTTTCATGTTGATGATTTCCTTCTTTTTTCTGGATGGAAGGATGTTGATTAGAGATATTTTCTTTGAACCTCCTTATTTGGAATGGTTGATGACTCATGTGGTGATGTTGAGTCGTGACGTAATTTTTTTTTTGCCTCAAGAGTAGGCAAGGATTCTCTTGTGGATAACCAATCTCTTTTTATTGGCTTTTTTATTTTTGATGTACCTTCTTTTATTGGTGTAGAAGGTTGATGGTTGGAGCTAGTTTTCTTGGAGCTCTTTATTCTGCTGGAATGATTTTGATTTCACCTTTCGCGATTTTGATTTTCATTTAGAGGCTGGATTTTGGCGCCTTCTATTTTCAATCATAAGCATGGAGACTATCCTCCTTATATGCATGTTTATTATTCTTGTTTGAAGAAAATTATTTTTCTTGATTTTGACAAAGTCGTATTATGCAACTACTTTGTGTGTGAATGTCCTAAATGCAATCTAATGTTTATTTATTTTTGATGCATTTAGAAAGTAACTGGCCTTCTCCCGTTGGCTTCTTATGAATACGCCGATGGGCTCCTCCATGAAGATGGGCTCATCTTTTTATCCATCTCTTGTTTTTAGCCCTATCTTTTGCCTAGACCACCCTTTACGGGTTTTCAATCTAGCGGGCTGCCTTAATTTTTGCCTAGAATATCTTAGGGGGATTTTGCCTTATCTTTTGCCTAGACCGTTCTTTTGGGATTTCCGATCTAGCAGGCTACCCTGATTTTTACCTAAAAATATCCTAGCAGGCATTTGTTATTTTCTTATTATTTTTTATATGCTTCCCTTTTTTAGATGCACGCTTGATCTTTGATTAAAGGTCTTTGCGCATATTTATGATTTATCAATAAAGAGGCATTTCCATAATATTTGGTCAAGAGAAAGGAAATGAAAAGGAATTTTATTGATAAATGAACAAAAGTTTTATTTCTTTTATAGAAGGATTTCAAAAGTATTTAGAAGAATGGGTGGTCAGGGTTGGCTATACTGTTTAGGCTTATACAGTCATGTCTATGATATCTGCCCCCTGGTTCTCTTAATTGCTTCAGTTGAGATGCCTGAGCTCAGAGTGAAGACTATGCAGACTGCTTGCTTCTGGAAGAATGTTACTTTAGCCGCCTTTTCGGTTTTCGTCTAAAGTAACCATTGCTCTTAGTTTCTCTATTTTTTTATTTACTTTTTTTTATTACCTCTACTTTTTGCCTAGGACGTATCCTAGCGAGGGATATGGACCCTATCTTTTGCCCAGGAATGTCCTTTGCGGATTTTCATTCCTGACGGGTCTTGAGCAATGTCTTCAAGCATAATACTTCTTCACCGTACCAGAGTTGATTAGGTGTCGAAGTTATTTTCCATCCATATTGATGAGGATATGAGCCCTTTCCGAGAAAGCTCATTTGACCATAAAGGGTCCTTCATAGTTCACTGCCCATTTTCCAATTTTATTGTTTTGGGCCGGAAGCAACTTATTTACCATTAAATCCTTCTTTTGGTAAATATGAGGGTTGACCTTTTTTCGTAAGCCTTTTTTATTTTCCTTTGATAGGCTTGCTCACGACATATAACATTCAGCCGTTTTTCTTCCATAAGGTTTAACTGGTTATATCGGTTTTGAACACGTTCAGCCTCTGTTTAGTTTACTTCCATCATCATGTGCTTTTGTCAACATGATTAGTTGTACCGATTTGCCGTCTTGGATATTTGCTATAACCGAAGGGTAATTATTTTGATTGTAGAGCAATTGTCATGTCAATGCCCCTCTTCCTTTCCTTAGGGATTTCAATCCTCCTATTGATCACTATATTTCCACATTTCCCAGTCAACTACTTGAATGCTTTGTGGTGAAGGGTCAAGAGAATAGAAGGAAAGGGATTTATTGCAAAGGCTTGTGTTTTAGTGAGATTTTTTTTTTTTTTTGAAATAATATTTTTTGTAAGAATGGCTAGCCAGGGTTGGTCAGTGTTTAGGCTAGTTCAAACAAACGTTTTGTTTTAATGAGGTAGCGTCTTCAGCTGATTACTTTATGACTGATTAACATTCCTAGTCTGCCTAGGATTTTGCCCTTTTATCTTTTTGTCTTGGCCTTTGACCATGACGGGCTTCTTTTAATAATAATTTCTTTTCTCAAACATTGTCGAAACACGATTTTCTTATTCGTGTCTCTAGCTAATCAATCATGTTAACTTTGGCTTCATTTTGTGTATGGCGTTTTGATTATTTTGACGCATTTTGGAACAAAACGTTTGTCTAAACAGGGTTATTTAATGGGGTATAAACATGTTTAGCAGGAAAAGAAGCAGATAGTAAGAATAGCATTCTTTTATAATTTCAGGGAAATGCGTGCCCTAAAGATGCTCGGGGGTCGGGCACACCCGAGGAGTGATCTCTAATAGTCATTGGGTTTACATCCCTTAGAATCAGAAGAAGGACATCTAATGACTAATGCTACCCTTGATGCTAATATCCCTCCTTTTTGGAAGATCGTCTTTTTAAGGTACGGAGGGGAGACTTCCCTTTTCATCATACAACTTGTCCTTTTGTAGGGTTGTTCTTTAAAGGATTATCCTTAAAATCTAGGATGTCTCTTATTCCTTGAACATCCTTTCCAAGCCCTTGCCTGGGCTGTATCCATATCTCTTCATTATATGGGCCATTTTTAAACTGCTAGGATGTCTTTCCATATTTTCAAATGTCTTCTTCAGCCGCATCCATTTAAGGTATGGTAGACGGTTCGCTGATTCGAATCTAGTCTTTAACTTGAACAATGATCAATTTGTCGCCTACCACGAATTTGATTTTTTGGTGGAGCGTTGAAGAAACTGCTTTAGCACTTTGAATCCAAGGTCTGCTCAATCTTCCCCTTGGATTTTTTTCTTTTTCCTCTTTGGTTTCTTTATTTTTCCTTTGTTTTTAGGAGCATTATCTTGTAGATCCTTGGGGAATAAATTCTTTTGCTTCTCGTCGTGCCCCCAATACCGACTATATTGGAGATATCTTCATTGACGAAAAATTCTCGTGATCCCGCAGGGGAAATGGTCCCCTCCTCACTGTCTGACTCAATCCATTCGCCTTCGGCTTTCGGATCCCGCAGGGAGTTTTCAATCACAGACATGACTGTTTATATGGTCTTTATTTGGGTCTAGATTTTTTATTTTGGAGAGAGAAAAGAATGAGAAGCATATGAATATTATGAAAAATGCCTCATTTTATTGATGAAAAGAGAAATATATACAAAGCCCACTTTAATCAAAAATCTCGTGATCAAGGGCGAGGATCACGAGAGATACATCGGAAGCTTGAATATATTTTTTATTTCTTTTAACCAAAAGATACACAAAATGGGGAGCCCTAGTTAGCTGGCCTTCTCTACCTAAGCTCACTATTCTGGTTGTGATAGAGGTTTGATGTTTACGTTTGAGTCGGGAGCATCGAAAGTAATCCACCCGGCATTCAATAATTCTTGAACCCTATATTTCAGGTTGACGCAATTCTCCATGGAATGCCCAGGAGCACCTGAGTGGTAATCACATTTTTCGTTGAGTTTGTACCAACCGGGGTAAGGTGGATCTTTCTTCTTTGGAGAGATACGCGTTAAGAGCTTGGCCTCTAAAAGCCTTGGCAGCAGACTCCCATAAGAGATTGGGATGGGAGTGCATTTCTTCTCTTGTCTGCCTGACTGTCCAGCTGATTGTGAAAAGGAAGAAGGAGTAGCAAAGTTCATGGTATTTACACTTCCCTCTTTTTTCTTGCCAAAGGACTTCTTGAATGATGCGTGGGATTTCTTAAACTTGGGAGGGAATCTAGTATTTTTGACATCGGTTACCTCCTCCTTTACATCAAAGTTGTATCCCTCTAATGCCCTTAATCTCTCCTTTAAGGCAAAAATTCGTTGCTCAGAGACCGTATTGTGGAAGCATTGCTGATACATTAGCTCCGTCAACTGCGCTATTTTTTCCTTTATGACATTAAGCTCAGCGGTGAGCATACGGTTATGCTCCTCTAATTTCTCCATCTTCTTTGCTTTTTGAGCGCGAGTGAGAACAAGTAGAAGACCAGTAACTTTCTAAATGATTTAAAGATTTTTATTATTATAGATTTTTTATTATGAATGATTAGTGTGAGATATAGATATGTCTTAGACAATAGCTTTGGTATCTTCTCAAAATCCTATGTTTTAAGGGAGTACCATACCCACCTCAGTGTGCTAACTTCCCTCTTTTTTTTTTAAAGGTTGTCAACATACCTTAGCGCACTTATCTCTTCTAGGAAGGTGATAAACGCACTTGGGTCTCTTTCGCTATTGTCTAAGGATATCTAATGCATCCTAGAATGAATGTGCTTTATGCATGCACTACAAAAATATTTTTTATGACAGCAAATATTGAAAGAGGAATAACTTTTGACTGGGTTGTCCGATTTGGACGCACAACATGTCAAAATGAAGATAAAAGGGTGAAGAACCCAGCTACAAATGCCGTAGGCGATTTGGCCCAGTAATTTTCCCAAAAAACGCTCCTAAGACCCATTTTTTGGAGGTTTATTAAAATGATGTGCATGCATACTTTTCTTAGTGTATTTATTTTCTCTCTTAGTTTTACCACTTATTGGATGATGTGGTATGAATGATACGACTTTGCCAATAATCTTTTATTATAAAAGGTATTTATGGTTTAAATTGTTTTTATATTTTTTTATGACCCTTTATCTCTTCTGTTGGTCAACGTGGCTACTTAGCTTGCAAAGAACCTGAAACCAGGCTAGCTTAACTGAAGATTGTCCGAGATAAAGGTCTTTTATCTTTTCACTTTTTGTGATTTTAGGGTTTTTCATTTTTTGTTTGTTATATGATTACCCTATGCTAATGCATCAATACAAATGCAGCAAATGAATGCACACACAATTCATTCACCCACGAGCAGAGCCACGCTTATTTAATCACGAGGTAGGGTTTTCCTGCAGAAACGTGCTTGGTTTGGGTGGTTCTACACTGTTCTCACCAAGGCCAAAGGTCCCCAAGGTGCCCCCATTATAGGGACCTCTCAATCTCTCAGTCCTCGGGTCATGCACGGAACTCCGTGGCGACATCCTAAGACCAAAAGAAGAGAGTTATCACCTTGAGTTGGTGGTTTCCGACAACGGTTGTAGCCCCGTGTGCCAACAAGCCGGTCGTATCTGGCACCCACTCCCTAAAGGTATTCACTCTTGCCCCCGGGTATAGAGGGACTGTTGTGTGCAAGGGTTTTGTGTGCAATTTATATTTCAAACAATTTGCAGAAGTAATCATACAGCAGTTATTAAAGCCATACAATAAAACATACAGAAAAGGGTAAAGGCGTAATTTCAAATCTTTACTTAGTTTGAATTTATCCGTCACTAAATGGGATCAACTCTCTAGCTTCCCCAGTGGAGTCGCCATCTGTCACCGCCGTCCGTTCCGACGTCCTGGGACATCTCGAACGTTTATGCGAGCGGTCGCGAAAAGATGGTTGAGACTCGCGTTTTTTGTTTAAAGTGTGTTCATTGCTTCCGAGGCGCTCAACGCTGAACTATCCTCTAATAGAAGCAAGGTTTTCGAAAAGGGTTCTTCTGGAGTCGCCACCAATGTTTTGACCATAAACATTGGTAAAGGAGAAAAATGCATTGATCTTAATAAAAACCAAACTTGGCCATTATAACCAGAGTCGGGTAAGGGAGTTAGTTACGTGTGGGGAAGGTATTAGCACCCCACAACGCCCCTTTCGGGTTCCCTATGACGGATTAATTCATTTAAGTTAAGATTACAAGAAATTACGCGATTACCCTTATTTTATTCGTATAATAAATATGGCTATCTACATGATTTTATTTACATTTTATGAAGCAATAAAGAAAGCAGTAAAGGAGAAGAGATTTGAGAAGAACCTCCGTAGCAAGCTTTATATATCGACTCTGTTACAATAAGCACGCGTTTCGGCAATCCCTCGCTCTACAACAACTCTCCTCACGACAAAACTCGACTCGACTAAAAATTTTCTAGAAGAATCGAATGTCGGAATCTAGTTCCTTAACTGATTGTTACCTATATAAGGCAATCAGAAAGATCATTCGAGAGAGGGAGAGAAGTAGACAAGTCTTCTGAGTTGTCTGGGGTGTGGAACAGTGCCAAATGAGCTTCCAATTTATAGTTTTCGCTGCCTGCACCCTTGGGATGCGCGTCTGGAGTGGGACGGCCGTCTGGGTTGGGATGACCGTCCCAAATGCCACTTTTACATTGACTGGGACCACCTGGGGAGCTGCGACTGGCAGTCCCATTTGGGACGGCCGTCCCACTTGGCCAGGGAAGGTTGGGACGGCCGTCTCGACCTTGGGACGACCGTCTCGACCTATTTTGGCCAGCTTTCGTGTTCTGGGACTCCCGGGAAGCTTTCCTTTGTGTATTCGGACGTCATTTGATGCCAATAAACGCCCGTTGAAGCTTTATCTTCATATAGGAAGTCTTCTTGGCCTTTTATAGAGATGGCAGGCGAGCCTTGTCTTTTTATCCTTTATTGAGAGACTGTCTGAACTCCGAGTTTGTTGTAGGAGGTCTCCTTGGTTTTATTTAAGAAGTCGGGCGAACTTTATCTTCGTGTGAAGTTTCCCTAGCTTTTATTGAGAGGCCGGGCAAAATTAGGGGTCTACAGTACCTACCCTCATCCGGTATAAACCTTATTTTATAAGGCTCTGGTGGGTACCTACCCCCACCTTGGTATGAATCTGCATTTTGCTAGATTCTGATGAGTACCTACCCTCATCCGGTATAAACCTTATTTTATAAGGTTCTGGTAGGTACCTACCCCCACCTGGTATGAATCTGCATTTTGCTAGATTCTGATGAGTACCTACCCTCATCCGGTATAAACCTTATTTTATAAGGATCTGGTGGGTACCTACCCCCACCTGGTATGAATCTGCATTTTTGCTAGATTCTGATGAGTACCTACCCTCATCCGGTATAAACCTTATTTTATAAGGCTCTGGTGGGTACCTACCCCCACCTGGTACGAATCTGCATTTTTGCTACATTCTGATGAGTACCTACCCTCATCCGGTATAAACCTTATTTTATAAGGTTCTGGTGGGTACCTACCCCCACCCGGTACGAACCTGCATTTTTGCTAGATTCTGATGAGTACCTACCCTCATCCGGTATAAACCTTATTTTATAAGGTTCTGGTGGGTACCTACCCCCACCCGGTACGAACCCCGTTCTGCAAGGCTCTGATGGGTACCTACCCCCACCTAGTACGAACCCCGTTCTGTAAGGCTCTGATGGGTACCTACCCCCAGCTGGTACGAACCCCGTTCTGTAAGGCTCTGATGGGTACCTACCCCCACCTGGTACGAACACCGTTCTGCAAGGCTTTGATGGGTACCTACCCCCACCTGGTACGAACCCCGTTCTACAAGGCTCCTGTGGGTACCTACCCCCACCTGGTACGAACCCCGTTCTGCAAGGCTCTGATGGGTACCTACCCCCACCTGGTACGAACCCCGTTCTGCAAGGCTCTGATGGGTACCTACCCCCTGTAGACCCCTAATTTTGCCCGGCCTCTCAATAAAAGCTAGGGAAACTTCACACGAAGATAAAGATCGCCTAGCTAATCAATAAACACTAAGAAGACCTCCCACAACCACACGGAGTTCATCCAATTTCTCGACAAAGGCCAAAGAGACCTCCTATAACAAAGATAAAAGTTCGTCCGACATCTCAATAAGGGTCAAGAAGACTTCCTATAAGAAGATCAAGCTTCAACGGACACCTATCGGCATCGACCAACGTCCGAAAAAAGCAAGGAAAGCTTCCCGGGGTCCTAGAATGCAAAAACTGGACAAAACAGGTCGAGACCCCCATCCTAGAGTTGGGACGGCCGTCCCAACTAACCTAGGACAAGTGAGACGCGCGTCCCACATGTGGGACGCCCGTCCCAAGTCCCAGGGGGGCTGGCTCTGTGTTAAAATTGCAAGTGGGACGGCCGTCCCACCCCAGACGGCCGTCCCGACCCAGACGGCTGTCCCAAATGAGCCAGGCAGCGAAAACTATAAATAGGAGGCTCATTTGCTCATTTTCAGACCGCAGACAACTCCAAGACTTGTCTTCTTCTCTCCCTACTTCGAATGATCTCTCTGATTGCCTTTAATAGGTAACAATCAGTTAAGGAATTGTGTTCCAGCATTCGATTCTTCAGTAAAATTTTAGTCGAGTCGATATTGTAATCGAGAGAAGAGTCATTGTAGAGCGAAGGATTGTCGAAAAGCATCCTCTTTGTAAAAGACTTATAATATAAAGCTCGCTTCGGAGGTTCTTCTCAATTCTCTTCTCTTTTACTGCTTTATTTATTGCTTTATGTATGTAATGTAAATAAAATCATGTAGATAGCCATATTTAAATACTGTATGAATAAAATAGGGTAATAGCGTAATTTCTCTTAATCTTCACTTAAATGAATTAATCCGTCATAGGGAATCCGAAAGGGGCGTTGTGGGGTGCTAACACCTTCCCCACACGTAACTAACTCCCTTACCCAACTCTGGTTATAATGGCCAAGTTTGGTTTTTATTAAAATCAATGCCTTTTTCTCCTTTTCCAATGTTTATGGTCAAAACATTGGTGGCGACTCCAGAAGAACCCTTTTCGAAAACCTTGCTTCTATTAGAGGATAGTTCAGTGTTGAGCGCCTCAGAAGCAATGAACATATTTTTAACAAAAAATGCGAGTCTAAACCATCTTTTCGCGACCGCTCGCATTAAACGTTCGAGATGTCCCTGGACGTCGGAACGGACGGCAGCGACAGATGGTGACTCCGCTGGGGATCATTGAGAGTTGATCCCATTTAGTGACGAATAAATTCAAACTAAGTAAAGATTTGAAATTACGCCTTTACCCTTTTCCGTATGTTTTATTGTATGGCTTTAATAATTGCTGTATGATTATTTTTTTGCAAATTGTCTGAAATATAAATTGCACACAAAAAACCCTTGCACACAACAGTCCCTCTATACCCGGGGGCAAGAGTGAATACCTATAGGGAGTGGGTGGCAGATACGACCGGCTTGTTGGCACACGGGGCTACAACCGTTGTCGGAAACCACCAACTCAAGGTGATAACTCTCTTCTTTTGGTCTAAGGATGTCGACACGGAGTTCCGTGCATGACCCGAGGATTGAGAGATGGAGAGGTCCCTATAATGGGGGCACCTTGGGGACCTTTGGCCTTGGTGAGAACAGTGTAGAACCACCTAAACCAAGCACATTTCTGCAGGAAAACCCTACCTCGTGATAAAATAAGCGTGGCTCTGCTCGTGGATGTATGAATTGTGTGTGCATTCGTTTGCTGCATTTGTATTGATGCATTAGCATAGGGTAATCATACAAAAAACAAAATAGTGAAAAACCCTAAAAATCATAAAAGTGATAAGATAAACCAACTTTATCTCAGACAGTCTTCAGTTAAGCTAGTCTGGTTTCAGGTTCTTTGTAAGCTAAGTAGCCACGTTGACCGACAGAAGAGATAAAGGGTCATAAAAAATATAAAAACAATTAAAGCAATAAAAATGCCTTTTATAATAAAAAGATTTTTCGACAAAGTCGTATCATTCATACCATATCATCCAATAAGTGGTAAAACTAAGAGAGAAAATAATTGCAGCATGCACATCATTTTAATAAACCTCCAAAAAATAGGTCTTAGGAGCGTTTTTTGGGAAAATTACTGGGCCAATCTTCACCCTTTTCTCTTCGTTTTGACATGCTGTGCGTCCAAATCGGACAACCCAGTCAAAAGTTATTCCACTTTCAATATATGCTCTCATAAAAAATATTTTTGTAGTGCATGCATAAAGCACATTCATTGTAGGATGCATTAGATATCCTTAGACAATAGCGAAAGAGACCCAAGTGCGTTTATCACCTTCCTAGAAGAGATAAGTGCGCTAAGGTATGTTGACAACCTTTTAAAAAAAAAAAAAAAAGGAAGTTAGCACACTAAGGTGGGTATGGTACCCTTAAAACATAGGCTTTTGAGAAAATACCAAAGTTATTGTCTAAGACATATCTATTCCACACTAATCATTCATAATAAAAAAAGCTATAATAATAAAAATCTTTAAATCATTTAGAAAGTGGTTGGTCTTCTACCTGTTCTCACTCGCGCTCAAAAAGCCAAGAGGATGGAGCAATTAGAGGAGCATAACCGTATGCTCACCGCCGAGCTTAATGCCATAAAAGATCAAATGGCGCAATTGACGGAGCTAATGTATCAACAATGCTTCCACAATACGGTCTCTGAGCAACGAATTTCTGCCCTAGAAGGGAAATTAAGGGCATTAGAGAGATACAAATTTGATGTAAAGGAGGTAACCGATGTTGAAAATACTCGATCCCCTCCCAAGTTTAAGAAATCCCACGCATCATTCAAGAAGCCCTTTGGCAAGAAAAAGGAGGGAAGTGTAAACGCCATGAACTTTGCTACTCCTTCTTCCTTTTCACAACCATCTAGGCAGTCATGCAGACAAGAGAAGAAATTCACTCCCATTCCAACCTCCTATGGAAGTCTGCTACAAGAATTGATAAAGGACCATCTCCTAGCATATGTCCCTCCAAAGAAGATGGATCCACCTTACCCAGAATGGTACAAACCTAATGAGAACTGCGATTACCATTCAGGCGCTCCTAGGCATTCTATGGAGAATTGTATGGCCTTGAAGTATAAGGTCCAAGAATTGTTGAATGCCGGGTGGATTACTTTCAATGCTCCCGACCCTTAGGTGGATGACACGCCTCTATCACAACCAGAATAGTGAACCTGGGTAAAGAAGGCCAGCTAACTAGGGCTCCCCATTTTGTGTATCTTTTGGTTAAAAGAAATAAAAAATAATAATAAAAAAAAGCTTCCGATGCATCTCTCGCGGTCTCTGCTCATGGCCGCGAGATCTTTTGATTAATGGGACTCTGTATATATTTCTCTTTTCATCAATACAATGCGGCATTTTTCATACTATTCATATGCTTCTCATTCTTTTCTCTCTCATTCCAAAATAATTGAATAAAATCTAAACCCAAATATAGACCATATAAACAGTCATGTCTGTGATTGAAAACTCTCTGCGGGATCTGAAAGCCGAAGGCGAATGGATTGAGTCAGACAGTGAGGAGGGGACCATTTCCCCGGACATGCAAAGACTGTTAGAGAAAAGAAGCTTAATTGATACAGCCCCATCAGGAAAAGACTAAGGCCATCAATTTGGGACAAGGAGATAATAAGAAAGAAGAAAATATCAGTACCCAAATTGATAATATCAGAAAGGGGCAATAACACCTTTGCGTTTATTCATGCCTTGTCCTTTCCCTTATACATCGGATAAAGTTGTACTGTGGATATGCATAGAAGAATTGCCCGTCGATGAAGATGTCTTCAACATAGCCGACATTGGGGGCACAACAAAAAGCAAAAGAATTTATTTCCCAAGGAGCTACAAGATAATGCTCCTAAAAACAAAGGAAAAATAAAGAAACCGAAGAGGAAAAGGAAAAAGAATCCAAGGGGAAGATTAAGTAGACCTTGGATTAACGGTGCAAGGGCAGTTTCTTCAACGCTCCACCGAAAAATCAAATTCGTGGTAGGCTACAAGTTGATCATGGTTCAAGCTTAAGACTACATTCGAATCAACGAACCGTCCACCATACCTTAAATGGATGTGGTTGAAGAAGACATTTGAAAATATGGAAAGACTTCCTAGTAACATAAAAGTGGCCCATATAATATGGATACAGCCCAGACAAGGGCTAGGAAAGGATGCTCAAAGAATAAGAGAGCCACCAGATTTTAAGGATAACCCTTTAAAGAACAACCCTACAAAAGGACAAGTCGTACGATGAAAAGGGAAGTCTCCCCTCCGTACCTTAAAAAGACGATCTTCCAAAAAGGAGGGATATTAACATCAAGGGTAGCATTAGTCATTAGATGTCCCTCTTCTGATTCTAAGGGATGTAAACCCAATGACTATTAGAGATCACTCATCGGGGTGTGCCAGACCCCCGAGCATCTCTAGGGCACACATTTTCCCTGAAATTACAAAAGAATGCTATTCTTACTATCTGCTTCTTTTCTCACTAATCATGTCTATACCCCATTAAATAACCATGTGTTAGACAAACGTTTTGTTCCAAAATGTATCAAAATAATCAAAGCGTCATAGACAAAATAAAGTCCGCTAGGTATCCCAAAAAATGAAAAAAGGGAACCTAGACAAAAGTTAGGACACAACATAGCATCCTAGACCGAAAACCCAAAAGGGCAGACTAGGAAAGTTAATCTGTCACAAATAGGCGCCATATTATTCATTTGAAGACGCCACCTCATAAAAACAAAAAGTTTGTTTGAACTAGCCTAAACACCGACCAACCTTGGTTAGCCATTCTTACAGAAACTATTATTTCATAAAAAGAATCTCACTAAAACACAAGCCTTTGTGATAAACCCCTTTCTTTCTATTCTCTTGACCCTTCACCATAAAGCATTCAAGTAATTGACTGGGAAATGTTGAAATATGGTGATCAATAGGAGGATTGAAATCCCTAAAGGAAAGGAAGAGGGGCATTGACATGACAATTGCTCTACATTCAAAATAATTACTCTTCGGTTATAGCAAAGATCTGAGACGGAAAATCGGTACAGCTAATCATGTTGACAAAAGCACATGATGATGGAAGTAAACTTAACAGAAGCTGAATGGGTTCGAAGCTGATATGACCAGCTAAACCTTATTAAGAAAAACAGCTGAATGTTACATGTCGGGACAAGCCTATCAAAGGAAAGTCAAAAAGGCTTATGAAAAAAGGTCAACCATCACATTTACCGTAAGAAGGATTTAATGGTAAATAAGTTGCTTCCAGCCCAAAAGGATAAAATTGGAAAATGGACAGTGAACTACGAAGGACCCTTTGTGGTCAAACGAGCTTTCTCAGGAGGGGCACTTATCCTCACTAATATGGATGGAGAGGAACTTCGACACCCGATCAATTCTGATGCGGTGAAGAAATATTATGCTTGAAGACATTGCTCATGACCCGTCAGGAATGAAAACCCGCAAAGGGCATCCCTGGGCAAAAGATAGGGTCTATATCCCTCGCTAGGATACGTCCTAGGCAAAAAGAAGAGGTCAAAAAAAAGTAAGTAAAAAAAAAAAAAAGAAGAAACTAAGAGCAATGGTTACTTTAGTCGAAAACCGAAAAGGCGGCTAAAGTAACATTCTTCCAGAAGCAAGCAGTCTGCATAGTCTTCATAGACATGACTGTATAAGCCTAAACAGTACAGCCAACCCTGACCACCCATTCTTCTAAATACCTTTTGAAATTCTTCTGTAAAAGAAATAAACTTTTGCTCATTTATCAATAAAATTCCTTTTCATTTCCTTTCTCTTGACCAAATATTATGGAAATGCCTCTTTATTGATAAATCATAAATATGCGCAAAGACTTTTAATCAAAGATCAAGCATGCATCTAAAAAGAGGAAACATAAAAATAATAAAAGAATAAGTGCCTGCTAGTATATTCTTAGGTAAAAACTAGGGTAGCCTGCTAGATCGCAAACCCCAAAAAAGACAAGGCAAAAGATAAGGCAAAAGCCCCCTAAGATATTCTAGGCAAAAATTAAGGCAGCCCGCTAGATCGAAAACCCGTACAAGGCAGTCTAGGCAAAAGATAGGGCTAAAACCAAGAGATGGATAAAAAGAGGAGCCCATCATCATGGTCATAAAGGAGGAGCCCATCGGCGTATTCATAAGAAGCCAACGGGAGAAGGCCAGTTACTTTCTAAATGTATCAAAAATAAATAAACATTAGATTGCATTTAGGACATCCACACACAAAGTAGTTGCATAATACGACTTTGTCAAAATCAAGAAAAAATAATTTTCTTCAAACAAGAATAAGAAACATGCATATAAGGAGGCTAGTCTCCATACTTGTGATTAAAAACAGGAGGCACCAGAATCTTGTCTCCATATGAAAATCAAAATCGCGAAAGGCGGAATCAAAACCATTCCAGCAGAATAAAGAGCTCCAAGAAAACTAGCTCCAACCTTCTACACCAATAAAAGAAGGTAACGGAAAGGCTCAATGATCCCCAAGCGGACCCTTGCCTACTCCAGAGGCAAAACAAAAATTACTTCATGACTCAGCATCATCATCACATGAGTCGTCAACCAGAATCATTTGAAACTTCAATCAACATCCTTCCATCTAAGAAAGAAGGAAGCCATCAAAACAGAAAAGCCAACGGAAAGGCTTGATCGTCCCCAAGAGGATCCTTGCCTACTCCAGAGGCAAAACAAAAAAAGATTACCTCACGACTCAGCTTCGTCGCCACATGAGTCATCAAACAAACTCATCCAGAATCTCCGCTTCATTTCCCAAAGGAGAATAAGGACTACACAAGAGTCCATCAAAGAAAATACGGAGACAAGTCCTCCATATCACCAGGGGGCAACAAAAAGAAAAACTTTCATTCCTCAATAGAGGCCACAACGAAAAAGTCCAAATAAAAAATCTCCAAGAAGAGTATATCAAGAAAAGTCTACAAAAAGACAAAAAGAGGAAAACAAGATTTTTTCCATCTTCCAGCTCAAATAAGAGCTTCACAAAGCCAGGAGCTAGGACTCCATTATCAAATTTGAATCCCCAGGAAACCGACAGACTCCTCGGTAAATCCCAAAAAGAAAAAGAAGAAAAACTCTTCATTCCGCTCAATAAAGAGCCTCACAAAAGTCAGGAGCCAAGACTCCATCATAAAAAATCAAATCAAAGATTAGATCCCCAAGAGAAAAATTCCCCAGGGATCACTAAAAAGAAAAGAAAAAAATATACCTTTTCATTCAAAGAAAAAGCCAATGTGCATAAAAGGCGCACATACAAATCCATTCCCCAGCAGGAATAAGAGCATAGGCAAAGCCAGCTCAAACAACAGCGTCAAATAAGGAGTCAAAAACTCCATTCCTCCCTAGGGGGCAATTCAAAAAGATCCCCAGAAAACGATCAAATCCCTGGTGGATCACCAAAAAGAAAAATCCCCAACGAGCCTCCCAGCATACAAAATTCATATCCTCAGGGAGTTAATCGCCTATAACACCCAATATGAATATCCCCAGTGAAAGGCAAAACCTTCACTCCCAAGAATGCCTATGCCTACTCAGAGGCAAGCAAAGAGCCGATGTCCCCAAGAAACGGGAAATCAACCTACGCAAGAGGCAATACAAGCCCAAAGCACAAAGCTTCCAATAAAGCATCCGCCTACTCAGAGGTATTATCAAAAGCAAATATCCTCAAGAGGAGCATCAGCCTATGCAGAGGCGAAAATAACAAATATAAAGTCTTCACCACTATTGAAGCATCCGCCTAATCAAGAGGCACAACCAACAAAAATCAACAAATCCCCAGTGGATCCCTGCCTAAAAAGAGGCAATCTGCAAAAATCCCCGGCAAAAGCCGGATGGCTAAAAGAAAAAGCCAAAAACAATGAAATCCCCGGCAAAAGCCGGATGGCTAAAAGAAAAAGCTAAAACAAAGAATCCCCGGCCAAGACCGGATGGCTAAATAGCCAAAACAATGAAATCCCCGGCAAAAGTCGGATGGCTAAAAGAAAAAGCCAAAACAAAGAATCCCCGCCCAAGACCGGATGGCTGAAAGAAAAAAGCTAAAATAATGAAATCCCCGGCAAAGACCGGATGACTAAACAAAAAAGCCAAAAACAAAGAATCCCCGGTAAAACCGGATGACTAACAGAAAAGTCAAAAAGTCAAATCAAATATTCCCCAAGGAATAGGCGCATGATCAAAGACAATAAGCCGCCAAACACATCTTTAAAACCAGATGACCATAGGATGGATTACAAAAGAATACATCCTAAAGAGTCTGTCAAGATGCAGACTCGCACAAAGTGGGGGTGTAAAAACCACTAGAGTCTGTCAAGTTGCAGATTCGCACCCAGTGGGGGTGTAAAATCCACTAGAGCCTAGTCAAGATGCAGGTTCGCACCCAGTGGGGGTGTAAAATCCGCTAGAGCCTTGTCAAGATGCAGGTTCGCACCCAGTGGGGGTGTAAAAACCATTAGGGCCCGTCAAGATGCAGACTCGCACCCAGTGGGGGTGTAAAAACCACTAGATCCTTGTCAAGATGCAGGTTCGCACCCAGTGGGGGTGTAAAAACCACTAGAGCCTTGTCAAGATGCAGGTTCGCACCCAGTGGCGGTGTAAAAACCACTAGAGCCTTGTCAAGATGCAGGTTCGCACCCAGTGGGGGTGTAAAAACCACTAGAGCCTTGTCAAGATGCAGGTTCGCACCTAGTGGGGTGTAAAAACCACTAGAGCCTTGTCAAGATGTAGGTTCGCACCCAGTGGGGGTGTAAAAACCACTAGAGCCTTGTTAAGATGCAGGTTCGCACCCAGTGGGGGTGTAAAAACCACTAGAGCCTTGTCAAGATGCAGGTTCGCACCCAGTGGGGGTGTAAAAACCACTAGAACCTTGTCAAGTTGCAGGTTCGCACCCAGTGGAGGTGTAAAAAACCACTAGAGTCTGTCAAGATGCAGATTCGCACCCAGTGGAGGTGTAAAAATCACTAGAATCTGTCAAGATGCAGATTCGTACCCGGTGGAAGAATAAACCCACCAAAGCCTTATAAAATAAGGTTTATACCAGATGAGGGTAAATACTCATCAGAAAACCTAGCAAAATGCATCAAGTAGAATAAAATACTCACCAGAAGCATTACAAAAAACGGGTGCAAAAACCTTGCTTCTATTAGAGGATAGTTCAGCGTTGAGCACCTCAGAAGTAAGTACCCACAAGAGTTTAGCAAAATTCGAACTCATACCAGGTGAGGGTAAGTACTCACCAAAACCTTGCAGAACAAGGTTCATACCTAGTGGGGGTAGGTACTCACTAAAGTCTAGTAAAATACAGACTTATACCTGGTGAAGGGTAAATACTCACCAGAGCCTTATAAAAGAAGGCTCAAACCAGATAGGGGTTGGTACCTATCAAAATATTTATCATCCGGAGGATCAACAAGGAGCAGCATCCGAAGGATGACCGGGCAAAAGGGTTAACTCCTTCCCCTACCAACTAATTTTGTCGGCATATCAAGCCAACAAATTAGCTAGGCAGGTGAAGGGGGGGCAGTTGTAGACCCCTAATTTTGCCCCGCCTCTCAATAAAAGCTAGTGAAACTTCACACGAAGATAAAGATCGCCCAGCTAATCAATAAACACTAAGAAGACCTCCCACAACCACACGGAGTTCATCCAATTTCTCGACAAAGGCCAAAGAGACCTCCTATAACAAAGATAAAAGTTCGTCCGACATCTCAATAAGGGTCAAGAAGACTTCCTATAAGAAGATCAAGCTTCAACGGACACCTATCGGCATCGACCAACGTCCGAAAAAAGCAAGGAAAGCTTCCCGGGGTCCCAGAACGCAAAAACTGGACAAAACAGGGTCGAGACCCCCGTCCCAGAGTTGGGACGGCCGTCCCAACTAACCTAGGACAAGTGAGACGCGCATCCCACATGTGGGACGGCCGTCCCAAGTCCCAGGGGGGCTGGCTCTGTGTTAAAAATGCAAGTGTGACGGCCGTCCCACCCCAGACGGCCGTCCCGGCCCAGACGGCCGTTCCAAATGAGCCAGGCAGCGAATACTATAAATAGGAGGCTCATTTGCTCATTTTCAGACCGCAGACAACTCCAAGACTTGTCTTCTTCTCTCCCTACTTCGAATGATCTCTCTGATTGCCTTTAATAGGTAACAATCAATTAAGGAATTGTATTCCAGCATTCGATTCTTTAGTAAAATTTTAGTCGAGTCGATATTGTAATCGAGAGAAGAGTCATTGTAGAGCGAAGGATTGCCGAAAATCATCCTCTTTGTAAAAGACTTATAATATAAAGCTCGCTTTGGAGGTTCTTCTCAATTCTCTTCTCTTTTACTGCTTTATTTATTGCTTTATGTATGCAATGTAAATAAAATCATGTAGATAGCCATATTTAAATACTGTATGAATAAAATAGGGTAATAGCGTAATTTCTCGTAATCTTCACTTAAATGAATTAATCCGTCATAGGGAACCCGAAAGGGGCGTTGTGGGGTGCTAACACCTTCCCCACACGTAACTAACTCCCTTACCCAACTCTAGTTATAATGGCCAAGTTTGGTTTTTATTAAAATCAATGCCTTTTTCTCCTTTTCCAATGTTTATGGTCAAAACATTGGTGGTGACTCCAGAAGAACCCTTTTCGAAAACCTTGCTTCTACTAGAGGATAGTTCAGTGTTGAGCGCCTCGGAAGCAATGAACATATTTTTAACAAAAAACGCGAGTCTAAACCATCTTTTCGCGACCGCTCGCATTAAACGTTCGAGATGTCCCTGGACGTCGGAACGGACGGCGGCGACACCCCCACCTGGTACGAACCCCGTTCTGCAAGGCTCTGATGGGTACCTACCCCCACCCGGTACGAACCCCGTTCTGCAAGGCTCTGATGGGTACCTACCCCCAACTGGTACGAACCCCGTTCTGCAAGGCTCTTGTGGGTACCTACCCCCACCTGGTACAAACCCCGTTCTGCAAGGCTCTGATGGATACCTACCCCCACCCGGTACGAACCCCATTCTGCAAGGCTCTGAATAAGCCCCGTTCTGCAAGGCTTTTAGGATGACTTTTTGATAGTCAATTCTGTGGTCATTTGGTTTTGGAGATGTGTTGGCGACTTATTGTTTCTGTTCATGCACCCATTCCATGGGGAATATTTGATTTGACTTTTCTGTTAGTCGTGCGATTTTACCGGGGATTCTTTGTTTTTGGCTTTTCTTGTTTAGCCATCCGGCTTTGCCGGGGATTCTTTTGCTGGTTGCCTCTTATTTAGGCGGGAATCCACTGGGGATTTGTTGATTTTTGTTGGTTGTGCCTCTTGATTAGGCAAATGCTTCAATAGTGGTGAAGGCTTTTTATTTGCTGTTTTTCGCCTCTGTATAGGTTGATGTTCTACTTGAGGATATTTGTTCTTGATAATACCTCTGAGTAGGCGGATGCTTTTTTTGAAAGCTTTATGCTTGTATTGCCTCTTGCATAGGTTGATTTCCCGTTTCTTGGGGATATTGGCTCTTTGATTGCCTTTGAGTAGGCAGAGGCTTTTCTTGGGAGTGAAGGCTTTGTATTTCATTGGGGATATTCATATTGGGTGTTGTAAGCGATTAACTGCCTGAGGATATGAATTTGTAGTTTGCCTTTGTCGGTAGGCTCACTGAGGGATAATTTTTCTTTTTGGTGATCTACCGGGGATTTGATTGTTTTCCCGGAGATCTATTTTGACTTGCCCCCTAGGGGGAATGGAGTTTTTGACTTCTTTGTTTTGAGCTGTTGTTTGAGTTGGCTCTTATTCCTGCTGGGGAATGGGTTTATATGTGCGCCTTTTATGCACATTGGCTTTTTCTTTGGATGAAAAGATATCTTTTTTCTCTTTTCTTTTTGGTGATCCCTAGGGAATTTTTTTCTCTTGGGGATCGAATCCTTGATTAGTTTTGAGCTCCTGACTTTGTGAGGTCGCTTTATTGAGCGGAATGAAAAGATTTTCTTTTTCTCTTTTTCTTGAGATTCAACAAGGAATTTGTCAGCTTCCTGGGGATCCAATTTTGATGATGGAGTCTTGGCTCCTGGTCTTTTGTGAAGCTCTTATTTGAGCTGGAAGATGGAAATTTTCTTGTTTTCCTCTTTTTTGTAGATTTTTTGAAATGCTCTACTTGGAGATTTTTATTCGGCCTTTTTTGTGGCCTCTATTGGGGAATGAAAGTTTTTCTTTTTCTTTCTTTTTTGTTGCCCCCTGGTGATATGGAGGATTTGACTCCGTATTTTCTTTGATGGACTCTTGTGTAGTCCTTATTCTCCTTTGGGGAATGAAGCGGAGATTCTTGCATGAGTGTGCCTGATGACTCATGTGGCGATGAAGCTGAGTCGTGAGGTAATCTTTTTGTTTTGCCTCCGGAGTAGGCAAGGATCCGCTTAGGGATGATCAAGCCTTTCCGTTGGCTTTTCTGTTTTGATGGCTTCCTTCTTTTTTGATGGAAGGATGTTGATTGAAGTTGCAAATGACTCTGTTTGACGACTCATGTGGTGGTGCTGAGTCATGAAGTAATTTTTGTTTTGCCTTTAGAGTAGGCAAGGATCCGCTTGGGGATGGTCGAGCCTTTCCGTTGGCTTTTTTTTTTCGATGTACCTTCTTTTATTGGTATAGAAGGTTAGAGCTATTTCCTTGAAGCTCTTCATTCTACTGGAATGGTTTTGATTTCGCCTTTCACGATTTTGATTTTCATTTAGAGGCTGGATTTTGGCGCCTTCTATTTTCAATCACAAGCATGGAGACTATCCTCCTTATATGTATGTTTATTTTGAAGAAAATTATTTTTTCTTGATTTTGACTAAGTCGTATTATGCAACTACTTTGTGTGTGGATGTCCTAAATGCAATCTATTGTTTATTTATTTTTTATGCATTTAGAAAGTAACTGGCCTTTTCCCGTTGGCTTCTTATGAATACGTTGATGGGCTCCTCCTTTATGACCATGATGGTGGGCTCCTCTTTCATGATGATGGGCTCTTCTTTTGTTCATCTTTTGGTCTTAGGCCTATCTTTTGCCTAGACCGCCCTTTGCGGGTTTTCGATCTAGCGGGATGCCTTAATTTTTGCCTAGAATATCTTAGGGGGCTTTTGCCTTATCTTTTGCCTAGATCGTTCTTCTGGGGTTTCCGATCTAGCAGGCTACCCTAGTTTTTACCTAAGAATATCCTAGCAGGCATTTATTATTTTCTTATTTGTTATGCTTCCCTTTTTTAGATGCATGCTTGATCTTTGATTAAAGGTCTTTGCGCATATTTATGATTTATCAATAAAGAGGCATTTCCATAATATTTGGTCAAGAGAAAGGAAATGAAAGGGAATTTTATTGATAACTGAGCAAAAGTTTATTTCTTTTATAGATGGATTTCAAAAGGCATTTAGAAGAATGGTGGTCAAGGTTGGCTACTGTTTAGGCTTATACAGTCATGTCCATGATATCTGCCCCCTGGTTCTCATAATTGCTTTAGTTGAGATGCCTGAGCTCAGAGTGAAGACTATGCAGACTGCTTGCTTCTGGAAGAATGTTACCTTAGCCGCCTTTTCGGTTTTCGACTTAAAGTAACCATTGCTCTTAGTTAGTTTTTTTTTTTACCTCTACTTTTTGCCTAGGACGTATCCTAGCGAGGGATATAGACCCTATCTTTTGCCCAGGGATGCCCTTTGCGGGTTTTTATTCCTGACAGGTCATGAGCAATGTCTTCAAGCATAATACTTCTTCACCGCATCAGAATTGATCGGGTGTCGAAGTTCCTCTCCATCCATATTAGTGAGGATAAGTGCCCCTCCTGAGAAAGCTTGTTTGACCACAAAGGGTCCTTCGTAATTTGCTGCCCACTTTCCAATTTTATCCTTTTGGGCTGGAAGCAATTTCCTTATCACTAGATCCCTTTCTTGATAAGTATGAGGGTGGACCTTTTTATCATAAGCCTTTTTGATCTTCTTTTGATAGGCTTGTCCATGACATATAGCGTTCAACCGATTTTCATCGATAAGGTTTAATTGATCATATCGACTTTGAACCCATTCGGCTTCTGTTAATTTTGCTTCCATTATAATTCGCAGGGAAGGTATTTCGACCTCTATTGGCAATACAGCCTCCATTCCATATACAAGGGAGAATGGCGTAGCTCCTGTTGAGGTTCGTACAGACTTTCGATAACCATGAAGAGCAAAAGGCAACATTTCATGCCAATCCCTATAGGTTTTAACCATCTTTTGAACAATCTTCTTGATATTTTTATTGGCTGCTTCTACTGCACCATTCATTTTGGGCCGGTAGGGAGAGGAATTATGGTGTGTAATTTTGAAATCTTGACATAATTCCTCCATCATCTTATTATTCAAGTTGGTTCCATTATCAGTAATAATACGATGTGGGATGCCATATCGACATATGATATTTTTTTTAACAAAGGTGACCACTACCTTTTTAGTCACATGTGCATAAGATGCAGCTTCTACCCACTTAGTGAAGTAGTCGATAGCCACCAGAATGAATCGATGGCCATTGGATGCCTTAGGCTCAATAGGTCCGATAACATCCATGCCCCACATAGCAAATGGCCAAGGGATAGCCATAACATTGAGAGGTACCGGTCGAACATGTACATTTTCCGCATGTACCTGACATTTGTGACATTTTCTAGCATACTGATGACAGTCCTTTTCCATTGTGGACCAAAAGTATCCTGCCCTGAGGATTTTCCTAGCCATGATATGCCCTAGTGCATGAGTCCCAAAGGTTCCTTCATGTATTTCTTTAATCAATTTCTGCGATTCTTTGAGATTGACGCATCTTAACAAAGTGGAATCAAAATTCTTTTTATAAAGGGTTTCTCCTATTAACATAAACCTTATGGCCCTTTTCCGAATGATCCTTTTGTCATTGTCACTGATTCCCTCGGGGTATTCGCCCTTTGTCAAGTATCGCCTTATGTCATGATACCAAGGAGTTTTGTCTTTTTCACTGTCTATCATCATACAAAAGGCTTGTTTATTGTGTCTTTTGACTTGAATGATGGGCATTTCATGTTCTTGTCCTAATGCGAACATGGATGATAATGTTGCCAGTGCATCTGCAATCTGGTTATCCTCCCGAGGGATGTATTCCAAACTGATGTTTTCCATTTTTGAAGTCATATTACGGATGTGCTCCAGATAAGGGATTAATTTGGAATTTCTAGTTTCCCATTCACCTTTGAGCTGGTAAATAACAAGGGATGAGTCACCGAATACTTTGAGTCTAGTCACCCCATGATCTAGAGCTTCTTGAATACCTAGAGCACAGGCTTCATATTCTGCCATATTGTTTGTGAAATCAAAGTTTAATCTGGCTGTTATTGGGATATACTTCTTTTCGGGAGATATTAAAATAGCTCCGATCCCATGTCCCAATAAGTTTGAAGCTCCATCGAAAAACATGATCCACTTATTATCTTCATGCTCTTCATGTTGGATATGCATTATGTGCTCATCTGGAAAATCATCTTGGAGGGATTGATATTCGTCAGTTGGCCCATGTGCCAGATATTCTGCTAAAGGACTGCCTTTGATAGCTTTCTGAGTGACATGAACAATGTCAAATTCTGAGAGGAGTACCTGCCACCTGGCTATCCTTCCGGTCAAGACGGGTTTTTCAAACAGGTATTTGATTGGGTCCATTTTAGAAATCAACCAAGTTGTGTGTCTGACCATATATTGTCGAAGGCGCTGAGTTGCCCACACCAATGCACAACATGTTTTTTTGAGTGGTGTATAACGGGTCTCATAATTTAGAAATTTTTTACTGAGGTAATATATGGCTTGTTCTTTTTTACCCGTATCATCTTGTTGACAGAGCACACATCCCATGGACTCGTCGAGTACTGAAAGGTAAAAAATCAAGGGATTTCCTTCCACAGGTGGTACCAATACTAGTGGATTGGTTATGCACGTTTTGATTTTTTTGAAAGCTTGTTGACATTCATCATTCCAAACTTTCGGTTGGTTTTTACGCAATAACTTGAATATGGGCGTGCACTTGTCTGTTAATTGCGCGATGAACCGTGCGATGTAGTTTATTCGGCCCAAGAACCCTCTGACTTCTTTTTTTGTTCTTGGTGGGGGCATTTCTACGATTGCCTTTGTTTTATCAGGGTCTACCTCAATTCCTTTTTTACTAACAATAAACCCAAGGAGTTTTCCTGATCGTACTCCGAATGTGCATTTAGCCGGATTAAGCTTGATCTGGTATTTCCGAAGCCGATTGAATAACTTCTTTAAGTATTGGAGGTGATCTATTTCGTTTTTGGACTTGGCGATCATATCATCCACATATACTTCGATTTCTTTGTGGATCATATCATGAAATAATGTCATCATGGCCCTTTGATAAGTAGCCCCTGCATTCTTAAGTCCAAAAGGCATTACTCTATAACAGAATGTACCCCACGGCGTAATGAAAGAAGTTTTTTCTCTATCTTCAACAGCCAATTTAATTTGGTTGTACCCTGCATATCCATCCATGAAAGAATAGAGAGTATTTGTAGCGGTATGATCTACTAGCATATCAATATGTGGTAAGGGAAAATCAACTTTTGGACTTGCACGATTTAAATCCTTGTAATCTACGCATACTCTGATTTTTCCATTTTTCTTTATAACCGGCACGATGTTTGCCAACCATTCAGGGTATTTTGACACGATTAGAAAATTGGCATCCAACTATTTTTCTACTTCTTCCTTAATTTTCAAGGACCATTCTGGTTTTACTCTTCTGAGCTTCTGCTTAACAAGCCGAAATCCCTCTTTTAGTGGTAATCTATGCTCCACTATACTTTCATCAATTCCAGGCATATCATGGTAAGACCAAGCGAATACATCCACATATTCTCTTAGCAACTGTATCAGCCTTTTCCCTGACATCATCATCAATTTGGGTACCAATATTTACTTCTTTCTTATTATCTTTTTGTCCCAAATTGATGGCCTCAGTTTTCTCCTGATGGGGTTGTATTGATTGAGCTTCTTTTTCTAACAGTCTTTGCATGTTCGGGGAAATGGTCCTCTCCTCACTGTCTGACTCAATCCATTCGCTTTCGGCTTTCGGATCTTCTAGAGAGTTTTCAATCACAGACATGACTGTATGGTTATGCTTTGTTTTAGATTTCTTTATTAAATGTGTGAGAGGGAAAAGAATGACAAAGAATATGAATATTATGAATAATGCCTCGTTGTATTGATAGAAAGAAATATTTACAAAGCCCATATTAATCAAAAATCTCGTGATCATGAGCGAGGATCACGAGAAATACATCAGAAGATTTTTGATATATTTTTTATTATATATTTTTTGTATTTATTTTTATTAGATGACAAAAATGATGAGTCCTAAATTGCTGATCTTCCTTAGCCCATCCTTCATTCGGGTTTGGAAAGGGGTTGATCATCTACTTTTGGAGTAGAGGCGTCAAAGGTGATCCACCTTGCATCTATTAAATCTTGGACCTTATGTTTTAAGGCCATGCAGTTATCCATGGAGTGTCCCGGAGCATCCGAATGATAGTTGCATTTTTCGTTCGGCTTATACCATTCTGGATATGGTGGCTCCATTTTCTTGGGAGGGATGCACACAAGGAGTTTAGCATCCAACAATTTTAACAGCAGACTTCCATAGGAGGTAGGTATTGGAGTGAATTTCCTTTCCGGTCTGCGTGACTTGGTCTGCTGTGAGGAAGAAGAAGGAGTGGCAATGTTGATTGCATTCACAGTTCCTTCCTTCTTCTTTCCGAAGCTCTTCTTAATGTTTGGAGTAGAGGAATTGGAGGAAGTATGCTGTGTAATTCTTCCGCTTTTCAGACCTTGCTCTACTCTTTCTCCTATAATTACCACATCCGCAAAAAGTGTTGATGTGTTCCCTATCATTTTGTCATAATAGGGACCGGTTAGAGAATTGATGAACATGGATGTGGTTTCTTTGTCGGACAGAGGAGGTTCTACTTGTGCTGCCAATTCCCTCCATCTTTGGGCATATGCTTTGAAGGATTCATCATTTTTCTTGCTTAGCAATTGTAGATCTGCTCTTTCAGGGGTCAGATCAATATTGTATTTATAGCGACGAAGAAAAGCATCTGCCAGATGTCTCCATGTTTGGACTTGCCCTCCTTGCAGTTGCATATACCAGTTTAGGGCTGATTCAGCTAAGCTCTCCTGAAAGCAATGGATCAGGAGTTTTTCATTGTCAGCATATGCAGCCATCTTACGGCAGTACATCGTAAGATGGCTTTTGGGGCAAGTTAGTCCCATCTATTTTGGGAAGTCCGGAGTTTTGAATTTGTTAGGGAATTGGATGTTTTTAACGAGGCACATATCAGCCGCCTCTTTTACATCAAAGTTATGCCCCTCCATGGCTCTCAACCTTTCTTCAAGAGCAGTAATTTGTTGCTTTGATACTTCCGGAGCATGAATATGTACTGCTCTTGTATCAGATTGGTCATGCTCATCCTGAGGTTCCTCTTCTTCTTCTTGGTGAGAGGCTTGTCCACTCTGAGGACCCTCTTTATGGAGATTCTGTTGACGCATCATTTCTAACATCTGAGCCATTTGCTCTTTCAGCGTATTAAGCTCAGTGGTGAGCTTTCGATTTTGCTATTCTAACTGTTCCATCTTTTTAGCTTTCTCAGCTCGAGTGAGGACGGGCGGAAGACCAGCCACTTTCTAAATGATTTTAACGATTTTTATTATAGCTTTTTATTTCAAATGATTAGTGTGAAATAGATATGTCTTAGACAATAGCTATGGTATCTTCTCAAAAGCCTATGTTTTAAGGGTATCATACCCACCTTAGTGTGCTAACTTCCTTTTTTCAAAGGTTGCCAACATACCTTAGTGCACTTATCTCTTCTAGGAAGGTGATAAACGCACGTGGGTCTCTTTCGCCATTGTCTAAGGATATCTAATAAATCCTAGAATGAATGTGTTTATGAGAGACTTTATTATGATGATGTTTATGCATACTTTTCTTAGTGCATTGGTTTTCTCTCTTAGTTTTACCACTTATTGGATGATGTGGTATGAATGATACGACTTTGTCGAAAATCTTTTATTGTAAAAGATATTTTTATGGCTTTAATTTTTTTTTATATTTTTATGACCCTTTATCTCTTCTGTCGGTCAACGTGGCTACTTAGCTTACAAAGAACCTGAAACCAGGCTAGCTTAACTAAAGACTGTCCGAGATAAAGTTGGCTTATCTTATCACTTTTTATGATTTTTAGGGTTTTTCATTATTTTTGTTTGTTGTATGATTACCCGATGCTAATGCATCAATACAAATGCACCAAACGAATGCACACACAATTCATACATCCACGAGCAGAGCCACACTTATTTAATCACGAGGTAGGGTTTTCCTGCAGAAACGTGCTTGGTTTAGGTGGTTCTAAACTGTTTTCACCAAGGCCAAAGGTCCCCAAGGTGCCCCCATTATAGGGACCTCTCAATCTCTCAGTCCTCGGGTCATGCACGGAACTCCGTGTCAACATCCTTAGACCAAAAGAAGAGAGTTATCACCTTGAGTTGGTGGTTTCCGACAACGGTTGTAGCCCCGTGTGCCAACAAGCCAGTCGTATCTGCCACCCACTCCCTATAGGTATTCACTCTTGCCCCCGGGTATAGAGGGACTGTTGTGTGCAAGGGTTTTTGTGTGCAATTTATATTTCAGACAATTGGCTGAAAATAATCATACAGCAGTTATTAAAGCCATACAATAAAACACACGGAAGAGGGTAAAGGCGTAATTTCAAATCTTTACTTAGTTTGAATTTTATCCGTCACTAAATGGGATCAACTCTCTAGCTTCCCCAGTGGAGTCGCCATCTATCGCCGCCGTTCGTTCCGACGTCCAGGGACATCTCGAACGTTTATGCGAGCGGTCGCGAAAAGATGGTTTAGACTCGCGTTTTATGTTAAAATATGTTCATTGCTTCCGAGGTGCTCAACAAATGAACTATCCTCTAATAAAAGCAAGGTTTTCGAAAAAGGGGTTCTTTTGGAGTCGCCACCAATGTTTTGACCGTAAACATTGGAAAAGGATAAAAAGGCGTTGATTTTAATAAAAACCAAACTTGGCCATTATAACCAGAGTTGGGTAAGGGAGTTAGTTACGTGTGGGGAAGGTGTTAGCACCCCACAACCCCCCTTTCGGGTTCCCTATGACGGATTAATTCATTTAGGTGAAGATTACAAGAAATTACGCGATTACCCTATTTTATTGCATAATATTAAAAATGGCTATCTACATGGATTTATTTCATATTGCATACATAAAGTAATAAATAAAGCAGTAAAGGAGAAGAGAATTGAACAGAACCTCCGTAGCAAGCTTTGTATTGCGAATCTTTTAACTGTGAGGATGCGTTTTGGCAATCCCCCCCGCTCTACAAAGACTCTCCTCTCCGAATACAAGATCGACTCGACTAAATTTTAATAGAAGAATCGAATGCTGGAATATGATTCCTTAACTGATTGTTACCTTATTAAGGCAATCAGAGAGTTCATTCGAAGAAGGAAGAGAAAAGACAAGTACTAGGACTTGTCTGGTGTGTGAAACAATGGCAAATGAGCCTCCTATTTATAGTTTTTCGCAGCCTGACACCTTGAGACGCACCTCTGGGTTGGGACGGCCGTCTGGGTTGGGACGACCATCCCAACTGAATTTTTTAGCCTTGTGGTTACCCCCTGAAGGGTGGGATTGGCAGTCTCACTTGGGACGGCCGTCCCACTTGGGCAGGGTAGCTTGGGACGGCCGTCTCACATTTGGGACGGCGGTCTCAACCTGTTTTGGCCAGCCTTTGTGTTCTGGGACCCCTGGGAAGCTTTCCTTCTTTATTCGGACGTCGATTGATGCCGATAGACGCCCATTGAAGCTTTATCTTCATATAGGAAGTCTTCTTGGCCTTTATTGAGATGCCAGGCGAGCTTTGTCTTGTTATAGGAAGTCTCCTTAACCTTTATTGAGAGACCGGGCAAAATTAGGGGTCTACAGTGATGGGCCAGCTTAAATAAATAAACCAAGAAATTACGCTTTTACCCTACCTTGTATAACATGTTTTAATGCTTGGCTTTAATAACTGTTGTTTGTTTATTTTACGCAATTGTTTGAAATAAAAACTGTACACAAATCTTTGCACACTACAGTTCCCTCTATACCTGGGGGCAAGTGAGAAATCCATAGGGAGTGGGTGGCAGGTACGGTTTGCTGTAGTGATGGCCTTGAGCCCACCAGTGTGATCGAAAACCACCACTCAAAGTGATAACCTTCCTCTTTTGGCACAAAGACTGACTATGGCCTTAATGCTAAGCATGGTCAGAAGGATAGAGAGTGGGGACCCTATAATGGGGGCACCTTGGGGGCCTTAGCCTTGGTGAGAACAGTTAGAACCTACCTTCGCCAAAGCACTTTTCTACAGGAGAACCCTACCTCGTGATTAAAACGACTTCTCTCCTGTTCGCGGATGATTGAATTGTGTGCGCATTTGTTTGTTGCATAGCATAACCAAACAACAGAAAAATAAAAAAAAAAACATTTTTTGCAATAAGCGCCCTTATCTCGAACAGTCTACCTTTTAGCTAGCCTGGTTTCAGGTTCTTTGTAAGCTAAGTAGTCACGTAGTCCGACAGAAGAGATAAGGGACGCTAAACATTATTGTTTCGCATAAAGCCATTTTTATCTTGGACAGTCTGCCTTTTAGCTAGCCTGGTTTCAGGTTCTTTATAAGCTAAGTAGTCACGCAATCCGACAGAAGAGATAAAAGGCTATAAAATAAAAATAATAAAAACCAAATAAAAACCCAAATAAAACAATAAATGGGACCTTGCTCATAAAACGTTACACTCATAAATCATTCATATAGGTAGTTTATTTTCTAAAATAAAAAATAAAAAAATACGCAAATACCATACATCATGTAGAAATAAAACATGATAAATAGGAAAAATAAACACTCACATGCATACCTACAATAAGCATCATATTCATAAAGCATGCATTTTTGGTTTTAGAAAATGGAGGGGACTAGTAGACAGTTGAAGAAAGTGGACATTCCCCGGTACCATTCTGAGACGTTGGAACGGCTTTGCGCGATAATGCCACCAGAAGTCTGTTCCGACTTTAAAAAATCCTATGGACGGATTCTCGACCTGTTGAAGATCTGTGTCAATCCTATTTTCATCAGGGTACTAGTACATATCTGGAACTCTAGTCTGCGTTGCTTTGAATTTCTGTAGTTCGACATGGTGCCCACTTTGGAGGAGTATGAGATTATGCTAAAATGGCCCAAATCAGCAGGGGTCCATATCCTCCACGGGGCATATACTCCTACAGCACAAGTCGCTGCCATCATCCGATTGCCATTCTGGCAGACTACGCTGATAGAAAAAGGGAACATCCAGGGTTGGAAAGTCTCAATGCTAGAAGACCATCTGTCCACTTGGGCTGAAAGGGCAGAATAGATCGCTTTTAACAAAACCCTGGCTTTGATTATATTTGGGACAATGTTGTTTCCCTTCCACATCGACACAGTGGATCAAGCCGTCATGGACGCCTTCTTCGCCTGGGACGTGAACTCGAAGAGTCCCTTGCCCGCAATTATTGTCGACACCTTGCTCTCGGTGGAATTTTTCCGCTAGAAGCAAGGAAAAACACTCCATTGTTGCTCTTCACTACTTTTCGTGTGGGGCATCACACATTTTTACGCCTCTGGTCACATGGGGATGTTCCCCGACCCTTTGAGGAGCTTCTCCAAAATCCCTCTCCACCGACGCTTAACCTCAGAGTGGAAGGACGAGTTGGAACAATGGGACGCCAACCATTTATCCTGGGTCTACCCTTGGTTCCGACCCGGCCCAGTCCTCATCAGATCTGGGGATTATCCGAACGTACCCTTGATAGGACTCAGGGGTTGCATAGCCTATTCACCTAGAGTAGCTATGAGACAACTTATGAGGACTCAAACTACAATATCCCAAGGGGAGCTCGGAGGACTGTGTTTCTTTGGAGATCCATGCTCGATTGCTAACTCACTAGCCGTGAGAAGAGCATGGGAGAAACCAGTCTTTATGAGAGATAAAGAGCTAGGAAAGGCTCGAGTAGCTTTCTGCAGTGACTATGAAGTGTGGAGAAGAAGAAGAGGGATGCCTCAACCATCCACGTCACTCATTACATGTGCCAATAGTGAAGAGCTGCAAGCTCAAGTCGACACCTTGACCCAGAGGATAGAAATCATGGGAGCCCAGATGAAGGCCCTTGAAGAAAGAGAACAAGAATCTATCCTCACCATAGATGATCTACAAGGGCAATGCAAGAAAAAGGATCATGAAATAGAGCGCCTCAAGGATCAGTGTGCTGACTCTAATGAACAAGCTATCCGAGCATCCAAAGCTGCTAGAACTAGCTCGGATAGCCAACTCCAAGAAATAACCGCCAAATCAGCACGCCTTGAGGCCGAATGAGCAAAACAAGCTCAAACGATCAAGGATTTGTTACAAGACCTCACAAGGACTCGGTCATAAATACGCCAAGAGCGAGAGGCCAATCGGAGACTCAACAAAAGTCTCACTGAGCTACGATGCAAAGAAAGAGACGGGCTAGCTCAGTACGTCCAAGTACTACAAGAAAAGGACCGAGCCCTCGCAAAACTCGACGAACTACAAGCCTTGGTCGTCCATCAAGAGGCGAAGATCAAAGAGGCTCAAAAGTACAGTGAAGATATGGGCCAGGCAATCCAGAAGCAAAGCGAAGGGCTCGCTCGTCATGTCCGGGAAGCCGAAAGAGAATTACATAGAGATCAAGACCCGCCTGTGGGTTTCTTCAGGCTTTTCCGTTTCTGTCAAAAATTGCTTCGTAGTATGGAATAGGGGAATGTACACCTTCTATGGATAAATGAAAATTTTCTTTATTCAACAATTGTCTACTTGCATGCATATCATTCATTTGCATATTTAATTTCCCCTCCTTCACTCTTAATAAATAAGATAATAAAAAGGAAGGATTAACTGACACATCTTCCAAATCAGAAGAATGGAGAGAAAGTCACTCCTAATCAAGCTTTCCCCAACGGTTGACCCGCCACAAGAGGACAATAAGCCTTGACCGTTGGTCCTCAAAAATAATATGGAAGAGGGGGCAAGGACACCAGTGCGACTATTTATGCCACATCCTTTTCCCTACGAGTCAAATAAAGTTGTACCATGGAGATATGGAGAATCTTAACCAATAAAGGAGGATATCTCCAAAATAGCCGGCATTGGGGGCATGACTAGAAGTGGAAGAGTCTACTCCCCCAAGGACTTACGAGAAGACGTCCCCAAGAATAAAGGAAAAAAAATAAAAAGACAGAAGAAAAAGAAAATAAAGAATCCAAGGAGGAGACAGAGGAATTACTCCAGTTTATAAGGCAAAGCGAATATTCCATTATAGACCAGCTCAATCATACACCTGCAAAGATAACCCTATTATCTCTAATGATGAGCTCGGAACCGCACAAAAATGCCCTGATGAAGGTCTTGAGCGAAGCGCATGTACCCCACACCATATCCCAAGAAAAGGTTGAGAGGATCGTTAGTCACATCACGACAAGCGATCACCTCACCTTCATAGAGGAAGAACTCCCCATCGAGGGGTCAAACCACAACAAGCCCTTGAACATTTCCATCAAGTGCAAGGAATACCTCATCGCCAAAGTTCTTGTGGATAACGGGTCATCCTTGAATGTGATGCCCAAGTGCACACTCGACAAGTTGACTATCCAAGGAACCCGTCTGCGCCCAAGCAGCACTATCGTTCGAGCCTTTGACGGATCAAAACGAGAAGTAGTGGGAGAAGTTAATTTGACAATCCAAGTTGGACCCACTATCTTCAACGTCGATTTCCATGTAATGGATATTAATCCGGCATATAGTTGTCTCCTCGGCAGGCCTTGGATTCATGATGCTAAGGCAGTACCTTCAACGCTCCACCAGAAAGTCAAGTTCATAGTGGATGACAAACTGGTCACGGTCCAAGCAGAAGATGATATCCTAATCAGTAGACCGTCTACCCAACCTTATGTGGATGCGGCTGAAGAGGCCCTGGAAACATCTTTTCAAGTGCTCGAAATTTCCAATGTAGAAAGACTTCCCAAAAACACAAAGGTAGCCTGCATGATGATAAAGCATGGTTACCATCATAGCCAAGGACTGGGGGCAGATTCCCAAGGCATGAGGGAACTCCTAGAATTCAAAGATAATCCTTTCAAGTGTGGCGTAGGATATGACCCTACAAAGGGCCAAGCAGAAGGAAGAAAATGGAAGTCTCCCCTCCGCACACTCAAACAAATATTCCAAAGTGAAGGGATGCAAGCGTCAAGAGCTACCCTAGTCATTAGGAGATCTTTCTCTTCGCTTAAGGGATGTAAACCCAATGATTGTTAGAGATTATCCCCCGGGGCTAGCCCGACCCCCAGGCATTTTAGGGCACATATTCCCTTATTAATTAATAAAGAATACACTTCTTAATATCTGCTTCTCTTCTTACTATTTCATGACTAGACTTCGCAATAACCTTGTCTAAGTAAACAAAAAGAAAAAGAAGAATAAAAAGCGCATCCAAGTAATCAAAATTTTCCATTGCCACTACAATCAAGCAAGTTGATTAGAAGCACAAAATAAGGCTTTACCTCACCATAAATAAAGTCATGTTTCGCCAATATTGTGAAAAAAAAATAACAAAAAAAAAGAAAAAGTCCATAGAAGCCAAAGGCCAAAAAAGGGGGGCAAAATACCCGGTAGGAAACCCACTAAGGGGGCTACGCAAAAAGATAGGGTCAGCCCGGTAGGACACCCGAACAAAAATAAAGGGTAGCCTAGACAAAAATTAGGGTTACAAAAGAAGGTCTGCTAGGATTCCCTAAACAAAAACAAAAAGAAGGAACCTAGACAAAAGATAGGGCCAAAACACAATATCCTAGTTCGAAAACCCAAAGGGCGATCTAGGCAAATCAACTAGCGATAAAAAGCAATGAAAATAAGCTAAGGCGCAAATACAAAAAAGAAAAAGAAAAAGAGGGGAAACGTTTGCTTAGACAAAAAGCTTAAACACCTAGACCTAACCTTAGCCAGCCATGCTTACAAAACCTTTTTGTGAATAAAATGGACCATCTAAAACACAAGTCATTGAATTTACCCTTTTTACTTCTTTTCTCTTGACCCTCACAACATTATTCTAACAATTAATTTGGGAATATGGAGGCGTATAGTCAACAAGAGGATTGAAACCCCTAAAGTGAAGAAAAAGGGACACTAACATGGCAAAGTCTGCTCTACAAAAAAAAGAAGAGAGAAAAAGAGAAAGCAAAGAAAAAGAAAGAAAGAAAAAGAAAATTATTCTTCGGTCGCAAGAAGTCCGGAATGGTACAACCAAATACAAGAACGCAGATCAGAGGACACTCGTCTCTACAAAACATGACAGTTAAATCCTTCTGAAAAACTAAATGAAATAGGCATCATAGGACATCAAACATGAAAACATTGCATGCATAAAATATTTTTGAACAAGGTCCTATTTTCCTTTTCTTAAAAAAAAAAAGAGAAGCCTCTAAAAAATGAGACCGTCGTCCCGTATGTCCATCCCGCTGTCTCGATTTTCAACAAAACGAGACTGCCTTCTCGCTTGCCGAGACAGCCGTCTCGCTTAAGGCCAAAGTCGAGACCGCCGTCTCGAGGTTCCAGACGGCGGTCTCGAATCTCCAGACGGTGGTCCCGAGGTTGGCCGAAAATTCTATAAATAGAGGGGCCTAAGGGGGGTCTCAAACACCCTCTCTTGCAATCCTACCCTCCTTTCTCTCACTTTCAAGCATCCTACTGCCAAAATGCGCCGAGGAGACCAATCCAGAAAGAGAAGGGGTTCTGCCGGCCCCAGTTGCTCCTCAACCCCCACTCCGCAGGATCCTACACAACTTTCACCACTGCACCCCATGCTAAGATTGGACTTTGGCATCCTCGCCGAATTTGGGTGGGAAGACGACGTTCGCGCCCACATCGACAACATAGGGTGGCGCTTCCTCCTCCAGTCTCCACCCACCCACGTCTACCCTCAGGCGGTGTTAGAGTTTCTCGCCTCCATCTCCTACTCCGAGACCCCCTCCATGGTGCCGGGTCTCCCACCGACAAAAATGGTGACCTACTTCATAGGTGGGATGTACTGGACCACCACCCTGGACGAGTTCAATGTGTCCATTGGATTCGTCCAGCTCGAGGATGTCCTGAATCAGGATTACCAGGAGGCCATCTGCACACGCCCCACTACCCTCACCGCCGGCGAAATGTGGGAGGAGTTGACCGCGGCACATACCCTGCCAACACTGCTGAAGGGCTCCGCACTTCCCCCCGCCCTCCGTATCTGCCACAAGCTGCTGGTCGGGAAGGTCCACGGACGGAAAGAGAGTCAGGGTAAAGTTACCCTCCCAGACCTCTTCATCCTCTACCGCATGAGCCAGAGGTGCCGGTGCAACCCCGACTATTTCTTCCTGAAGGCCCTCAAGGACTTCAGGAGCCGTCCTGTGGGAGCCGTCCTGTGGGAGTTGTCCTCATGGCTCCCCTCATCACCCTGCTAGAAGAAAAATGGGGGTGCAGTGGCAGGGAGGAACTGGCCTCCAGCCTCCGACCCGAGACTATCAACGGGTCTGTCCTGGTCAGCATGGGGATGCTGCTATGCCAAGGGACCCGGTTGATCCTCCACCCCTCAGTGGACATAACTTTGGATCTCCAGGACCTCGTAGCAATGCAAGATCTCCCGACACCCCCGGAGTTCCAACAACAATAGCAACAGCAACAAGAACAGCAACAGTACATGGACGACTTTGCTGGCATCAATCGCAACATCTACGATTTGCGCCAACAATTCGACCAAATGTCCATGAGACAAGAGCAGATGTCCCTACGGCAAGATGCCTTCGACATGAGGATGGAGGCATTCGGCCAATACCAAGAGGGAATAAGGCAGGACCTAGCGACATTCCGACAGGAGTACCTCGACGAAGCCCAGGATCAAGCAGAATTCCGAAGACATTTGTACCACCGTCTTAGGGATAGTGCTTAGACAATAAACTGCTGTAATAAATTTTTATCATAAATAAAATTTCATTTCATGCATTTTGCTCTCCTTTTCAAAAAAGTCAGCGTAACAAAAAGAAACTAAGAGTAAAAAGACTTGCGCTAAAAAAAAAAAAAAGAGAAGCCAAAATCCAAAATCGCGAGAAAAAAGAAGTAAAACCACGAAAAAAGGCAGGATTAAAACAAGTCAATCACCCTGACCAACAATTTTCGACAACCAAGCAAGAGTCGAGCAACAATAAACAAGACTACCCGACAACCAGTGAAGTCGGATGACCACCACAAAAAAATCAAAATCAAAGAATCCGCAACAACCAACGAGCTCGATGAACACCAACAGAATCCCCAGCACAGACTGTACGACCATTCCCAGAAAAGACAAAAAGACAAGAGAACACATCCCAGTGCTCAGTGCATGAGCCACCCGAGCAGTAAGCCGCCACCACCATCAGTCCTACACAGTGGACTGTACCAGCTTGATAGGGGGTTCATACTTATCGACCTGTGCACGCGGTGCGCCTGATCTGCGCTCGAGCTGGATCAGTAAGTCGCAACTACTAGCCTGATGGGGGGTTCATACTCATCCAGTCCTACGCACAGTGGGCTGTAACTACCAGCCTGATGGGGGGTTCATACTCATTCAGTCCTACGCATAGTGGGCTGTAACTACCAGCCTAATGGGGGGTTTATACCCATCAACCGAAGGATCGGCTACCGTCAGAAGGAGTATCCTGAGGTTCTACCATGTGTCAACTGAAGGGATCGGCTACCATTAGAAGGAGTATCCTGAGGTTCTACCATGTGTCAACCGAAGGGATCGGCTACCGTCAGAAGGAGTATCCTGGAGGTGCAAAACACATTTTTCCCCAAAAGATCAACCGCCGCAAGAGAGGACGTCCGAAGGGTAACCGGGCAAGAGGGTAAACTCCTTTACCCTCCAGTCGATCTTCTTGGCACGACAGGCCAACAGTCGACTGGTCAGGTAAAGGGGGGCCAGTTGTAGACTCCAAATCTTGCCCCGCCTCATAATAAAGACCAAAAGATCTTCTATTCGAAGATGCATGAAACCTAAGAAGCCACTAGGAGAGACTATTAGGCCCCATAATTGGATAGGAAGGATTTTCTGCATTAAAATAAGGATTTTCGCCTTCAAGGATCCAGACCTCCGTCTCGCTTTTCTGGACCGCCGTCTCACCACTTCTGCAAGTCAAGAACATCGTCTCGTTTGGCGAGATGGCCGTCTCGCCACTTGCGAATGGTGAGACCCCCCTCCCATTTGGCGAGAAGGCCTTCTCGTTTCTGGGAAAGTCGATACCACCGTCTCGCCAAACGAGATGGCGGTCTCGCCACTTTTGCAAGGCGAGACGACCGTCCCGAATGGCGAGACGGTCGTGTCGACCTTGTAGACAAGACGACCGTCATGACCTAACAGGCGCGAATCCCTATAAATAATGAGCACTCCCCCCCTCATTTCACACAGTTCTTCCACTTTCCCTTCTACAACTTCTTCAAATTCTCTTCCTAGAACCCCTCCGAAGCATTTTCTGAGTTTCTGAGAGTTCTTTAGAGTTTTTATAGCATTTTCGAGAGTTTTCTGGCGTTGTAAAGAGCGAAGGGCTTCCAAAACGCACCCTAATTTTCAGAGAATTAATTAAAAGCTTGCTTCGGAGGTTTCTTCATTCTCTCCCTCTCTTTACCGCCATTACTTTAATGATTAAATTGCGTAATAGATATTAGGGCCATGTAGTCATTCTTTTGATTCCACAAATAAAAGGGTAAAAGTGTCTTTTCATAAGTTTATTTATTAAATAGATGGCCTATCATAGGGAACCCGAAAGGGGCGTCATAAGGGAACTAACACTTCCCTTACACGTAACTAACTCCCTTACCTAAACTCTGGATTTAACGACCAAAGTTGGTTTTCGAAAACCAACACCTTTTTACCCCTTTTTCGATGTTTCCGGTAAAAACATCGGTGGCGACTCCATAAGAACCCCTTCAAATTAGTTCTTGGGTTAGCCCGGTGTCACTGCCGTCAAAACGAGGCGGTCGGAGCGACACGATGGTTCCTACTTTCCATTTTTCGCGTTTTTTATAGGTGTGGTTACAACGCCTTTAGGTTGTCCGATAATCGGGCTGAACCTAGAGGCGAGATTTTTGAAAACGCGCTCTTGGATTGTCCGATAACCGGGCTAACCCAAGAACTAACTTTTGAAGGGTTCTTCTGGAGTCGCCATCGATGTTTTTAGTGGAAACATCGGAAAAGGAATGAAAAAGGCGTTGGTTTTCGAAAAACCAACTTTGGTCATTAGAACCAGAGTTGGGTAAGGGAGTTAGTTACGTGTAAAGGAAGTTTTAGTTCCCTTACGACGCCCCTTTCGGGTTCACTATTATAGGCCAGCTATATTAAATAATTAAACCGGTGAAAATACGCTTTTACCCTTTATTTTATGGAATTTAAAGATTATGACTACATGGCCCTATATCTATTGCATAATTAAAATAAAGCGGTAAAGGAGAGAGAGAGAGAGGGTATAAACCTCCGAGGCAAGCTTTCTATTAATTCTTTGATAATTTGGGTTCTTTTTGGCAGCCGTTCACTCTTTACAACGCTGGAATCTCTCAAAAACGCAAAAAAAAACTCTAGAAAACTCTCAGAAACTCTGGAAATGCTTCGGAGGGGTTCTAGAAAGAGAATTTGAAGAAATGTCTAGAGAGAGAATGGAAGAACTGTCTGGAATGAGGGGAATGGTGCAACTATTTATAGGGATTCGCGGTTGTCAGGTCGAGACGGGCCGTCTCATTTGTCAAGGTTGACACGGCCGTCTAGCCAAATGAGACGGCGGTCTCGCCACCTTCGCAAGACGAGATGGCGGTCTCGAATTCGAGACGGCGGTCTCGACCCTAAAGGGCGAAAATCCTTATTTACGTGCCAAAAATCCCTCATATCCTAGTATGGGGCCTAATAGTCTCTCCTAGTGGCTTCTTAGGCTTCATCCATCTTCGAAAAGGAGGTCTTCTGGTCTTTATTATGAGGTCGGGCAAGATTTGGGGTCTACAGCTGCCCCCCCTTTACCCGATGTAGACCCCAAATCTTGCCCCACCTCCAAGTAAAGAGTAGAAGACCTCCTATTCGAAGATGGATGAAGCCTAAAAAGTCACTAGGAGAGACTATTAGGCCCCCATACTAGGATAGGAAGGATTTTCCGTACGAAAATAAGTTTCCTCGCCTCTTTGGGACGAGACCGCCATCTCGAAATCGAGACCGCCGTCTCGCCTCAGGCAAGTGGCGAGACCGCCGTCTCGTTTGATGAGACGGTGGTCTCGCCACCTGCGAATGGCGAGACGATGGTCTCGCTTCCCCAAACGGCGGTCTCGCCACCTGTGAATGGAGAGACGACGGTCTCGTTTGGTGAGACGGCGATCTCGCCATCCGCGCAGGACGAGACGGCGGTCTCGTTGGGCGAGACGGCGGTCTCAACTTTGTCAGACGAGAACGGCGGTCTCGCCACTGTCAGGCACGAAAACCTATAAATAGGGGCCTCCCCCCCCCTCATTTCCACACACCACAAGATTCTAGCTCTCCCTTCTCTCTAAAACTTCTCTCTAGAATCCCTCCGACGCATTTCCGGAGTTTCTGAGTGTCTTTGAGAGCATTTTTTCGGCGTCTAGAAGAGTTTCAGACGTCTTGTAGAGTGAAGGGTTGCCAAAAAGCACCTTCTTTTAAAGAGAAATAAAAAAAAAAGAAAGCTTTCTTCGGAGGTTTAAACTCTTCCTCTCCCCTTTTATCGCTTTAAATTTACATTATGCAATAGATTAGGGCCATGTAGTCATACTTTTAAATTTCGCACAATAAAAAGGGCAAAAGCGTAATTTTCCACGGTTTAAATATTTTTAAATAGCCGGCCTGTCATAGGGAACCCGAAAGGGGCGTAGTAAAGGAACTAATACTTCCTTTACCACGTAACTAACTCCCTTACCCAACTCTGGTTCTAATGACCAAAGTTGGTTTTTGAAAACCAAAGTTGGTTTTTGAAAACCAACGCCTTTTAAAAAAAACCTTTCCCGATGTTTTCGGTAAAAACATCGGTGGCGACTCCATAGAACCCAAAATAAATAAGTCCTTGGGTTAGCCCGGTTATCGGACAACCTAAAGGCGTTGTAACCACCCATAAAAAATGCAAAAATCAAAAGGGTCGAAAAAACCATCGCGTCGCTCCGACCGCCTCTTTTCAGACGGCGGCGACAGATGGTGACTCCACTGGGGAAGCCTCGAGAGTTGATCCCATTTAGTGATGGGCCGGCTTAAATAATAAATAAACCAAGAAAATAACACTTTTGCCCTTAACTTGTATTATAACATGTTTTAATGTTCGGCTTTAATAAATTGTTGTTTGTTTATACTTATGCAATTGCTTGAAATATAAACTGCACACAATCCCTTGCACACAACAGTTCCCTCTATACCCGGGGGCAAGTGAGATAACCATAGGGAGTGGGTGGCAGGTACAGTTCGCTGTAGTGAGGGCCTTGAGCCCACCAGTGTGATCGGAAACCACCACTCAAGGTGATAACCTTCCTCTTTTGGCAACAAGACTGACTATGGCCTTAGTGCTAAGCATGGTCGGACGGCTGGAGAGTGGGGACCCTATAATGGGGGCATCTTGGGGGCCTTAGCCTGGTGAGAACAGTTAGAACCAACCCTTGCCAATGCACTTTTCTGCAGGAAAACCCTACCTCGTGATAAAACGAAATCTCGCCTGTTCGGGGATGATCAAATTGTGTGTGCATTTGTTTGTTGCATTTGATTGCATAGTATAAACAAACAACAGAACAAAAAACCAAAATATTTTCACAAATAAACACCCTTATCTCGGACAGTCTGCCTTTTAGCTAGCCTGGTTTCAGGTTCTTTGTAAGCTAAGTAGCCACGTAGTTCCGACAGAAGAGATAAGGGACGTTAAATATTCTTTCGCATAAAGCCACATTTTATCTCGGACAGTGTGCCTTTTAGCTAGCCTGGTTTCAGGTTCTTTATAAGCTAAGTAGCCACGCAGTTCCGACAGAAGGGATAAAAGGCTATAAAATAAACAAACAAATAAAAAATAAAATCCATTTTTCCAAAGTCTGTAAATAAGACCTGGTCCAAAAAATTATACTCATAAAACATTCATATAGATAGTTTATTCTTTCAAAATCAAAATACGCAAGCATCATGTAGAAAAACATGATAAATAGAAAATAAACACTCACATACATTCAAATAAGCATCCATTTCATCAAAAATACATTTTGATTTTAGAAATGGAGGGGACAAGTAGGCAAACAAAGAAGGTGGACATTGCTCTGTTTTTCTCTTCTTCTTTTTTTTGTTTTTTTTTTTGTTGAAACCTCTGGTTTTTGCCTAGGACGTGTCCTAGCGAGGAATGTAGACCCTATCTTTTGCCCAGGACGCTCTTTGCGAGTTTTCATCCTGACGGGTCATGAGCAATGTCTTTAGGCGAAATATTTTTTTACCGCATCTGAGTTGACAGGATATCGGAGCTCTTCTCCATCCATATTGGTGAGGATAAGGGCTCCTCCTGAGAAGGCTCGCTTGACCACAAAGGGTCCTTCGTAGTTTGCTGTCCATTTCCTAATTTTGTCTTTCTGGGCTGGAAGTAGTTTCTTTATCACCAGATCCCCTTCTTGGAAAGTGCGAGGATTGACCTTCTTGTCGTAGGCTTTCTTGATCTTCCTTTGATAAGCTTGCCCCCGACATATGGCGTCCAGCCGTTTTTCTTCGATTAGGTTCAATTGATCATACCGATTTTGGACCCATTCAGCTTCTGTCAATTTTGCTTCCATGACAACTCGTAGGGAGGGTATTTCGACCTCTACTGGTAGTACGACCTCCATTCCGTATACGAGGGAAAATGGGGTAGCCCGTGTGGAGGTTCGTACCGACGTTCGGTAGCCATGTAAGGCGAAGGGAAGCATTTCATGCCAATCTTTGTAGGTTACTACCATTTTCTGGATGATTTTCTTTATATTCTTATTTGCTGCCTCTACTGCACCATTCATCTTTGGTCGGTACGGAGAAGAATTGTGATGTTGTATTTTGAAGTCTTGGCATAATTCCTCCATCATTTTATTATTGAGATTGGTCCCATTATCAGTAATGAGCTTATGAGGGATGCCGTACCGACATATAATGTTTTTCTTGATGAAGGTGGCCACCACTTTCCGGGTCACATGCGCGTACGATGCCGCCTCAACCCACTTGGTGAAATAGTCAATTGCTACCAAGATGAAGCGATGGTCGTTAGATGCTTTGGGTTCGATGGGTCCGATGACATCCATGCCCCACATAGAAAATGGCCATGGTGTAGCCAGGTTACTGAGAGGCGCGGGCGGCACATGAATATTGTCGGCGTATACTTGGCACTTGTGACACTTCTTCGCATATTGGTGACAATCAGCTTCCATCGTGGACCAAAAATACCCTGCCCTAAGGATTTTCTTTGCCATGACATGCCCGGGTGCGTGGGTCCCAAAAGCTCCTCTATGGATTTCTTTTATCAAGGTTTGGGCTTCTTCTTGGTCCACACACATTAAGAGAGTGGAATCGGGGCTCTTTTTGTAGAGGGTTCCTTCAATCAACGTGAACCCTGTGGCCCTTTTACGAATGGTTCGCTTATCATTGTCGCTGATTCCCTCGGGATATTCGCCCCTCATGAGATATTGCTTGATATCATGATACCAGGGGTTTTGGTCGCGCTCGCTATTCACTGCCATGCAAAAATCTTGTTTGTCATGCAGCTTAACTTGAATAATTGGCATCTCATGTTCTTGATCTAGGGAAAACATGGATGATAGGGTGGCAAGGGAGTCGGCAATTTGATTGTCCTCCCTAGGGATATACTGGAAGGTGACGTTTTCCATTCTTGAGACCAGCTCGCGGATGTACTCTAGGTATTGGATTAACTTGGAGTTTCGGGTTTCCCTTTCACCTTTAAGTTGGTAGATGATGAGGGATGAATCACCGAATATTTTGAGCTTAGTGACCCCATGATCTAAAGCCGCTTGGATCCCTAGCGCACATGCTTCATATTCGGCCATGTTGTTGGTGCAATCGAAATTAAGCCTGGCCGTTACAGGAATGTGTTTCTTTTCGTGGGATATCAAAATAGCTCCTATCCCGTGTCCAAGCATGTTTGAGGCCCCATCGAAAAATATAGTCCATGCTTCTTCTTTGGTCTCTTCGTGTTCGATATGCATGATATGCTCATCGGGAAAGTCATCTTGTAAGGACTGGTATTCGTTCGTTGGTCCCTGGGCTAGATAATCTGCTAGGGAACTTCCTTTAATAGCTTTCTGGGTGACATGAATGATATCGAATTCTGAGAGGAGGACCTGCCACCTAGCTATTCTTCCAGTTAAGATGGGCTTCTCGAAGAGGTACTTGATTGGGTCCATTTTGGAGACCAACCATGTAGTATGTCGAGACATGTACTGTCTGAGACGTTGAGTGACCCATACCAATACGCAACAGGTTTTTTCGAATGGTGTGTAGACCCCAAATCTTGCCCGACCTCCAAATAAAGAGCAGAAGACCTCCTATTCGAAGATGGACGAAGCCTAACAAGCCACTAGGAGAGACTATTAGGCCCCATAATAGGATAGGAAGGATTTTCTGCACAAAAAATAAGTTTTCTCGCCTTTTTGGGACGAGACCGCCGTCTCGAAATCGAGACCGCCGTCTCACCAAACAAGATGGCAGTCTCGCCACCTGCGAATGACGAGACGGCGGTCTCGTTTGGCGAGACGGCGGTCTCGACACTGTCAGACGAGAACGGCGGTCTCGCCACTGCCAGGCGCGAAAACCTATAAATAGGGGCCTCCCCCCCCTCATTTCCACACACCACACAGCTTTAGCTCTCCCTTCTCTCTAAAACTTCTCTCTAGAATCCCTCCGACGCATTTCCGGAGCTTCTGAGTGCTTTTGTGAGCGTTTTTCGGCGTCTAGAAAAGTTTCCAGCGTCGTGTAGAGTGAAGGGCTGCCAAAAAGCACCCATTTCCTTTTAAAGAAATAAAAAAAGCTTGCTTCCGAGGTTTAAATTCTCCCCCTCTACTTTTACTGCTTTAATTTTAAATTATGCAATAGATTAGGGCCATGTAGTCATAACTTTAAATTCCACAAAATAAAAAGGGCAAAAGCGTATTTTTCCGGTTTATTTATCAATAAAATAGCTGGCCTATCATAGGGAACCCGAAAGGGGCGTAGTAAAGGAACTAATACTTCCTTTACACGTAACTAACTCCCTTACCCAACTCTGGTTCAAATGACCAAAGTTGGTTTTCGAAAACCAACGCCTTTTTAAAACCCCTTTTCCGATGTTTCCGGTAAAAACATCGGTGGCGACTCCATAGAACCCCTCAAAATTAGTCCTTGAGTTAGCCTGGTTATCGGACAACCCAAAGACGACCTTTCGAAAACCTCGCCCCTAGGTTAGCCCAGTTATCGGACAACCTAAAGGCGTTGTAACCACCCATAAAAAACGCGAAAAATCAAAAGGGTCAAAACCATCACGTCGCTCCGACCGCCTCTTTTTTTACGGCGGCGACAGATGGTGACTCCACTGGGGAAGCCTCGAGAGTTGATCCCATTTAGTGATGGGCCGGCTTAAAAATAAATAAACCAAGAAAATAACGCTTTTTTCCCTTAACTTGTATTATAACATGTTTTATGGTTTGGCTTTAATAATTGTTGCTTGTTTATACTTGCGCAATTGTGTGAAATACAAACTGTACACAAACCCTTGCACACTATAGTTCCCTCTATACCCGGGGGCATGTGAGAAAACCATAGGGAGTGGGTGGCAGGTACGGTTCGCTGTAGGGAGGGCCTTGAGCCCACTAGTGTGATCGAAAACCACCACTCAAGGTGATAACCTTCCTCTTTTGGCAACAAGACTGACTACGGCCTTAGTGCTAAGCATAGTCGGACGGCTGGAGAGTGGGGACCCAATAATGGGGGCACCTTGGGGGCCTTAGCCTGGTGAGAACAGTTAGAACCAACCCTCGCCAATGCATTTTTCTGCAGGAAAACCCTACCTCGTGATAAAAACGAATTCTCGCCTGTTCATGGATGATCGAATTATGTGTGCATATGTTTGTTGCATTTGTCTGTTGCATAGCATAAACAAACAACAAAACAAGAACCAAAATATTTTCACAAATAAACACCCTTATCTCGGACAGTATGCCTTTTAACTAGCCTGGTTTCAGGTTCTTTTTAAGCTAAGTAGCCACGCAGTTCTGACAGAAGAGATAAGGGACGCTAAATATTCTTTCGCATAAAGCCATATTTTATCTCGGACAGTCTGCCTTTTAGCTAGCCTGGTTTCAGGTTCTTTGTAAGCTAAGTAGCCACGCAGTTCCGACAGAAGAGATAAAAGGCTATAAAACAAACAAATAAAATAATCAAAACAAATAAAAATCAAAAGTCCATTTCCAAAACCATAAATAAGACCTGGTCCAAAAATATTACACTCATAAAACATTCATATAGATAGTTTATTCTTCAATAAAAAAAAATATATACGCAATTAGCATACATCATGTAGAAAAACATGATAAATAGGAAAATAAAAACACTTACATTCATTCAAATAAGCATCATTTTCATCAAACATGCATTTTGGTTTTAGAAATGGAGGGGACTAGTAGACAGCCAAAGAAGGTGGATAATCCTCGTTTCCATACTGAGAGGTTGGAACGGCTAAGCGCGGCAATGCCATTAGAGGTCCGCGCTGACTTCGAGAAATCCTATGGACAGATTTTAGACCTTCTGAAGATCTGTGTCGATCAGGTGTTCCTAAGGGCACTAATCCACTTATGGAATTCAAATCTGCGGTGTTTCGAATTTTCGCAGTTCGACTTGGTGCCTACATTAGAGGAGTATGAAACCATGTTGAAATGGCCCAAATCAGCTGGGGTCCATGTCCGCCACGAGGCATACATTCCTGCAGCACCAGTCACTGCCCTTATTCAACTACCATTCCGGCAGAGTACCCTGATAAGGAAGGGGAACGCCCAGGGTTGGAAAGTATCAATGCTAGAAGACCACCTGTCCTACTTGGCTGAAAGGGCAGAGTGGGTCGCCTTCAACAAAACCCTGGCACTCATAATTTTTGGAACGGTCTTGTTCCCCTTCCACTTCGACACAGTAGATCAGGCCGTCATGGACGCCTTCTTCGCCTGGGACGTAAACTCAAAGAGTCCCCTGCCTGCTATTCTTGTCGATACCTTGCTCTCGGTGGAATTCTGCCACCAGAAGCAAGGAAAAACACTCCGCTGCTGCTCTTCATTGCTATTTGTGTGGAGCGCCACGCACCTCTACACCTCCAGCCACATGGGGATATTCCCCGACCCTTTAAGGAGCTTCTCCAAGATCCCCCTCCAACGACGCCTGACTACAGAATGGAGGGACGAGTGGAAACAAAAGGACGCCAATAGTTTATCCTGGGTCTGCCCTTGGTTCCGACCCGGCCCCATTCTCATCAGATGTGGGGACTATCCGAGCGTACCCTTGATAGGACTCAGGGGTTGCATAGCCTACTCACCTAGAGTAGCTATGAGGCAGCTCATGAGGACCCAAACTACTATCTCTCGGGGAGAGCTCGGAGGACTGTGCTTCTTTGGAGACTCGTGCACAATCGCCAACTCACTAGCTGTGAGAAAAGCATGGGAGAGGCCAGTCTATATGGGGGACAGAGAGCTAGGAAAAGCTCGGGTGGCTGTCACCAGTGACTATGAGGCATGGAGAAAGAAAAGAGGGATGGCTCAACCATCCACCACACCCACTACAAGCGCCAATAATGAAGGGCTGCAGGCTCAAATTAACGCCTTGACCCAGAGGATAGAAATCATGGGAGCCCAGATGAGGACCCTTGAAGAGAGAGAACAAGCATCTATCCTCACAATAGACGGTCTGCAAAGGCAAGGCAAGAAAAAGGATCATGAAATAGAGCGCCTCAAGGACCAGTGTGCTAACTCCAATGAACAAGCTATCCGAGCATCCAAAACTGCCAGAACCAGTTCTAATAGCCAACTCTAGGAAATAACCGCCAAGTCAGCACGCCTTGAGGCCGAATCATCAAAGCAGGCTCAAACGATCAAGGAGTTGTCGCAAGAGCTCACCAAGACTCGGTTAGATATCCGCCAAGAGCGAGAGGTCAACCGGAGACTCAACAGAAGTCTCGCTGAGCTACGCTACAAAGAAAGAGACGGGCTAGCTCAGTACGACCAAGTACTGCAAGAGAAAGACCGAGCCGTTGCAAAGCTCGATGAACTACAAGCTTTGGTCGTTCATCAAGAGGCGAAGATCAAAGAGGCTCAGAAGTACAGTAAAGACATGAGCCAGGCGGTCCGCAAGCAAAGCGAAGCACTTGCTCGTCACGTCCGGGAAGCTGAGAGAGAACTACAGAGGGATCAAGACCCGCCTGTGGGTTTCTTTAAAGTTTTCCGCTTTTGCCAAAAGTTGCTTCGCAGTATAGAATAGGGGAATGTACACCTTCTGTCAAATAAATAAAATCTTCTTTATTCAAATGACTGTCTACTCGCATGCATAAACATTCATTTGCATATTTAATTTCCCCTCCTTCACACTTAATAAATAAGATAATAAAAAGGAAGGATTGACTAACACGTCTTCTAAATTTACCCCAACGGTCAAGTGCAAGGAGTACCTCATCGCCAAAGCTCTTGTGGATAACGGGTCATCCTTGAACGTGATGCCCAAATGCACGTTAGACAAGTTGACTATCCAAGGAACCCGTCTGCGCCCAAGCAGCACCATCGTTCGAGCCTTCGACGGATCCAAACGAGAAGTAGTGGGGGAGGTCAATTTGCCAATTCAAGTCAAACCCACTATCTTCGACGTCGATTTCCATGTCATGGATATTACTCCAGCATATAGTTGTCTCCTCGGCAGGCCTTGGATTCATGACGCTAAGGTAGTACCTTCAACGCTCCACCAGAAAGTCAAGTTCATAGTAGACGACAAACTGGTCACGGTCCAAGCAGAAGACGATATCTTGATCAGTGGACCGTCCACCCAGCCTTATGTGGATGCGGCTGAAGAGGCCCTTGAAACATCTTTTCAAGCGCTCGAAATTGCCAACATAGAGCGACTTCCCAAAAATACAAAGGTAGCCCGCATGATGTTGAAGCATGGTTACCATCCTGGCCAAGGACTGGGGGCAGATTCCCAAGCCATGAGGGAACCCCAGGAATTCAAAGACAATCCTTGCAAGTATGGCCTAGGATATGACCCCACTAAGGGCCGAGCGGAAAGAAGAAAAGGGAAGTCCCCCCTCCGCACACTCAAGCAAATTTTCCGAAGTGGAGGGGTGCAAGCGTCAAGAGCCACCTTAGTCATTAGGAAATCTTTTTCTTCGTTTAAGGGATGTAAACCCCATGATTGTTAGAGATTATCCCCCGGGGCGAGCCCGACCCCCGGGCATTTCAGGGCACATATTCCCTTATTAATTAATGAAGAATAATTCTTACTATATGCTTCTCTTCTCTCTATTTTTGACTAGACCTCATGAATAACCCTGTCTAAGTCAACAAAAAAAGAAGAGTAAAAAGCGCATTCAAATAATCAACATTTACCATTGCTATTGCCATCAAAGCTAGTCGATTAGAAGCACATAAAAATAAGACTTCACCTCATCCATAAAAAGAAAAGCCATGCTTCGCCAATACTATGACAAAAAAAAATAAAAAAATAAAAATAATAATAATAAATACACAAAAAAGAGAAAAGCCCAGAGAAGCCAAAGGCCAAAGAAAAGGGCAAATCACCCGGTAGGAAACCCACTAAGGGGGCTACGCAAAAGATAGGGTCGACCCGGTAGGATACCCGAACAACAATAAAGGGTAGCCTAGGAAAAAGTTAGGGCTACAAATAAGGTCCGCTAGGATTCCCTAAAAGTTGCAAAAGAAGGTACCTAGACAAAAGTTAGGGCCAAAACACAGTATCCTAGTTCGAAAACCCAAAGGGCGTTCTAGGGAAATCAGTTAGCCATTAAAAAGCAATGAAAATAAAACCAAAGAGCGCAAATACAAAAGGAAAGGAAAAATGTTTGCTTAGACAAAAGCTTAAACACCTAAGCCTAACCTTAGCCAACCATTCTTACAAAAACTCTATCAATAAAAATTAACCCTCTAAAACACAAGCCATTGAAATTTGCCTCTTTATTTCTTTTCTCTTGACCCTCACATCAATATTCTAATAATTAATTTGGGAATATGGAGGCGTATAGTCAACAAGAGGATTGAAATCCCTAAAGCAAGGAAAAGGGGGCACTACATGATAAAGAGTGTGCTACAAAAAGAAAAAGAAAGAAAAAGGAAAAGAAAGAGAAAAAGAGAGAAAGAAATTATCCTTCGGTCACAAGAAGTCTGGCATGGTACAACCAAAAGTAAACACAGCAAATCAAAGGGCATTTAGCGCAACGAGACACGTTGGTTAAATCCTTCTGAAAACTTAATCAAAATAGGCATTATAGGACATCAAACATGAAAACATTGCATGCATAAAAATGTTTTTGAACCAGGTCCTATTTTCTCTTTAAAAAAAAACAAACTCACCAGAAATTCGAGACCGCCGTCTGGGTCGTCCAGACCGCCATCTCGGTCCGCCGGCAAGACGAGAATGCCGTCTCGACCAACGAGACCGCCGTCTCGACTTAGCCAAAATCGAGACCGCCGTCTCGATGACCCAGACCGCCGTCTCAGTTTGTAGCTGACTCGAGACCGCCGTCTCGCCCTCCCATACGGCGGTCTCGAACTAGAAAAAATTGCTATATATAGAGGGCGCGCTTGGGCGGTTCCTCACAACTTCCCTTGCCTCTAGAACCTCCATTTCTCCGATTTTGCACTCCCAAGCCTCCTCTAGGCAAAATGTTTGGTAGAAGCGCTTCCAGAAAGAGAAGGAGCACTGCCGGTGCCAGCAATTCTGCGGCACCGCCACCCTAGGATCCCTCTCAATTGTCGCCTCAGCACCAGGCCCGCCTCGACAACATCCGGACTTATCAGTGGCTCCCGATGCTCAGACTTGACTTCAGCATCCTAGCTGAATTTGGGTGGGAGGACGATGTCCAAGCCCACATAGACAGCATCGGGTGGGGCTTTCTGCTGCAGCCACCACCTACACATGTGTACCCACAAGCGGTACTGGAATTCTTGGCCTCGGTCTCCTACTCCGAGGTCCCCTCCACGGTCCCGGGCCTGCAGCCCACTCAAATGGTGACCTATTTCATGGGTGGAAGATACCAGGCCACCACCCTCGACGAGTTCAACATGGCCATCGGGTTCGTCCGGCCCGAGGACACACCGACCTGGGGATACCGTGAGGCCATCTCGCTCCCGGCCCACCAACCTCACTCGCCGCCGAAATGTGGCATGAGCTCACAGGAGCCTCCACGCTGCCCACGCTGATGAGGGGCTCCGCGCTGCCCCCAGCACTCTGCATCTGCCACAAGCTGCTGGCAAGAACCATCCATGGGAGGAAAGAGAGTCAGGGCAAGGTCTCCCTCCCTGACCTCTTCGTACTTTATTGCATGAGCCAGAAGCGGCGCTGCAACCCCGGCTACTTCTTCCTGAGAGCCCTCAAGGACTTCGGGAACAGATCAGCGGGTGTCGTTCTCATGGCTCCCCTCATCACTCCCCTGGCAGAAACATGGGGGTGCCCTGGCCGGGAAGAGCTGGCCTCCAACTTGCAACCCGAATCCATCAACGGGTCAGTCCTGGTCAGCATCGGAATGCTGATACGTCGAGGGACCCAGTTGGCCCTCCGTCCCACACTGGATTTCGCACTAGATCTCCAGGGGTTGGTGGCGATGCAGGATATCCCCACGCCCCCCGAATTCCAGCAGCAGCAGCAGCAACAACAACCACCACCGTACACGGACGATTTCGCCGGCATGAACCGCAACATGAACGATCTGCGCCGGCAGTTCGACCAAATGACGGTGCGGCAAGAAGCCTACCACACTCGGCAAGAGGAGATGTACCAGCATCAGCAGGTGATGCGGCAGGAATGGACAACATTCCAGCAAGAGTACCGCGACGAAGTCCGAGAACGAGCGAACTTCCGGTATCATGTAACAACCATAAGGCTAAGAGGGGAACCATCCCTCAAAAGCTAGCTCAAGAGGTTGGAGAACCTCCTACCTTATAAGGCCTCCCTGGTAAGGAGACCTCCCCAATGTGGGACTTGTTACAATACCACCCCGTTCGAAAGCCAGCGTCCTCGATGGCTGCACTCCACGACACTTCACTCACCGGCACTTCACTCACTAGCACTTTACTCGGCTTTCTTACCGGTCAGAACCCTCCAGTGGTCAGAACCCTCCGGCGGTTAGAACCCTCCGTGGGTAGCCCTTCTCGAGTTGGCTGGCTCTCAATGAAAGCACCAATGTAACAACCATAAGGCTAAGAGGGGAACCATCCCTCAAAAGCTAGCTCAAGAGGTTGGAGAACCTCCTACCTTATAAGGCCTCCCTGGTAAGGAGACCTCCCCAATGTGGGACTTGTTACATATCACCTCTACCAGCAATTTGCCCCCGGGTCGTCTCCAGATGATAGCCCTTAGGGATTGTACTTGCCAAAATAAAAAGTGGTTGTAATAAAATTTCCCTATAAATAAAATTTTATTTCATCTCTTTGCCACCCTTTGCAAAAGCTAGCGTAAAACAAAAAAATCTTAAAAAGGAAAAAGGCATACGCTCAATAAGAAAAGCCAAAATCCTAAATCGCGAGAAAAAAGAGATAAAACCGCGAGAAAGAGGCAGGATTAAGACAAGCCATCACCTCAACCAACAAAATTTCGACTACCAAATCAGAGTCGAATAGAAAACAAGACTCATTCGACCAACTAGCAAGAGTCGGATAGTCGCCACCAAAAGTCAAAAACAAAGAATCCCCAGCAAACAAGCAAGCTGGATGAGCACCTGCAAAATCCCCGGTACAACCCGGATGACCATTCAAAGAGGTCCAAGAACATCTACCAACACAGAAATCACTCCCCAAGGAGTCGGCGCATGAGCTACCCGAGCAGTAAGCCGCCACCACCACCAGTCCTACGCAGTGGACTGTACCAACCTGATAGGGGGTTCATACCTATCAACCAGCACACAAGGAGTGTCTGACCGGCGCATGGGCCACCTGAATAGTAAGCCGCCACTACCACCAGTCTTACGCAGCGGACTGAAGCAGCCTGATAGGGGGTTTATACCTATCAACCTGCGCACGCGTTGCGCCTGATCTGCGCTCGAGCCGGATCAGTAAGTCGCACTACCACCCTGATGGGGGATTCATACCCCATCCAGTCCCGCACAATGGACTACAATTACCAGCCTGATGGGGGGTCCATACCCATCTAGTCCCACACAACGAACTGCAACTACCAGCCTGATGGGGGGTTCATACCCATCCAGTCCCGCACAACGGACTGCAATTACCAGCCTGATGGGGGGTTCATACCCATCCAGTCCCACACAACGGACTGCAACTACCAGCCTGATGGGGGATTCATACCCATCAACCGAAGGATCGACTACCATCAAAAGGAGTATCCTGAGTTTCTACCACGTGTTCACCGAAGGGATCGACTACCGTCAGAAGGAGTATCCCGGAAGTGCACGAATACAAGTTTTCCCCAGAAGATCAACCGCCGCAAGATGGAACATCCAAAGGGTAACCGGGCAAGAGGGTCAACTCCTTTACCTTCCTGTCAATCTGTCTGGCACAACAGGCCAACAGCCGACTAGTCAGGTAATGGGGGGGCAGCTGTAGACCCCAAATCTTGCCCGGCCTCCAAATAAAGAGCAGAAGACCTCCAATTCGAAGATGGGCGAAGCCTAACAAGCCACTAGGAGAGACTATTAGGCCCCATAATAGGATAGGAAGGATTTTCTGCACAAAAAATAAGTTTTCTCGCCTTTTTGGGACGAGACTGTCGTCTCGAAATTGAGACCGCCGTCTCGCCTCACGCAAATGGCGAGACCGCCGTCTCACCAAACGAGACGGCGGTCTCGTCACCTGTGAATGACGAGATGGCGGTCTCGTTTGGCGAGATGGCGGTCTCGCCACTTTGGCATGACGAGACGGCGGTCTCGTTTGGCGAGACGGCGGTCTCGACCCTGTCAGACGAGAATGGCGGTCTCGCCACTGCCAGGCGCGGAAACCTATAAATAGGGGCCTCCCCCCCTCATTTCCACACACCACACAGCTTTAGCTCTCCCTTCTCTCTAAAACTTCTCTCTAGAATCCCTCCGACACATTTCCGGAGCTTCTGAGTGCTTTTGTGAGCGTTTTTCGGCGTCTAGAAAAGTTTCTAGCGTCGTGTAGAGTGAAGGGCTGCCAAAAAGCACCCATTTCCTTTTAAAGAAATAAAAAAAAGCTTGCTTCGGAGGTTTAAATTCTCCCCCTCTACTTTTACTGCTTTAATTTTAAATTATGCAATAGATTAGGGCCATGTAGTCATAACTTTAAATTCCGTAAAATAAAAAGGGCAAAAGCGTATTTTTCCGGTTTATTTATCAATAAAATAGCTGGCCTATCATAGGGAACCCGAAAGGGGCGTAGTAAAGGAACTAATACTTCCTTTACACGTAACTAACTCCCTTACCCAACTCTGGTTCTAATGACCAAAGTTGGTTTTCGAAAACCAACGCCTTTTTAAAACCCCTTTTCCGATGTTTCTGTTAAAAACATCGGTGGTGACTCCACAGAACCCCTCAAAATTAGTCCTTGGGTTAGCCCGGTTATCGGACAACCCAAGAATGACCTTTCGAAAACCTCGCCCCTAGGTTAGCCCGGTTATCGGACAACCTAAAGGCGTTGTAACCACCCATAAAAAACGCAAAAAATCAAAAGGGTCGAAACCATCTCGTCTCTCCGACCGCCTCTTTTTTGACGGCAGCGACATGGTGTATAGCGGGTTTCGTAGTCTAGAAATTTCTTACTGAGATAGTAAATGGCTCGTTCCTTTTTTCCGGTTTCATCATGTTGGCCAAGCACACATCCCATGGACTCTTCAAGTATTGATAAATATAGGATCAGAGGTCTCCCTTCAACGGGTGGTACCAATACTGGTGGATTGGTTAAACAAGTCTTGATTTTATCGAACGCTTGTTGGCATTCTTCATTCCACACTGTTGGTTGGTTTTTGCGCAACAGTTTAAAGATGGGGATACATTTATCCGTTAACTGTGCGATGAAACGTGCAATGTAATTAATTCGGCCTAGGAAACCTCTGACCTCCTTTTCTGTGCTTGGTGGAGGCATTTCCAAGATTGCCTTGGTTTTGTCGGGGTCCACCTCAATTCCTCTTTCGCTGACAATGAACCCTAGGAGTTTTCCTGATCGTACTCCGAAAGTACATTTTGTCGGGTTCTGTTTGAGTTGATACTTTCGGAGTCGGTCAAAGAGCTTTTTGAGATATTGAATGTGGTTCATTTCATTTCTGGATTTGGCGATCGTATCATCCACATATACTTCTATTTCCTTGTGGATCATGTCGTGGAACAGCGTGACCATGGCCCTTTGATAGGTTGCCCCTGCATTTTTCAGTCCAAACGACATTACACGATAGCAAAAGGTGCCCCATGGTGTAATGAAGGAGGTTTTTTCTCTATCCTCGATGGCTAGCTTGATTTGGTTGTACCCCGCATACCCATCCATGAAGGAATATAGCGTGTTGGTAGCGGTATGGTCTACCAGCGTGTCTATATGTGGTAGGGGAAAGTCGTCCTTTGGACTTGCTCGATTGAGGTCCCTATAATCCACGCAGACCATGACCTTCCCGGTCTTTTTGATGACGGGTACTATGTTGGCCAACCATTTTGGGTATTTGGACACTACCAGGAAATTGGCATCCAACTGCCTTTGCACCTCCTCCTTTATCATTAAGGACCAGTCAGGTTTGATTCTTCTGAGTTTCTGCTTTACAGATCAGGACCCCTCTTTTAAAGGCAATCTATGTTCCACTATACTCGTGTCGAGCCCATGCATGTCAAGATAAGACCAAGCGAATACATCTATATATTCCTTTAGAAGTTGTATCAATCCTTCCCTTACGTTACTTTCTATTTGGGTGCCGATGTTCACCTTTTTCTCCTCATCCCCTTTTCCCAAATTAACGGTTTCTATTTCTTCCTGATGCGGTTGTATGATGTGTGTTTCCTTTTCCAGCATTCTTTGCATGTCCGGAGAAATGGTCTCCTGCTCACTGTCAGACCCGACCCATTCGCTTTCAGTTTCCGGGGTCCACAGAGATTCATCAATCACAGACATGATGTGTTTTAGGTTCTGTTTTAGTCATAGATTTTATTATTCAATTTATCTTTGAAAGAATAATAAATAGAAGAGGGAAAAGAATGAATATGACAAAATGCCTCGTATATTAATGAAAATGAAAATGTATGTACAAGCCCTTTTAATCAAAATTCCTGCGGCCACGGGCGGGGACCACAGGAAATGTAGAGAAAAGCTTAAAAAAAACCCTAGGGCTGATCCTCCCAGTCCTCCCTCTCTGCTACTTTGGCTTCGACAGAGGTTTGACATCCGTGTTGGAAGCAGAGGCATCAAAGGTTATCCAACCGACATCGATTAATTCCTGGACCTTATACTTCAAGGTCAAGCAGTTGTTAGTTGAATGCCCTGGTGCATCCGAGTGGTAGCTACATTTTTCATTGGGCTTGTACCACTCGGGATAGGGAGGCTCCAGCTGCTTCTTGGGAGGAACATGTGCCAGGAGGTTGGCCTCCAACAGCTGGGGCAGCAGCTTTGCGTATGAGGTGGGGATAGGAGTGAACTTCTTCTCCTTTCTTCGTGGCTGCCGCTCTGTCTGAGGGGTGGAAGAAGGGGTTGCAAAATTAATGGCGTGCACGGCCTCCTCCTTCTTTTTGAAGGGCTTCTTGAATGAGGTGCCAGAAGAAGAAGGTTGTGCTATTTTTCCACTCCTCAGCCCTTGCTCCACTCTTTCTCCTACAGTGACTATGTCTGAAAAGAGATTGGAGGTACTGGCTATAGCCTTATCGTAGTACGCTTCGGTCAGTGAGTCTATGAACATAGCCACTATTTCTTTATCTATCAGTGGAGGCTCTATTTGGGCAGCCATTTCCCTCCACCTTTGGGCGTACGCTTTGAAAGACTTATTGTCCCTTTTGCTCAGGGTCCTAAGATCTGACCTGTCGGGGGTCAGATCGATGTTGTATCAGTAACGACGGAGAAAAGCATCAGCCAGCTGTTTCCAGTTCTGGACCTGCCCTCTTTCTAACTGCATGTACCAGTTGAGAGCTGTATCCGCCAGACTCTCTTGGAAGCAGTGGATCAGGAGTTTTTCGTTTTCAGCATGGGTGGCAATCTTACGACAATACATCGTAAGATGGTTCTTTGGGCAGGTCATCCCGGCGTACTTTGGGGAAATCCGGGATTTTGAACTTGGGAGGGAAGTGGATATTCTTTACCAGGCACATGTCCGCCACCTCCTTGACGTCAAAGTTGTGCCCTTCCACCGCCTTCAGCCTCTCCTCCAGGGCGGAGAGTTGTTGTTTGGATACCTCTCAGGTAAGGATGCGCGCAGTCTTAGCATCCTTCCCGTCATAGAAGTATTCCTCTTCCTCCTCCTCATGGTGAGGGATGTGTTCAGCTTGGTCTTCGCCCTTACTCTGACCCTGGCGTATGGCCTCCATCAGTTGGGCCACCTGCTCGCGGAGGGTATTGACCTCCGCAGTGAGCTTTCGGTTCTGCTCCTCCAAGTTTTCCATTGCTTTTGCTTTTTGTGCACGAGTGGGAATGGGGAGAGGACCAACCACTTTCTAGAATGCCCGAAAAAGGTTTATTAATGCATGTTGAGTGCTTAAAAAATGGGTATGCTTATGCATGAGAGATTCTATTTAAATGATGCTGAATGCGCTCTCATTTTTTATTTTCTCTCTTGGTTTTTCTTTACTCATGGTATGATGTAATATGAATGTTTTGACTTTGTCAGAAGTTGATTTATTTATTTTCTGGTATTTTTGTATTTTGATTATTATTTATATATTTTTATTTTATAGCCTTTTATCTCTTCTGTCGGAACTGCGTGGCTACTTAGCTTACAAAAAACCTGAAACCAGGCTAGCTAAAAGGCAGACTGTCCGAGATAAGGGGGTTTATTTGCGAAAATATTTTTGTGATTTTTGTTCTGTTGTTTGGTTATGCTATGCAACAGACAAATGCAACAAACATATGCACACACAATTCGGTCATCCGCGAACAAGCGAGGATTCGTTTTTATCATGAGGTAGGGTTTTCCTTCAGAAAAGTGCATTGGCGAGGGTTGGTTCTAACTGTTCTCACCAGGCTAAGGCCCCCAAGGTGCCCCCATTATAGGGTCCCCACTCTCCAGTCGTCCGACCATGCTTAGCACTAAGGCCATAGTCAGTCTTGTTGCCAAAAGAGGAAGGTTATCACCTTGAGTGGTGGTTTCCGATCACACTGGTGGGCTCAAGGCCCTCACTACAGCGAACCGTACCTGCCACCCACTCCCTATGGATTTCTCACTTGCCCCCGGGTATAGAGGGAACTGTAGTGTGCAAGGGTTTGTGTATAGTTTGTATTTCACACAATTGCGTAAGTATAAACAAACAACAGTTATTAAAGCCAAACCGTAAAACATGTTATAATACAAGTTAAGGGCAAAAGCGTTATTTTCTTGGTTAATTTATTTTTAAGCCGGCCCATCACTAAATGGGATCAACTCTCGAGGCTTCCCCAGTGGAGTCGCCATCTGTCGCCACCACCAAAAACGAGGGGCGGTCGGAGCGACGCGATGGTTTCGACCCTCTTGATTTTCGCGTTTTTTATTGGTGGTTACAACGCCTTTAGGTTGTCCGATAACCGGGCTAACCCAAGGACTAATTTTTGAAGGGTTCTGTGGAGTCACCACCGATGTTTTTACTGGAAACATCGGAAAAGGAGTTTAAAAGGCGTTGGTTTTCGAAAAACCAACTTTGGTCGTTAGAACCAGAGTTGGGTAAGGGAGTTAGTTACGTGTAAAGGAAGTGTTAGTTCCTTTACGACGCCCCTTTCGGGTTCCCTATGACAGGCCAGCTATTTTGTTAATAAATAAACCGGAAAAACACGCTTTTGCCCTTTTTATTTTGCGGAATTTAAATTTATGACTACATGGCCCTAATATCTATTGCATAATTTAAAATTAAAGCGGTAAAAGTAGAGAGGGAGAATTTAAACCTCCGAAGCAAGCTTTCTTTTTATTTCTTTAAAAAAAAGAGGGTGTTTTGTGGGAGCCCTTCACTCTACACAGCGCTGGAAACTTTTCTAGACGCTGAAAAACACTCACAAAGGCACTCAGAAGCTCCGGAAATGCGTCGGAGGGATTCTAGAGAGAAGATCTAGAGAGAAGGGAGAGCAAAGCTGTGTGTGGTGTGTGGAAATGAGGGGAGGGAGCCCCTATTTATAATTTTTTCCGCCTGACAGGTCGAGACCGCCGTTCTCGTGTGACAGGGTCGAGACCGCTGTCTTGTCCTTCGCAGGTGGCAAGACCGTCGTCTGGGAAAGCGAGATCGCCGTCTCGCCATTTGCAGTGGCGAGACCGCCGTCTCGTTTGGCGAGACAGCGGTCTCGCCATTTGCATGAGGCGAGACGGCGGTCTTGTCGCCGCCTCCCCGAAGAGGGGGCGCAGTCGGAGCGACGCGATGGTTTTATCGACTCTTTTCGCGATTTTTATTGGTGGTTACAACGTCCTTAGGTTGTCCGATAACCGGGCTAACCTAGAGACGAGGTTTTCAAAAAGTGTCCTTGAGTTGTCCGACAACCGGGCTAACCCAAGGACTTATTTTTGGGTTCTATGGAGTCGCCACCGATATTTTTACCATAAACATCGGAAAAGGGGTTTTGAAAAGGCGTTGGTTTTCGAAAACCAACTTTGGTCATTAGAACCAGAGTTGGGTAAGGGAGTTAGTTACGTGTAAAGGGAGTATTAGTCCCTTTACGACGCCCCTTTCGGGTTCCCTATGATAGGCCGGCTATTTGCGAATAATTAAACTTGGAAAATTGCGCTTTTACCCTTTTTATTATGCGAAATTTAAGTATGTGACTACATTGCCCTAGCTTCTATTGCATGATTTAAATAGCAGTAATTTTAAAGAATAATGAATGAGGATATGCACCTCCAAAGCAAGCTTTATATTCAAAAAGAGGGTGCGTTTTGGCAACCCTTCACTCTACACTCTCAGAAACTCCGGAAATGCCTCGGAGGGATTCTTAAGAAGATTTAGAACGCTCAGTCTATGCCTAAAGACGCTCAGAAACTCCGGAAATTCCTCAGAGGGATTCTTAGAGAGAGAAAATCTAGAGAGAAGGGAGAGCTCTTGGTTTTTCTGTGTTCAAATGAGGGGGAGAGCGCCCCTATTTATAGTTTTTCGCGCCTGACAGGTCGAGACCGCCGTCTCCTCTGACAAGGTCGAGACCGCCGTCTGGAAAATCCAGACCGCCGTCTCGATTTTGCAGGAAATGGGACTGCCGGCTGGAGAATCCAGACCGCCGTCTCAAATTTGTGGGAAACGAGACCGCCGTCTGGAAAACCGAGACGGCGGTCTCGTCCTGGTGTTCAGACGAGACGGCGGTCTCGTCCTTCCAGACGGCGGTCTCGTCCTTTCAGGGCGAGAAACTTTATTTTTGGGCCTAAAAACCTTCCTATCCTGGTACGGGAGCCTAATAGCCTCTCCTAATGACTTGTTAAGCTTCGACCGTCTTCGAATAGGCTGCTTTCTGGCTTTATTCTGAGGCCGGGCAAGATTTGGGGTCTACAGCTGCCCCCCCTTTACCCGACCAGTCGACTGCTTGGCCTTCTGTGCCGAGGTGATCGACTGGAGGGTAAAGGAGTTGACCCTCTTGCCTGGTTGCCCTTCAGATGTACTGACTTCTGGCACATGATCCTCTGGGAAAATGTTGTGTTGTTCGCTTCTGGGATGCTCCTTCGACGCGGTAGCTGACCCCTTCGGCTGATGAGTACGAAACCCCATCCAGTTTGACGAGTATGAACCCCCGCCCGGTAAGCCCCCTTTTGTAAGGCCTGATGGGTACACACCCCCATCTGGTGTTTGACCTCCGGATGCTCCTTCGACGCGGTAGCTGATCCTTCGGTTGATGGGTATAACCCCCCCATTGGGATGGTAGTTTACAGTCCGTTGTGTGGGACTGGATGGGTATGAACCCCCCCATCAGGGCTGTAGTGTACAGTCCGTTGTGCGGGACTGGATGGGTATGAACCCCCCATCAGGGCTGTAGTGTACAGTCCATTGTGCGGGACTGGATGGGTATGAACCCCCCATCAGGGCTGTAGTGTACAGTCCGTTTGTGTGGGACCGGATGGGTATGAACCCCCCATCAGGGTGGTACGGTCCGTTGTGTGGGACCGGATGGGTATGAACCCCCCATCAGGGTGGTAATGGCGGCTTACAGTTCATGTGGCCCATGCGCCGTCTCGGCGCGCTTGCGTGTGCGAGTTGATAGGTATGAACCCCCTATCTGGCTGGTACAGTCCACTGCGTAGGACTGGTGGTAGCGGCGACTTACTGCTCGGGTGGCTCATGCGCCGACGTTGAGATGTACTTTCTTTGTTTTTTGTCTTTTCTGGGAATTGTCGTCCGGTCTGCGCCGGGGATTTTGTTGGTGTTCGTCCAGCTTGTTGATTGCTGGGGATTCTTTGACTTTGATTTTTCTTGTGGTGATCACCCAACTCTTGCTGGTTGGTCGGGTGATTTTTGTTTGTTGGCTTTTCCTGATAGCCATCCAGCTTGTTGTTTGTTGGGGATGATTAAGCCTTTCCGTTGGCTTTTTCTGGTGTACCTTCGTTTATTGGTGTAGAAGGTTAGAGCTATTTTCCTTGAAGCTCTTTATTCTGCTGCAATGGTTTTGATTTTGCCTTTTTTCCGCGATCTACCTCTTTTTTATCGCGATTTTGAAATCTGGCTTTTGTGGGGATAATGCGTAAGCCTTTTTACTTTTTAATCTCTTTTTATTACGCTGGTTTTTTCCTTCTTTTTGGGGAAGGTCCACTAGGGATGACGTTTCATTTCTTTAGTGATCCACCAGGGAATTAGTTGACTTCCTGGGGATCTGATTTTTCTGGGATGGAGTCTTGGCTCCTTGATTAATGTTGATGCGAGCTGACCTTGTGAAGCTCTTATTCTACTGGAGAATGGGAATTTCGATTCTTTTTTGTAGATTTTTTGGAGATCCATTTGAGGATTTTTATTCGGCGCTCTGTCATGGCCTTTTGGACACCCACTGGGGATGCAAGGGTTTTCTTCTTTTTCCTTTTCTCTTCTTTCTTTTTGTTGAGCCCTTGATGGTATGGAGATTGGACTCTTTTGATTGTTGATGATGGTGGGCTCTTGGAGCCTTTATTCTCCATTGGGGAGTGTGGAGGAGACTTTGGGTGAGTGTGCTCGATGACTCATGTGATGGCGGTGCTCGAGCCATGGGGTAATTTTTTTGTGTTGCCTTCGAGTGGGCGGGGATCCTGTTGAGGATGACTAGGCCTTTCCATCGGATTTTCTTTTATGATGTCTGATGATTGTGCCCTCTTTTATTGGGTGATGATTGGAGCTTTGGCTTCTGGAAGCTTCTTATGACAACTCACTCTTCTTTCTTGAGGGAGAGCAATGTTTGGAGACTTATTACTTTCTTGTGCCTTCTTTTCTGGGTAGAAGGATGGTAGCTGGAGCTCTTGATTTTTTGGAAGCTCTTATTTTGATGAGTTGCTTGATTGACAACTTGCTCCATTTTCTTGAAGGCTTTATTTGGAGACTCAGTCTCAGTGATCCTGTTTTCAATCACAAACATGGAGCTATTCTCCTTATATGCATGAATGCTTTTCGTTTTTTTTTTTTTTTTTTTTTATTTAAAGTGATTTTTTTTTTTACCTTGACAAAGTCGTTTTGTGCGACTACTCGTGTGTGAATGCCCAAAATGCAATCTATTTTTTGATTGATGCTTCCGGAAAAGTGGCTGGCATTCTCCTGCTCGGACTTCTTATGATTATGATGAAGGGCCCTTCTCCTTTGTTCATTTTTTGGTTTAGTCCTTTCTTTTGTCTAGACCGCCCTTTTTTGGGGTTTTCGGTCTAGCGGGCTGCCTTAATTTTTGCCTAGGATATCTTAGCGGGCTTTTTCCTTTTTTATCAATGCCCTAACTTTTGCCTAGACCGCCCTTTGCGGGTTTTCGATCTAGCAGGCTACCCTAACTTTTGCCTAAGAATATCCTAGCAGGCATTATTCTTTTTATTGTATTTTTCTTTCTCTTCTTTTTTTTGAGAGATAGGAGCCTATCATATGCATGCAATGTTCGCGATATGCATCCTATAATACTATTTCAATTGATTTTTCAAAAGGATTAACCAATGTGCTTGAGCCTCTGATGAGCTTCTGACGTTATGTGCTTTCGTCGACAGGATAGGCTGTACCGATTTTGCCGTCTCGATTTTACCGTGACCGAAGAATGATTGGTTTTCCCTCTTTTCCTTTTCTTTTTCTTTTGTAGAGCACTCTTTGTCATGTAGTGTCCCTCTTTCTCCACTCTAGGGATTTCAATCCTTTTGTTGACTATACGCCTCCATATTCCCAAATTAATTATTAGAATATTGTCATGAGGGTCAAGAGAAAAGAAGTACAGGGGTAAAAATCAATGGTTTGTGTTTTAGAGGGTTGATTTTTATTGATAAAAGGGTTTTGTAAGAATGGCTGGCTAAGGTTAAGCTTGGGTGTTTAGGCTTTGTCTAAGCAAACATTTTTCCTTTTTTCTTTGTATTTGCACTCTTTGGTTTTATCTCCATTGCTTTTAAATGGCTAGCTGATTTCCCTAGATCGCCCTTTTGGGTTTTCGAACTAGGATACTGTGTGTTGGCCCTAACTTTTGTCTAGGTTCCTTTTTTGTAGAATTTTGGAGAAATCCTAGCGGACCTTATTTGTAACCCTAACTTTTGCCTAGGCTACCCTTTATTGTTGTTTGGGTATCCTACCGGGTCGACCCTATCTTTTGTGTAGCCCCCTTAGTGGGTTTCCTACCGGGTATTTTGCCCTTTTCTTTTGGCCTTTGGCTTCTCTGGGCTTTTTCTTTTGTGGATTTATTTTTTGTTCACAGTATTGGCGAAGCTTGACTTTCTTTATGGTGAGGTAAAGCCTTATTTGGGTGCTTCTAATCAACTAGCTTAACTGTAATGGCAAATGTTGATTATTTGGATGCACTTTTTATTCTTCTTTTTATTTTTTCCGTTTACTTAGACAAGGTTATTGTGAGGTCTAGTCAGAAATAGCAAGAAGAGAAGCAGATAGTAAGAAGTATTCTTTATTAATTAATAAGGGAATATGTGCCCTAAAATGCCCGGGGGTCGGGCTAGCCCCGGGGGATAATCATGGGGTTTACATGCCTTGAATGAAGAAAAAGATTTCCTAATGACTGGGGACGCTCTTGACGCTTGCACCCCTCCACTTCGGAAAATTTGCTTGAGTGTGTGGAGGGGAGACTTCCCTTTTCATTTTTCGCACGGCCCTTAGTAGGGTCATATCCTAGGCCATGTTTGAAAGGATTGTCTTTGAATTCTAGGGGTTCCCTCATGCCTTGGGAATCTGCCCCCAGTCCTTGGCCAGGATGGTAACCATGCTTCAACATCATGTGGGCTACCTTTGTATTTCTGGGAAGTCGCTTAATGTTGGCAATTTCGAGCGCTTGAAAAGATGTTTCAAGGGCCTCTTCAGCCGCATCCACATAAGGCTGGGTGGATGGTCCACTGATCAAGATGTCGTTTTCTGCTTGGATTGTGATCAATTTTTCTTCCACTATGAACTTGACTTTCCGGTGGAGCGTTGAAGCTACTGCCTTAGCGTCATGAATCCAAAGCCTACTTAGTTTCCTCTCCTTATTTTCTTTTTCTTCGATCTTATTATTTTTCTTTTATTTGTAGGAGCATTGTCTTATAGCTCTTGGGGGTGTAGATTCTTTCACTTTTAATTTTGCCCCCAAATGCCGGCTATGCTGGAGATATCTTCATTGATGGAAGACGTTTCTGCGCATCTCAATGGTACGACTTTATTGATGTGGGAGGCATGAACAAACGCGATGACATCCTTGACATCCTTGCCCCCTCTCCCTTATTAACTTGGATATCCAATGGTTCAGGCTTGTTATCCTCCTTGGGCGGATCAACCATTGGGGAGAACTTGATGACGAAAGGCTTACTCTCCATCTTACTTCGATTTGTGGAAAGCACATCGACTAATCCTTTCTTTTTATTATCTTTTTATTAAAGTGAGAATGAATGCAATTTATGGATGCAATTCATGAATGTAGTAGACGGTTGAGACAAACAATTTTATTTGTTTCATCCAGACAGTGTACATTCCTCAATGCAATGTTTTGAAGTACATATTTTTTGAATGAAAAGCGGAGAAGCCTAAATGAACCCATAGGCAGGTTAGAATTTTCCTTTATTTTCATTTTGACTTCCCGTGCATGGCTTGCGAATGCCTTATCCTCTTCACATGGTATTGAGGAATGTCCACTTTCTTCAACCGCCTACTTCTAGATGATGTTATGAGGATGAAGTTTGGTGGATGCATGTATGCAAGTGTTTGTTTTTTCCTAAACATTATCATGTTTTATTTTCTAATGTGATGTATGATAGTGTTTGGGATTTTGCGTGTTTTTTTGTATGCGGATGAGGGCATGAAGAATACCAACCGCTTTCTCAAATGCAAAAAGATTTTTTTTATTTTAAAATGAATGATTTATGAGATGGATATTCCTTAAGACAATGGCTTAGGTATCCTCTTTAAAGCTTATGCTTTGTGGGGTATCCTACCCACCTTGGTGTAATGGTTCCCTTCCCATTACAGATTTGACAAGTATAATGGCAATCACCATCACACCTTAGTACACTTGTCCCTTCCTTGTCGTGAAGGTCACAAATGTGCTCAGGGCCTCTTTCGCCATTGTCATAGGGATATCTAGTGCTCCCTAGAATGAATGTTATTATGCATGCACCAGTACAAAAGGGCAATAGATGTTCAAAGCGACATAACTTTTGACCGGGATGTCCGATTTGGACACACAGCATACCAAAACGAAGAGAAAGAGGTGAGGAATCAGGTTGCAAATCCCCCTAGGGGATTTGGCCCAGTAATTTCTCCAAAAAACGCCTCTAAGACCCACTTTTTGGGGATTTATTAAAATGATGCGTATGTATACTTTTCTTATGCATTTTTTCTCGTGGTTTTTCCACTTATGACATGATGCAATATGAATGATACGACTTTGTCAAAATTATTTTTACAAATGTTTTGATTATTTTATTATTATTTTATTTGTTTTCGGATTTTATTTTTATTTTGAATTTTTATTTTATAGCCTTTTATCTCTTCTGTCGGAACTGCGTGGCTACTTAGCTTACAAAGAACCTGAAACCAGGCTAGCTAAAAGGCAGACTGTCCGAGATAAAATGTGGCTTTATGCGAAAGAAATATTTAGCGTCCCTTATCTCTTCTGTCGGAACTGCGTGGCTACTTAGCTTACAAAGAACCTGAAACCAGGCTAGCTAAAAGGCAGACTGTCCGAGATAAGGGTGTTTATTTGAAAAAAATATTTTTGTGATTTTGTTCTGTTGTTTGTTTATGCCATGCAACATACAAATGCAACAATCATATGCACACACAATTCGATCATCCCCGAACAGGCGAGATTCCGTTTTTATCACGAGGTAGGGTTCTCCTGCAGAAAAGTGCATTGGTTAGGGTATGTTCTAACTGTTCTCACCAGGCTAAGGCCCCCAAGGTGCCCCCATTATAGGGTCCCCACTCTCCAACCGTCCGACCATGCTCAACACTAAGGCCAGAGTCGGTCTTGTTGCCAAAAGAGGAAGGTTATCACCTTGAGTGGTGGTTTCCGATCACACTGGTGGGCACAAGGCCCTAACTGCAGCGAACCGTACCTTCCACCCACTCCCTATGGTTATCTCACTTGCCCCCAGGTATAGGAGGAACTGTAGTGTGCAAGGGACTTGTGTGCAATTTATATATCAAGCAATTGCGTAAGTATAAACAAACAACAGTTTATTGAAAGCCAAACAATAAAACATGTTATCATACAAGGCAGGGTAAAAGCGCTTATTTTCTTGGTTTAATTATTGTTAAGCCAGCCCATCACTAAATAGGATCAACTCTCTAGGCTTCCCCAGTGGAGTCGCCATCTGTCGCCGCCTCCCCGAAGAGGGGGCGCGGTCGGAGCGACGCGATGGTTTTATCGACTCTTTTCGCGATTTTTATTGGTGGTTACAACGTCCTTAGGTTGTCCGATAACCGGGCTAACCTAGAGACGAGGTTTTCGAAAAGTGTCCTTGAGTTGTCCGACAACCGGGCTAACCCAAGGACTTATTTTTGGGTTCTATGGAGTCGCCACCGATATTTTTACCATAAACATCGGAAAAGGGGTTTTGAAAAGGCGTTGGTTTTCGAAAACCAACTTTGGTCATTAGAACCAGAGTTGGGTAAGGGAGTTAGTTACGTGTAAAGGGAGTATTAGTCCCTTTACGACGCCCCTTTCGGGTTCCCTATGATAGGCCGGCTATTTGCAAATAATTAAACTTGGAAAATTGCGCTTTTACCCTTTTTATTATGCGGAATTTAAGTATGTGACTACATTGCCCTAACTTCTATTGCATGATTTAAATAGCAGTAATTTTAAAGAATAAAGAATGAGGATATGCACCTCCAAAGCAAGCTTTATATTCAAAAAGAGGGTGCGTTTTGGCAACCCTTCACTCTACACTCTCAGAAACTCCGGAAATGCCTCGGAGGGATTCTTAAGAAGATTTAGAACGCTCAGTCTATGCCTAAAGACGCTCAGAAACTCCGGAAATGCCTCGGAGGGATTCTTAGAGAGAGAAAATCTAGAGAGAAGGGAGAGCTCTTGGTTTTTCTGTGTTCAAATGAGGGGGAGAGCGCCCCTATTTATAATTTTTCGCGCCTGACAGGTCGAGACCACCGTCTCCTCTGACAAGGTCGAGACCGCCGTCTGGAAAATCCAGACCGCCATCTCGACCGATCCAGAAATCGAGACCGCCGTCTGGAAAATCCAGACCGCCGTCTCGATTTTGCAGGAAACGGGACCGCCGGCTGGAGAATCCAGACCGCCGTCTCGAATTTGCGGGAAACGAGACTGCCGTCTGGAAAACCGAGACGACGGTCTCGTCCTGGTGTTCAGACGAGACGGCGGTCTCGTCCTTCCAGACGGCAGTCTCGTCCTTTCAGGGCGAGAAACTTTATTTTTGGGCCTAAAAACCTTCCTATCCTGGTACGGGAGCCTAATAGCCTCTCCTAATGACTTGTTAAGCTTCGGCCGTCTTCGAATAGACTGCTTTCTGGCTTTATTCTGAGGCCGGGCAAGATTTGGGGTCTACAGGTCTCGATTTCGAGACGGCGGTCTCGTCCCCAAAAAGGCGAGAAACCTTATTTTTTGTACAGAAAAATCCCTCCTATCCTAGTATGGGGCCTAATAGTCTCTCCTAGTGGCTTTTTAGGCTTCGTCCATCTTCGAATAGGAGGTCTTCTACTCTTTATTTGGAGGCCGGGCAATATTTGGGGTCTACACCCCCCATCAGGCTGGTAGTTGCAGTCCGTTGTGTGTTGGACTGGATGGGTATGAACCCCCCATCAGGCTAGTAGTTGCGACTTACTGATCCGGTTTGAGCACAGATCAGGCGCACTTGCGTGCGCAGGTTGATAGGTATGAACCCCCTATCAGGCTGGTACAGTCCACTGCGTAGGACTGGTGGTGGCGGCGACTTACTGCTCGGGTGGCTCATGCGCCGGGTGTTGAGATGTGTTCTCTCGTCTTCTGAGTTTTGTTCGGTTTATGCCAGGGATTTTGTTAGTGTTTATCTAGCTTGTTGATTGCTGGGGATTCGTTGTTTTTGATCTTTTGATGGTGATCGCCCGACTTCGCTGATTAGTCAGGTAGTCTTTGTTCGTTCGACTTTTGCTTGGTCGTCGAAACTTTGTTGGTCAAGGTGGTTGATTTGTTTTAATCCTGCCTTTTTTTTCGCGGTTTTATCTCTTTTTTCTCGCGATTTTTGGATTTTGGCTTTTTCCTTGAGCGTACGTCTTTTTACTTTTAGACTCTTTTGGTTACGCTGACTTTTCAGGAAGGGATAAAAAGGATGCATGGAATAAAATTTTATTTATAAGTTTTTATTACAACAGTCCTTATTCTATGAGCGCTATCTCTAAGAAGATGGGCTTTGGTCTGGAGACAATCCATAGGAGTGTTGAGCCCTTCATCAGCGTGGGCAAAGTGGGCGCCCTGGTGAGTTCCTCCCACATCTCGCCGGCGGTGAGGTTGGTAGGGCGTGAGCAGATGGCCTCTTGGTATTCCCGGGTTAGCACGTCCCCAAGTTGGACGAATCCGATGGACACGTTGAATTCATCCAGAGTAGTGGTCCGGTACATCCCACCCATAAAGTATGTCACCATTTTTTATGGTGATAGGTCGGGAATCATGCCGGGAGTCTCGGCGTAGGAGATGGAAGCAAGGAACTCCAGCACTGCTTGAGGGTATACATGGGTGGGTGGAGACTGCAGGAGGAAACCCCACCCAATGCTGTCAATGTGCGCCCGGACGTCGTCCTCCCACCCAAATTCGGCGAGGATGTCGAAGTCTAGCTTGAGCATGGGGTTCCATGTGTACCCCGTCATGTGCTCAAGTCGAGCCTGATGCAATGGAGATAGCCGAGTGGGGTCCTGGGGGGCCGGTGCCGATGAACTGCTGGGGCCAGCAGAGCCTCTCCTCTTCCTAGTCTGGCTTCCACGGAACATTTTGGTGGTGAAGTGCTTAGAAGTGAGAGATCAGAGAGTTGGAGTGTTGGGGAGTTGTGAGGAACCCCCAAAACCCTTCCCCTATTTATAGGAAAAAATTCAGATTCGGGACCGCCGTCTGGAAAGTCGAGACGGCGGTCTCGAATTTGCGCAAGTCAAGATGACCGTGTCGCCAAGCGGGACGACGGTATCATTTTCGGCCAAGTCGAGACGGTCGTCTTGTTGGTCGAGATGGCGGTCCCGATTTGCTGGAAACGGAGACGGCGATCTCAGAATTCTGGACGACCGTCTCAATTTTTAGGTTTTTTTTGTTTTTGGAAGAAAATAGGACCTAGTTCAAAAACATTTTATGCATGCAATGTTTTCATGTTTGATGTCCTATAATGCCTATTTCAATTAGTTTTTCAGAAGGATTTCACTGACGTGTCTTGTAGCGTCGGATGTCCTCTGATTTGCGTTTCCTGTGTTTGGCTGTACCATGCCGGACTTCTTGTGACCGAAAGATAACTTGCTTTTATTTCTTCCTTTCCTTCTTTTTTTTTTGTAGAGCACTCTTTGCCATGTAGTGTCCCTTTTTCTCCATTCTAGGGGTTTGAATACTCTTGTTGACTATACGCCTCCATATTCCCAAATTAATTATTAGTATATTGTTGGGAGGGTCAAGAGAAGAGAAGTAAGAGGGCAATTGCAAAGGCTTGTGTTTTAGAAGGTTGATTTTTATTGAGAAAGAGGTTTTTGTAAGAATGGCTAGCTAGGGTTAGGCTTAGGTGTTTAAGTTTTTGTCTAAGCAAACGTTTTCCCTTTTTGTACTTGCGCCTTAGTTTTATTTCCATTGCTTTTTATGGCTAGTTGATTTCGCTAGATCGCCCTTCGGGTTTTCGAACTAGGATATTGTGTTTTGGCCCTATCTTTTGTCTAGGTTCCTTCCTTTTGTATATTTTTTGGGGAATCCTAGCGGACCTTATTTTGTAACCCTAACTTTTCCCTAGGCTACCCTTTATTTTTGTTCGGGTGTCCTACCGGGTTAACCCTATCTTTTGCGTAGCCCCCTTAGTGGGTTTCCTACCGGGTATTTTGCCCTTTTTGTTTTTGGCCTTTGACTTCTATGGGCTTTTTTTTTGTATTTATTTTTTGTTCACAATATTGGTGAAGCATGACTTTCTTTATGGTGAGGTAAAGTCTTATTTGGTGCTTCTAATCAACTAGCTTGATTGCAGTGGCAACGACGAATTTTGGTTATTTATACGCGCTTTTTATTCTTCCTTTTCTTTTTTTTTTGTTTACTTAGACAAGGTTATTGTGAGGTCTAGTCAAAAATAGCAAGAAGAGAAGTAGATTGTAAGAAGTATTCTTTATTAATTACTAAGGGAATATGTGCCCTAAAATGCCCGGGGGTCGGGCTAGCCCCGCGGGATAATCTCTAACAATCATGGGGTTTACATCCCTTAAATGAAGAAAAAGATTTCCTAATGACTAGGGTGACTCTTGACGCTTGCACCCCTCCACTTCGGAAAATTTGCTTGAGTGTGCGGAGGGGAGACTTCCCTTTTCCTTTTTCCGCTCGGCCCTTAGTAGGGTCCTATCCTAGGCCATGCTTGAAAGGATTGTCTTTAAATTCTGGGGGTTCCCTCATGCCTTGGGAATCTGCTCCCAGTCCTTGGCCAGGACGGTAACCATGCTTCAACATCATGCGGGCTACCTTTGTGTTTTTGGGAAGTCGCTCTATGTTGGCAATTTCGAGCGCTTGAAAAGATGTTTCAAGGGCCTCTTTAGCCGCATCCACATAAGGTTGGGTGGACGGTCCACTGATCAGGATATCATCCTCTGCTTGAACCGTGACCAATTTGTCCTCCACTATGAACTTGACTTTCTGGTGGAGCGTTGAAGGAACTGCCTTAGCGTCATGAATCCAAGGCCTGCCGAGGAGACAACTGTATGCTGGAGTAATATCCATTACATGGAAATTGAAGTTGAAGATAGTAGGTCCGACTTGGATTGGTAAATTGACTTCCCCTACTACTTCTCGTTTTGATCCATCGAAGGCTCGAACGATGGTGCTACTTGGGCACAGACGGGTTCCTTGGATGGTTAACTTGTCTAGTGTGCACTTGGGCATCACGTTCAAGGACGACCCGTTATCCACAAGAACTTTGGCGATCAGGTATTCCTTGCATTTGATGGAAATGTGCAAGGGCTTGTTATGGTTAGATCCCTCGAGGGGGAGTTCTTCCTCTGTGAAGGTGAGGTGATCGCTCGCCATGATGTGACCAACGATCCTCTCGACCTTTTCTTGGGATATGGAGTGAGGTACATGCGCTTCGCTCAAGACCTTCAGCAGGGCGTTTCTATGCGGTTTCGAGCTCATCATTAGAGATAACAATGTTATCTTTGCAGGTGTGTGATTGAGCTAGTCTATAATGGAATACTCGCTTTGCCTTATAAACTGGAGTAATTCCTCTGTCTCCTCCTTGGATTCCTTATTTTCTTTTTCTTCGGTCTTTTTATTTTTTCCTTTATTTTTGGGGACATCTTCTTGTGAGTCCTTGGGGGAGTAGACTCTTCCACTTCTAGTCATGCCCCCGATGCCGGCTATATTTGTGATATCCTCTTTTATTGGTGAAGATTCTTCGTGTCTCCATGGTACAACTTTATTTGACTCGTAGGGGAAAGGACGTGGCATAAATAATCGCACTAGTGTCCTTGCCCCCTCTTCCTTATTTCTGAGGACCAACGGTCGAGGCTTATTTTCCTCTTGTGGCGAGTCGACCGTTGGGGAAAGCTTGATTAGGAGTGGCTTTCTCTCCATTCTTCTGATTTGGAAGACGTGTCAGTTAATCCTTCCTTTTTATTATCTTATTTATTAAGTGTGAAGGAGGGGAAATTAAATATGCAGATGAATGATATGCATGCAAGTAGACAATTGTCAAATAAAGAAAAATTTCATTTATCCATCGGAAGGTGTACATTCCCCTATTCCATACTATGAAGCAACTTTTGACAAAAGCGAAAAAGCCTAAAGAAACCCACAGGCGGGTCTTGATCTCTATGTAATTCCATTTCGGCTTCTTGGACGTGACAAGCAAGTGCTTCGCTTTGCTTATGGACCGCCTGGCTCATATCTTCGCTGTACTTTTGAGCCTCTTTGATTTTCGCCTCTTCATGGATGACCAAGGCTTGCAGTTCATCGAGTTTTGCAAGGGCTCGGTCCTTTTCTTGTAGTACTTGGCCGTACTGAGCTAGCCCGTCTCTTTCTTTGCAACATAGCTCAGCGAGACTTTTGTTGAGTCTCCGATTGGCCTCTCTCTCTTGGCGTATTTCTGACCGAGTCTTGGTGAGCTCTTGTGGCAACTCCTTGATCATCTGAGCCTGTTTTGCTGATTCGGCCTCAAGGCGTGCTGATTTGGCAGTTATTTCTTGAAGTTGGCTATCCGAGCTGGTTCTGCCAGCTTTGGATGCTCGGATAGCTTGCTCACTAGAGTCAGCACACTGATCCTCGAGGCGCTCTATTTCATGATCCTTTTTCTTGCATTGCCTTTGCAGACCATCTATGGTGAGGATAGATTCTTGCTCTCTTTCTTCAAGGGCCCTCATCTGGGCTCCCATGATTTCTATCCTCTTGGTCAAGGCATCGACTTGAGCTTGCAGCTCTTCACTGTTGGCATTTCTAATGAGTGAGATGGATGGTTGAGAAATCCCTCTTCTTTTTCTCCACACCTCATAGTCACCGGAGACAGCCACTCGAGCTTTTCCTAGCTCTCTGTCTCCCATAAAGATTGGTTTCTCCCATGCTTTTCTCATGGCGAGTGAGTTGGCGATTGTGCATGGGTCTCCGAAGAAGCACAGTCCTCCGAGTTCCCCTCGAGAGATTGTAGTTTGAGTCCTCATGAGCTGCCTCATAGCTACTCTAGGTGAGTAGGCTATGCAACCCCTGAGTCCTATCAAGGGTACGTTCGGATAGTCTCCACATCTAATGAGGACTGGACCAGGTCGGAACCAAGGGTAGACCCAAGATAAATTGTTGGCGTCCCATTGTTCCAACTCGTCCTTCCACTCCGAGGTTAAGCGTCGTTGGAGAGGGATTTTGGAGAAGCTCCTCAAAGGGTCGGGGAACATCCCCATGTGACTAGAGGCGTAAAAATGTGTAATGCCCCACACAAAGAGCAGTGAAGAGCAGCAATGAAGTGTTTTTCCTTGCTTCTGACGGCAAAATTCCTCTGAGAGCAAGGTGTCGACAAGAATTGCAGGCAAGGGACTCTTTGAGTTCACGTCCCAGGCAAAGAAGGCGTCCATGACGGCTTGATCCACTGTGTCGAGGTGGAAGGGAAACAAGATCGTTCCAAATATAATTAAGGCTAGGGTTTTGTTAAAAGCGACCCATTCTGTCCTTTCAGCCAAATTAGACATATGGTCTTCTAACATTGAGACTTTCCAACCCTGGATGTTCCCTTTTCCTATCAGGGTAGTCTGCCGAAAAGGCAGTTGGATGATGGCAGCGACTTGTGCTGCAGGAGTATATGCCCCGTGGCGAATATGGACCCCGACTGATTTGGGCCATTTCAACATAATTTCGTATTCCCCCAAGGTGGGCACCATATCAAACTGCGGAAATTCGAAGCATCGCAGACTGGAGTTCTAGAAGTGAACTAATACCCTGACGAAAACTTGATCGACACAGATCTTCAGCAGGTCGAGAATCCATCCATAGGCTTTTTCAAAGTCAGAGCGGACCTCTGGTGGCATTACCGTGCAAAGCCGTTCCAATTTCTCAACATGGTATCGGGGAATGTCCACCTTCTTCAATTGTCTACTAGTCCCCTCCATTTTCTAAAACCAAAATGCATGTTTTATGAAAATGATGCTTATTTAATGAATTGTCTACTAGTCCTTGGGAAATTGCCAGCATAGAAAGACTTCCCAAAAACACAAAGGTAGCCCGCATGATGATGAAACATGGTTACCATCCTGGCCAAGGACTGGGGGCAGATTCCCAAGGCATAAGGGAACCACCAGAATTCAAAGACAATCCTTTCAAGCATGGCCTAGGATATGACCCTACTAAGGGCCGAATAGAAAGAGGAAAATGGAAGTCCCCCCTCCGCGCACTCAAGCAAATTTTCCGAAGCAGAGGGGTGCAATCGTCAAGAGCTACCCTAGTCATTAGGAGATCTTTTTCTTCATTTAAGGGATGTAAACCCCATGATTGTTAGAGATTATCCCCCGGGGCTAGCCAGACCCCTGGGCATTTTAGGGCACATATTCCCTTATTAATTAATAAAGAATACTTCTTACTATCTGCTTCTCTTCTTGCTATTTTTTACTAGACCTCAAAATAACCTCATCTAAGTAAACAGAAAAAGAAAAAGAAGAATAAAAAGCGCATCCAAATAACCAAAATTCGCCAACGCCAGTACAGTCAAGCTAGTTTATTAGAAGCACCAAATAAGGCTTTACCTCACCATAAAGAAAGTCATGCTTCGCCAATATTTTGAACAAAAAGTAAATACACAAACAAAAAGGAAAAAGCCCATAAAAGCCAAAGGCCAAAGAAAAGGGCAAAACACCCAGTAGGAAACCCACTAAGGGGGCTACGCAAAAGATAGTGTCAACCCGGTAGGACACCCGAACAAAAATAAAGGGTAGCCTAGGAAAAAGTTAGGGTTACAAAATAAGGTCCGCTAGGATTCCCCAAAAATACAAAAAAGGAGGAACTTAGCCAAAAGTCAGGGCCAAAACACAATATCCTAGTTCGAAAACCCGAAGGGCGATCTAGGGAGATCAGCTAGCCATAAAAAAAATGGAAATAAAACTAAGGCGCAAGTACAAAAAGGGAAAACGTTTGCTTAAACGAAATTCTTAAACACCTAAGCCTAACCCTAGCTAACCATTCTTACAAAAACCTCTTTCTAAATAATAATCAACCTTCTAAAACACAAGCCTTTGAATTTGCCCTCTTACTTCTCTTCTTTTGACTGTCACAACAATATTCTAATAATTAATTTGGGAATATGGAGGCATATAGTCAACAAGAGGATTGAAACCCCTAGAATGGAGAAAAAGGGACACTACATGGCAAAGAGTGTTCTACAAAAAAGAAGGAAAGGAAAAAAGAAAGACAAGTTATCCTTCGGTCACAAGAAGTCTGGAATGGTACAGCCAAACACGAGAACGCAAATAAGAGGGCATTCGACGCTACAAGACAAGTCAGTTAAATCCTTCTGAAAACTAATTGAAATAAGCATTATAGGACATCAAACATGAAAACATTGCATGCATAAAATGTTTTTGAACCAGGTCCTCTTTTTTACAAAAAAAAAACCCTTTTAATCGAGACGGCCGTCCGGCATTCCTTGACCGCGGTCTCGGTCTCCAGAAAATCGGGACCGCCGTCTCGACCAACGTGACCGCCGTCTCGACTTGGCTAAAAACGAGACCATCGTCCCGCTTAGCGAGATGGCCGTCTCGCTTAAGACCAAAGTCAAGACCGCCGTCTCGAGGTCCCAGATGGTCGTCTCGACTTGCGTAAAATCGAGATCATCGTCTCGACTTCCCAGACGGTGGTCCCGAATTTGATTTCTCCCCTATAAATAGGGGAGGGATCTTGAGGCTCTCCACAACTCATCTGCACTCCAACTCTCTGATCTCTCACTTCCAAGCATCTTATCATCAAAATGTTCCATGGAAGCCAGGAAGAGAAGGGGTTCTGCTGGCCCTAGCAGTTCCTCAGCACCTGTCCCTCAGGACCTCACTCAGCTCTCTCCAACGCACCAGGCTCGTCTTGAGCACGTCAGGGGGTACACATGGCACCCTATGCTCAAGTTGGATTTCAGCATCCTCGCCGAATTTGGGTGGGAGGACGACGTCCGGGCCCACATTGACAGCATTGGGTGGGGATTTCTCCTACAGTATCCTCCCACTCATGTGTACCCTCAGGCGGTACTGGAGTTTCTTGCCTCCATCTCCTAGGCCGAGACTCGCGCCATGATCCCTGGCCTGTCACCAACAAAAATGGTGACATACTTTATGGGTGGGATGTACCGGACCACCACTCTAGACGAATTCAACGTGTCCATCGGATTCGTCCAGCCCGGGGATGTACTAACCCGAGAATACCAGGAGGCCATCTGCGCGCGCCCCACCAACCTCACTGCCGGTGAGATGTGGGAGGAGCTCACCAGGGCACCCACTTTGGCCACGCTAATGAAGGGCTCAACACTCCCCCCAGCCCTCCGCATTTGCCACAAGCTGCTGGCGGGGACCATCCACGGACGGAAGGAGAGCCAGGGAAAGGTAACCCTCCCAGACCTCTTCGTCCTTTACTACATGAGCCAGAGGCGCCGGTGCAACCCTGGCTATTTCTTCCTGAAGGCCCTCAAGGACTTCGGGAGCAGGCCAGTGGGAGTCGTCCTCATGGCTCCCCTCATTACCCCCCTGGCAGAGAAATGGGGGTGCGGTGGCCGGGAAGAACTGGCCTCCAGCCTACGACCCGAGTCCATCAACTGGTCGATCGTGGTCAGCATGGGGATGCTGCTGCGCTACGGGACCCAGCTGATCCTCCACCCATCGCTGGATTTCACTTTGGATCTCTAGGAAATCGTGGCAATGCGCGATCTCCCGACACCTCCCGAGTTCCAACAACAACAGCAGTAGCAACAACAACAACAACAGCAGTAGTACACGGATGACTTTGCTGGCGTAAACTGTAACATCTACGACCTGCGCCAGCAATTTGATCAAATGTCTATGAGGCAAGAGCAGATGTCCTTAAGGTAGGAGGCCTTCGACATAAGGGTGGAGACGGTATACCAATATCAGGAAGGAATGAGGCAAGACTGGGCAACATTCCAGCAAGAATACCGCGATGAAGTCCGGGATCAAGCAGAATTCCAGAGGCACATGTACCGACAATTTCCCTCCTACGGATCGTCTCCAGACGAGAGCCCACCTTCTTAGGGATAGTGCTCATAGGATAGGACTGCTGTAATAAAATCTTTTATAAATAAAATTTTATTTCACGCATCTTCTTGTTATCCCTTCCCAAAAAAAAAAAGTCAGCGTAACCAAAAGAAGCTAAGAGTAAAAAGACGTACGCTCAACAAAAATCCAAAATCGCGAGAAAAAAGAGATAAAACCACGAAAAAAAGGTAGGATTAAAACAAGTCAACCACCTGGACCAACAATTTTTGACAAACCAAGCAAGAGTCAAACAAACGAACAAAGACTACCCGACCAACCAGCAAGAGTCGAGTGATCACCATCAAAAGATCAAAAACAAAGAATCCCCAACAACCAACAAGCTGGATGAAAACCAACAAGATCTCTGGCACATGCCAGACGACCATTCCCAGAAAAAGACAAACAAAGAAAAGAAAGCATTTTTCAGCACCAGGTGCATGAGCTAGAGCAGTAAGCCGCCACTACAGCCAAAGGATCGGCTACCGCAAGAAGGAGCATCCGGAGGCTTAACACCAGATGGGGGTGTATACTCATCAGGCCTTACAAAAGGAGGCTTACCAGACGGGGGTTCATACTCGTCAAACACCAGATGGGGGTGTATACTCATCAGTCCTTACAAAAGGAGGCTTACCGGACGGGGGTTCATACTCATCAAACACTAGATGGGGGTGTATACTCATCAGGCCTTACAAAAGGGGGCTTACCGGGCGAGGGTTCATACTCGTCAAACCAGATGGGGGTTCATACTCATCAGTCGAAAGGGTCAGCTACCGTCAGAAGGAGTATCCTGGAGGAGCACAACACATATTTTCCCCAGAAGATCAACTGCCGCAAGACGGAGCATCCGAAGGGTAACTGGGCAAGAGGGTCAACTCCTTTACCTTCCAGTCGATCTTCTTGGCACAACAGGCCAACAGCCGACTGGTCAGGTAAAGGGGGGGCAGTTGTAGACCCCAAATCTTGCCCGACCTCATAATAAAGACCAGAAGACCTTCTATTCGAAGATGGATGAAGCCTAAGAAGCCACTAGGAGAGACTATTAGGCCCCATACTAGGATAGGAGTGATTTTTGACATGTAAATAAGGATTTTTGCCTTTTAGAGTCGAGACCGTCGTCTTGTATTCGGGACCGCCGTCTCGCCTTGCGAAAGTGGCAAGACGGCCATCTCGTCACTTGCGAATGGCGAGACCGCCATCTCGCTTGGCGAGACGGCCGTCTCGCCATTTCTGCAAGGCGAGACGGCCGTCTCGAATAGCGAGACGACCGTCTCGACCTTGTCAGACGAGACGGTCGTCTCGACCTGATAGGCGCGAATCCCTATAAATAGCCACGCCATTCCCCTCATTTCACACAGTTCTTCCATTCTCTCTCTAGTCCCCTCCTCAAATTCTCTTTCTAGAACCCCTCCAAAGCATTTCCGGAGTTTCTGAGAGTTTCTAAGAGTTTTTAGAGCATTTTTGAGAGTTTTCCGGCGCTGTAGAGAGTGAAGGGCTGCCAAAAAGCACCCAAATTATCAAGAAATTAATATAAAGCTTGCCTCAGAGGTCTTTACATTCTCCCTCTCTCCTTTACCGCTTTATTTTTAATTGTGTAATAGATATTAGGGCCATGTAGTCGTAATTTTAAATTCCACAAATAAAGGGTAAAAGCATATTTTCACCGGTTTATTTATTCAAAGTAGTTGGCCTATCATAGGGAACCCGAAAGGGGCGTCGTAAGGTAACTAACACTTCCCTTACGCGTAACTAACTCCCTTACCCAACTCTGGTTCTAGTGACCAAAGTTGGTTTTTCGAAAAACCAACGCCTTTTTACTCCTTTTCCGATGTTTCCGGTAAAAACATCGGTGGCGACTCCAGAAGAACCCTTCAAAATTAGTTCTTAGGTTAACTTGGTTATCGAACAATCCAAGAGCGCCTTTTCGAAAACCTCGCCCCTAGGTTCAGCCCAGTTATCGGACAACCTAAAGGCGTTGTAACCACACCAATAAAAACGCGAAAATCGGAAAAGTCAAAACCATCGCGTCGCTCTGACCGCCTCGTTTTGACACATAAGGAGTGGGTGGCAAGTACAACCGGCCGTTGTCGGAAACCACCACTGGAGGTGATAACCCTTTGTTTTCTAGTCTGAGAACATTGACACGGATATTTGTGCATGGTTTGAAGACTGGGAGACAAAGAGGACCCTATAATAATGGCACCTTGGGGCATGGCCTTGGTGAGAACAGTTAGAACCTACCTTTGCCAATGCACTTTTCTGCAAGATACCCCTACCTCGTGATAAAACTTTGTTTGCGGATGGGTGAATTGTTTGTGCATTTGTTTGTTGTATTTGTTTGTTGCATAGCATAATCATACAGTAATAAATAAAATCTCAAAAAACCTTTTTCATAAAAAACACCCTTATCTCAGACAGTTCACATTTTAGCTAGCTTGGCTTCAGGTTCTTTGTAAGCTAAGTAGCCACGTGGACCGATAGAAGAGATAAGGGGATCTAAAACCATTATTTCGCAATAACCACCTTTATCTTGGACAGTCACCATTTTAGCTAGCCTGACTTCAAGTTCTTTGTAAGTTAAGTAGTCACGCAGACCGATAGAAGGGATAAAGAGATAATATAATAAAAGAGCAAGAATAAAACTCATTCATTTAGAAATAACCGGATTTAACAAAACGATTTTTGACAAAGTCGTATCATTCATATTGCATCATTTCAAAAGTGGAAAACCAAGAGAGAAAATAAATGCAGTATGCATGCACATCATCTTAATAAAAATGGGTCTTAGGAGCATTTTTTGGGAAATTGTTGGGACAAATCCCCTATGGGTATTTGCCACCTGTTCTTCACTTTTTTCTCTTTGCTTTGATATGTTGTGCATCCAAATCCGACATCCTAGTCAAAAGTTATCTTACTTTGAATATTTTTTGCCTTTTTTTATCATAAAAGGTCCCTTTTGTACTAGAACATGCATAAATACATTCATTCTACGGGGCATTAGATGTCCCTAAGACAAAGGCGAAAGAGGCCCAAGTGTGCTTGTAATCTTCCATAAGGAAGAGACAAGTGTGTTAAGGTATATGGTGACCTTTGTCAAATCTATGATGAGGAAGGAACCATTATACCAAAGTGGGTATGGTGCTATGCGAAGCGTGAGCTTTAAGAGGATACCAAAGTCATTGTCTTAAGGCATATCTATGCTACACTAATCATTCATTTCATTTCAAAATAAAAATAAACAATCTTTAATTCTTTTTTCAATCTAGAAAGCGGCTGGTATTCTTCATGCCCTCATCCGCATACAAAAATCCCAAACACTATCATACATCATGTTAGGAAATAAAACATGATAATGTTTAGGAAAAAACAAACACTTGCATACATGCATCCACCAAACTTCATCCTCCCCTAGGAATCAACATGATTTCTTGGCAAAGCAAAAAGCAAGCATGTGTTGCTCTTTCCACAATAGAGGCAGAATACATTATTGTGCCCAGTCTTTATAGCTCAAACAACAACATGAAGATTATGGCTTGATTCTAGATAAGATCCCTCTTCTATGTGATAATATTAGTGGCATCATATTAACAAAAAATCCAATTCAGCATTCCAGAACAAAACACATTGAAATTAGATATCACTTCGTTAGGGATCATGTTTCAAAAGGTGATTATGAAATCTTTTTCATTGAAACTGAAAAACAACTAGCAGACATTTTCACAAAACCTCTTCCTCATGATCATTTCTATAAAATAAGAACTGAATTAGGAATTCTTGATGCATCAAACATTACATAATTTCATATATTCAAATATTTTAACTAATACAAAATCGTTTTAATTGATTAATTTATTGGAATCAGAAGAATTAAATTCTTTTAATCAATTAAATTCACAAAATAATCGATTAATTTCACTTATAGAGAATTTCTGAAAAATTGTTCTTACTATTTTAATCGATTATTCATCGAATTAATCGATTAAAAGCTCTCGGGTGTTAGACAAATGGCATTTAGAAGGGGGGTGAATAGATGCACAAATTAAAAAATATTTAAGATGTCTAATAATTTTTTAATTCAATTTTAATTATTAGATTGAATACGGATAAAGCAAAAGCAATAATATAGTAAAAAAGATATAGGGAAAGAGAAAAACACACAATAATTTATACTAGTTCGGGTCAAGCCAACCCTACATCCAGTTCCCTGTCACATCAATACTAGAGAGACAACCCAATTTACTATTTTTAACATTTAGTTTACAAATTACAATCAACTTTGTAAAAGAACCAGTAAACAGTAAACTAATTAAAAAGATAAAGACCTCTTTAGAACAAAGGATGAAATAGAAACACACCTCTCAAGAATCCCACTTAAGATGAACACCTCCTATGAACAAATCAAAGGATGAAATAGAAACACACCTCTCAAGAATCCCTCTTGATATGAACACCTCCTTTGAACAAATCAAATGATGAACACCTCCTCTGAACAAATCAAAGGATGAACACCTCCTCTGAACAAATGAAACACACCTCTCAAGAATCCCACTTAAGATGAACACCTCCTCTGAACAAATCAAAAGATGAACACCTCCTCTGAACAAATCAAAGGATGAAACACACCTCTCAAGAATACCACTTGAGATGAACACCTCCTTTGAACAAATCAAAGGATGACCACCTCCTCTGGACAAATCAAAGGATGAACAGTTCCCACAAAGGAAACCCTAAATATAAGAATTTCAACAAGAACAATCACACCTGATAATGGAGACAACAAATTGTAGAAGCATGTAGAATGATAACTCCAAGCACAAGTGTGATTAACATTGAAAGCACAAAAGGCAATAGGGAAAAGGGTTATCTAAAAAAAATGCAAAATATCTTTGTTGCCTTGCTAATAATTGTTTTATCAAAATTGTGTATTCAAATTATGTATTCAAGTTCTGTATTTTGGTTTTTCATCATAGTTCATTTAAATAGGAAAATAGTACTGAATATGTCAGAATAAAAAAAATAGTCATTACTTAGTGAAAGTGATGAAGATCTTATTGAACCTTGTGATAAATTGAAGATCTTAATGGTTTGATGAAGTCAAAGGCTACTAGGGTTAAAGGGTAGAGTGATTAGTGAGTCAACATCAATATTAATAAGTATAATCATTCCTATCTCTCTACAACATGAGGATTATTCATTTTGAAAGAATTTGGAAATGCCTCTAAACATTTTAATCTGTTAAAAACTGAGTTAATAGATTAATATTGTTGAAACATACAAGGATATGAATGTTGAACATATATGAATATGAAGCCTGTTGATTTTGATGATGATTCAAGAACAAAGGACTTAAAGATTTAAAGACTTGTAATATTATGTAATAACTCTATTTTTATGATTTTGAGTTTGTAATATTAGAGTCTAAGATAGCCAGCACATAGTCTACTCTTTAAAGGTTCTAAAAACTCATTTTTTATCAAAAACATACTGGATTAATCGATTAAATGGCAGGATAATCGATTATTACAAAGAGAAAAACCATCATCAGCATATGCTCTCTAGAATAATCGATTAAAGAATCTGTTAATTGATTAACAGGGCTGTTAATCGATTAATTGCTTAGTTAATCGATTAAACTGCATGGTTTTGGGTTCCAGGTGAATTTGACTCCGGAATAATTGATTAACACTTAAGATAATCGATTATTTCAGTCAGATATGTATTTTGAATTTCAAAATTGGACCAAGTTTCGAAAACCCTATTCCCAATTCATCTGGTTTTGAAAATTCCCAATTCCCAACCCTAATCTTTCTACTTAAGGTTCTCTAAGGCTCTCTGCAAATTGAACAACCTTTTTCAAACAAAACTTGAGAGTTGTGACTGCCAGAGAATTGTTTGTTGGAGGAAAAAGGGGCTTTTGGAACCTAGTGTGGGCTAGAAGCGATAAGAATCACTAAGTGGGTTTTCTTGGTGGATTGTGTGTTGTGCCGTCTCTAGGGAAAGTTGTTCTTCATCCTTTATAGGATTCAAAGGAGGTGCTCATCTCTTGTGTGACTCAAGAGAGGTGTATTCTTTACCTTATCTTCTTATTTGTAATCTGATTATATAATTGTGACTATAGTGACAACGTTAATCCTCTGTTTGAGTGATTAGCAACTGGAGTAGGGTTTTTTTATCCGAACCAATATAAATCATCTGTGTAATACTCTATCCTTGCTCTATTTACTTTACACAACATTTTAATCGGTGAAATTTGGAGAAATTTTTTAAACCCTAATTTTTGTTAAGAAACCAATTCACCCTTGTCGCTGTCGTCCGTTCCAACGTCCAGGGACATCTCGAACGTTTATGCGAGCGGTCGCGAAAAGATGGTTTAGACTCACGTTTTTTGTTAAAATTATGTTCATTGCTTCCGAGGTGCTCAACAACTGAACTATCCTCTAATAAAAGCAAGGTTTTCGAAAAGGGTTCTTTTGGAGTCGCCACCAATGTTTTGACCATAAACATTGGAAAAGGATAAAAAGGCATTGGTTTTAATAAAAACCAAACTTGGCCATTATAACCAGAGTTAGGTAAGGGAGTTAGTTACGTGTGGGGAAGGTGTTAGTACCCCACAACGCCCCTTTCGGGTTCCCTATGACGGATTAATTCATTTGAGTAAAGATTACAAGAAATTATGCTATTACCCTATTTTATTCATACAACATTTAAATATGGCTATCTACATGATTTTATTTACATTTCATATATAAAGCAATAAATAAAGCAGTAAAAAGAAGAGAGTTGAAAAGAACCTCCGTAGCAAGCTTTGTATTGCAATTCTTTTACAATAAGGATGCGTTTCGGTGATCCCTCGCTCTACAATGACTCTCCTCTCAAATACAAACTCGACTCGACTAAATTTTTATAGAAGAATCAAATGCCGGAATATAATTCCTTAACTGATTGTTACCTATTTAAGGCAATCAGAAAGATCATTTGAAGTAGGGAGAGAAGTAGACAAGTGTTCTGAGTTGTCTGGAGTGTTGAAAATGAGCAAATGAGCCTCCTATTTATAGTTTTCGCAGCCTGGCACCTCGGGACGTCCGTCCGGGACTCAGAAAACAGGGATGAGCGTCTCAGGAAGTTGGGACGGCCGTCTGGAAGTTGGGACGGCCGTCCCTCTTGAATTTTGGCCTTGGGACGGCCGTCCCAAGTCTGGGACGCGCGTCTCACTTCTCCTAGGTTGTTTGGGATGGCCGTCCCACATTTGGGACGCGCATCTCAACTTGCTCTGGCCTGTTTTTGTGTTCTAAGACCCCCGGGAAGCTTTCCTTGCTATTTTCGGACATTGTTTGATGTCGATGGATGTCCGTTGAAGCTTTATCTTCATATAGGAAGTCTTCTTAGCCCTTGTTGATATGCCGAACGAACTTTATCTTCATTGTAGGAGGTCTCTTTAGCCTTTATCGAGAAGCCGTATGAACTCCGTGTTGTTGTAGGAGGTCTCCTTGGTTTTTATTAAGAAGCTGGGTGAACTTTATCTTCGTATGAAGTTTCCCTAGCTTTTATTGAGAGGCCGAGCAAAATTAGGGGTCTACAGCTGCCCCCCCTTCACCTGCCTAACTAATTTGTTGGTTTTAATATGCCGACAAAATTAGTTGGCAGGGGAAGGAGTTAACCCTTTTGCCCGGTTATCCTTCAGATGATGTTCCTTTGCTGATCCTCCGGATGATAAATATTTTGATAGGTACCAACCCCTATCTGGTTTGAGCCTTCTTTTGTAAGGCTCTGGTGAGTACTTACCCTCACCAAGTATGAGTCTGCATTTTGCTAAACTCTTATGGGTGCTTACTTCCGAGGTGCTCAACGCTTGAACTATCCTCTAATAGAAGCAAGTTTTGTAACTCTTTTTGTAATGCTCTGGTGAGTATTTTACTCTACCTGATGCATTTTTCTGGGTTTTGATGAGTATTCACCCTTATCTGTTATAAACCTTATTTTATAAGGTTTTAGTGAGTACCTATCCCCACCTGGTACGAATCCATATTTTGCTGGACTCTTGTGGGTACCTACTCCCACCTGGTATGAATCTGCATTTTGGCTAGATTCTAGTGGTTTTTACACCCCCACTGGGTGCGAATCTGCATCTTGACAGAATCTAGTGAATTTTACACATCCACTGGGTGCGAACCTGCATCTTGACTAGGCTCTAGTGGATTTTACACCTCCACTTGGTGCGAATCTGCATCTTGACAGACTCTAGTGGATTTTACACCTCCACTGGGTGCGAATCTGCATCTTGACAGACTCTAGTGGATTTTACACCTCCACTGGGTGCGAACCTGCATCTTGACTAGGCTCTAGTGGATTTTACACCTCCACTGGGTGCGAACCTGCATCTTGACTAGGCTCTAGTGGTTTTTACACCCCCACTTGGTGCGAACCTGCATCTTGACAGACTCTAGTGGATTTTACACCTCCACTGGGTGCGAACCTGCATCTTGACTAGGCTCTAGTGGTTTTTACCCTATGCTAATGCATCAATACAAATGCAGCAAACGAATGCACACACAATTCATACATCCACGAGTAGAGCCACGCTTATTTAATCATGAGGTAGGGTTTTCCTGCAGAAACGTGCTTGGTTTAGGTGGTTCTAAACTGTTCTCACCAAGGCCAAAGGTCCCCAAGGTGCCCCCATTATAGGGACCTCTCAATCTCTTAGTCCTCAGGTCATACACGGAACTCTGTGGCGACATCCTTAGACCAAAAGAAGAGAGTTATCACCTTGAGTTGGTGGTTTCCGACAACGGTTGTAGCCCCGTGTGCCAACAAGCCGGTCGTATCTGCCACCCACTCCCTATAGGTATTCACTCTTGTCCCCGAGTATAGAGGGACTGTTGTGTGCAAGGGTTTTTGTGTGCAATTTATATTTCATACAATTTGCAGAAAATAATCATACAGCAATTTATTAAAGCCATACAATAAAACATACAGAAAAGGGTAAAGGAGTAATTTCAAATCTTTACTTAGTTTGAATTTATCCGTCACTAAATGGGATCAACTCTCTAGCTTCCCCAGTGGAGTCGCCATCTGTCGCCGTCGTCCTTTCCGACGTCCAGGGACATCTCGAACGTTTATGCGAGCGGTCGCGAAAAGATGGTTTAGACTCGCGTTTTTTGTTAAAATTATGTTCATTGCTTCCGAGGTGCTCAACAACTGAACTATCCTCTAATAAAAGCAAGGTTTTCGAAAAGGGTTCTTTTGGAGTCGCCACCAATGTTTTGACCATAAACATTGGAAAAGGATAAAAAGGTGTTGATTTTAATAAAAACCAAACTTGGCCATTATAACCAGAGTTAGGTAAGGGAGTTAGTTACGTGTGGGGAAGGTGTTAGCACCCCACAACGCCCCTTTCGGGTTCCCTATGACGGATTAATTCATTTGAGTAAAGATTACAAGAAATTACGCTATTACCCTATTTTATTCATACAACATTTAAATATGGCTATCTACATGATTTTATTTACATTTCATATATAAAGCAATAAATAAAGCAGTAAAAAGAAGAGAGTTGAAAAGAACCTTCGTAGCAAGCTTTGTATTGCAATTCTTTTACAATAAGGACGCGTTTCGGCGATCCCTCGCTCTACAATGACTCTCCTCTCGAATACAAACTCGACTCGACTAAATTTTTACAGAAGAATCAAATGCCGGAATATAATTCCTTAACTGATTGTTACCTATTTAAGGCAATCAGAAAGATCATTTGAAGTAGGGAGAGAAGTAGACAAGTGCTCTGAGTTGTCTGGAGTGTGGAAAATGAGCAAATGAGCCTCCTATTTATAGTTTTCGCAGCTTGGCACCTCGGGCCGGCCGTCCGGGACTTAGAAAATAGGGATGAGCATCTCAGGAAGTTGGGACGGCTGTCTGGAAGTTGGGACAGCCGTCCCACTTGAATTTTGGCCTTGGGACGGCCGTCCCAAGTTTGGGACGCGCGTCTCACTTCTCCTAGGCTGTTTGGGATGGCCGTCCCACATTTGGGACGCGCATCTCAACTTGCTCTGGCCTGTTTTTGTGTTCTAAGACCCCCGGGAAGCTTTCCTTGCTATTTTCGGACATTGTTTGATGCCGATGGATGTCCGTTGAAGCTTTATCTTCATATAGGAAGTCTTCTTAGCCCTTGTTGATATGCCGGACGAACTTTATCTTCATTGTAGGAGGTCTCTTTAGCCTTTATCGAAAAGCCGTATGAACTCTGTGTTGTTGTAGGAGGTCTCCTTGGTTTTTATTAAGAAGATGGGTGAACTTTATCTTCGTATGAAGTTTCCCTAGCTTTTATTGAGAGGCCGGGCAAAATTAGGGGTCTACAACCCCTCTTGGTTTTTGTCTGGAAACGCAAACATTCCGCTGCGCGATTCTAACAAGTGGTATCAGAGCTTGCTTTGATAGTCATTCAAATTTTCGAAAATGGTCGGACAAAATCAAATGTTTGTCGAGGGTGCTTCTATCAATAGACCCCCACTTTTTGCGGGGCAAAATTATCCTTTCTGAAAAGTTAGAATGCAAATATTTTTAGAGTCTGTTGATAGAGGTGTTTGGGACGCAATTTTAAACGGTCCCTTTATTCCTAAAATTTCTGAAAACGGAGAATAGGTTCCAAAACCATTTTCTAGATGGACGGCGGAGGAAAATAGAAAAGCCCAATATGATGTTAGGGCTAGAAATATAATTTCATATGCGTTAACCCTTGATGAGTTTTACAGGATCTTCGTTTGTAAAAGTGCTCAAGAGATGTGAGAAATGTTGAGAGTGACCCACGAAGGTACCGATGACGTTAAGAGAGCACGAAAAAATTCATTGATCCAGGAATATGAGATGTTCTGAATGCAACAAGGAGAAACAATCTTTGACGTTCAAAAGTGTTTCACGCACATAGTGAATCATCTCACTGGATTATGTAAAATTTTTTATGTTGATGAATTAAATGTAAAAATCTTGAAATCTTTGGATAGGAAATGACAACCTAAGGTGACGGCCATCACGGAGTCACAAAATTTAGCAACAATGTCTATGGCGACGCTCTTTGGTAAGTTGAGAGAGCACGAACTTGATCTCAGAAGGCTAAATGATGAAGAAGGTCAACACCAAAAGAGGAACCTAGCCTTCAAATATGAAATTTCTAAGAGTAAGAACAAGAAGGAAGAAGAAGACTCGGAAAATGAAGAAGAAGAACAAATGAATCTTATGATAAAGAAATTTACCAAGTTCATGAAAGCCAAAGGGAAGCAACCCTTCAAAGGTAAGGGAAAGGTAAGAGAAAGTAATTCTTTAAATATCAAATGTTATGGTTGTGGTGAAACAGGACATGTAAAAATCGAATGTCCAAACAAGAAGAATGAAGATAACAAAGGCAATAAATTCTTCAAAAAGAAAGCTTACATCGCTTGGGACGATATTGATTCAAGTACGGAGTCAAGTGATTTAGAAATAGAAGCTAACATTTGCTTGATGGCAAAAGACAATATATCTTCTGACTTTGAGGTTAGTGATTCCGACTCTTCCTCAAGTGATGATGAAAATAACTTTTATGAATTACAAAATGCATATGAGGAATATTTTAATGTTTTTAAGGACTTAAAAACAAAAATTGTATGTTTAGAGGAAAAGGAAACATTAAAAACGAAAATTGTATGTTTAGAAGAAAAAGATAATAAGAAGATAGCATGTGCATCATGTAAAGAGTATGAATATGAACTTGATTTATTTAGACATTTACTTGATAAAGCTAAGAAGGAAATAAGTGATAATTATAAGGAGAAAGTTGCTATGGCTCAAAATAGAGAAAACCATCATGTTCCTTTGAAAAAGCCTAAAATTTAAAATAGAAGAGTATGGGTTGAAAAAGGAATTAAAACGTCAATAGTTAGAAATGTATCAAATTCTAAAATTACATCTAATGCATGTTTTTATTATATGAAACATGGTCATACTTCAAATAGATGTAAAATTAAGCATTTTGGTGTTCCTAAAGGAAAATATGTTTGGGTTCCTATAGTTAAATGATTTGTTTGTCTCTAACCCCAAGGACCAAAAAGTTATGGGGATCTAAGATTACTATGTTCTTGTTTTGTAGGAAACTTCCAAATCCAAGAAGTCTATGTGGTATCTTCATAGTGGATGCTCAAAACATATGACCGGAGACAAAACGTTATTTGTAAGTTTCAAAGCTAAAGAACAAGGGTATGTAACCTATGGGGACAACAACAAAGGAAAGATACTTGGAATCAGAAATATTGGTGGTGCAAATACTTTGGAGATAAAGGATGTGCTTCTTGTTGATGGGCTAAAGCATAATCTCCTAAGTATAAGTCAACTTTGTGACAAAGGATTCAAGGTAATATTTGAAAGTAAGTTTTGTACCATACATTTAGTGAATTCCGAAAATGTAGCATTGAAAGGCATTAGGCATAATAATATATATTTGATTGATTTGGATTGTATACATGATACTAGTATAACATGATTAGTTGCTAAGGAAGAGAACCCATGGTTATGGCATAAGAGAGCGGCTCATATAAATATGCATCAATTAAATAAATTATTATCAAAGGACTTAGTTGTTGGTTCGCCTAAGTTAAAATTTGAAAAAGATAGATTATGTGATGCATGTCAAAAAGGTAAACAAGTAAAATCATCCTTTAAATTAAAGAATTTTATTTCCACATCAAAACCTTTAGAGTTATTACACTTAGATTTATTTGGTCCATCTAGGATAAAAAGTTTTGGTGGAAATTATTATGCTCTTATGATTGTTGATGATTTTTATAGATATACTTGGACATTTTTCTTAACATTAAAAGGTGAAGTTTTTAAGGTCTTTCGGAAGTTTGCAAAGCAAATTCAAAATGAGAAAGACTTAAGAATTAAGGTGTTAAGAAGTGACCATGGTGGAGAGTTTCAAAATGAATGGTTTGAAAATTATTGTGAAGAAAATGGTATTTTGCATAACTTTTCTGCACCTAGGACTCCCCAACAAAATGGTGTAGTAGAAAGGAAAAATAGGTCACTAGAGGAACTTGCTAGAACAATGTTCAATGAATCAAATGTTCCTAAATATTTTTGGATTGATGCTGTAAGTACATGTTATGTATTGAATAGAATGCTTATAAGGTCAATCATAAAATTAACTCCTTATGAACTGTTGAATGGTAGAAAGCCTAATGTTGCTCATTTGAAAATGTTTGGATGTAAATGCTTTGTTTTGAATAATGGAAAAGATAACTTAGGAAAGTTTGACTCAAAAGTCAATGAGGGCATTTTCTTAGGTTATTCACTAACTAGCAAAGCATATAGAGTGTTTAATAGAAGAACTTTAAATGTTGAAGAATCTGTACATGTCACCTTTGATGAAATGTAGACCTTGAGGGAAATCCTCTTGAGTCAAATAAGAACTTGCAGGTGATGATGAGTACATAAGAGAGGCTTTTGAAGAATTGTATTTGAATTTGAATGAGCCTTCTCAACCAACTGAATTAGCAAAAGAATGGAAATCACCAAGAGGACTTTCAATGGACAATATTATTGGTGATATCTCAAAAGGGGTAATTATGAGAATAAGAATGAGAATTTTTGTGTCTCAAACCAAATACTGCAAAGAGATTCTCAAGAAGTTTGGAATGGACACTTCAAAGGAAGCTAACACACCCATAGGAACTTCATGCTATTTAGACAAGGATGAATCAGGTTTGGAAATTAATCAATCTATGTATAGAGGTATGATAGGTTCACTATTATACTTAACTGCAAGTAGACCTGATATGATGCATTCTGTTTGTGTGTGTGCTAGATTTCAAGCATGTCCAAAAGAATCTCACTTAACTGTAGTTAAACAAATTTTAAAATATTTAAAAGGAACTACTGGTTTTGGTTTATGGTATCCATCTAAAGTTTCTCCTAGTTTAATAGGTTATTCTGATGTTGATTATGGTGGATGTAAAATAGATAGAAAGAGTACTAGTGGAACATGCCATTTGTTAGGATCATCATTAGTGTCTTGGCATTCTAAGAAACAAGCATGTGTTGCTTTATCCACTACTGAAGCTGAATATATTGCAGCTGGTAATTGTTGTGCTCAAATTTTGTGGATGAAACAACAATTAGAAGACTATAGTATCTTTCTAAGTGATATTCCTTTGATGTGTGATAATACAAGTGCAATCAATCTTACTAAGAATCCAGTAATGCACTCTAGAACTAAGCATATAGAGATTAGACATCACTTTTTAAGAGATCATGTTAGCAAAGGAAATTGTAAAATTGAATATGTTGATATAAAGCATCAATTAGCAAATATTTTTACTAAACCTCTTCCCAAGGATAGATTCTATGATCTTAGAAGAGACTTAGGAATATTAGAAATAGTTTAAATTCTGCTTAAATAAATAGTGTTTGTATGAATGTAATGTTATAATCGATTATGTAGGGTATTAATAGATTATCATGTGTCTAAACCTTAAAAATTTGATGATCTCTCTGGAATAATTGATTATCTGCAGCTAAATGTTCAAAACATAAAGTTTCTCTCTGGTTCTGTTGTTGGTTTAATCGATTAGCAGCATTAGTTAATCGATTATTTGGTTCTGTTGTTGGTTTAATCGATTAACTGAAGCTTTAATCGATTAAACTGGGACATTTTTGTTTTCTAGCCGTTTCAAACGGCTCTTTTGGCACTCCTTCACCCATATATGACCGTTTATGACCGTTATACATGTTTTCTATATATAGGAAGCCTTCATTTCACTTCTCCACACCTCAAATTCTTGAATCCAAGCATTCTAGCATCATTCAAGCCTTCTTGCTTTCTCCTAACCTCACTTGCCCTCAAAAACTCTCTTGTTTTTCTTCTAATCCTAATGGCTTCCTCTTCTCGTGCTAATATTCCCACAAGAAGAAGATCTGCTCCAGCCTCTCATCCCCATCCAAATTCTGTTGAAGGATGGATCTCAGATGATGAGGGTAGACAAGAATTTCTCACCTTCTAGAAAGAAAAGGGTATCATTACTCCAAAATTCATTATTGGTGATCAATTCATCAATAGGGGATTTAATTTTTCGAATCTTCTTGAAATTCAAGGTGTTCTCCCATTTATCCAAATGCAAGGTACTTACTACCCTGATTTAGTTAGGGTATTCTATTCTCGTTTTAAATTTAGAGATCAAGTAGCCACTTCTCGTGTCAAGGGTATAACTATTATTCTTGATGACGATATATGGGAAAATGTTGCCCATTTTAATGTAAGAGATGATGCTATTAATATTTTTGCGGAGTTAGATGATTTTGATAGAATTATGACTTACTGTCCTTTTCTCCGAAACCCTTCCATGGAGATTGGGCGTCTTCTTCTGGCCGCCCCATTAAAGAAGGAGGAACGCTTGCTACTACATCTACTTGTCTGGATTTTATGTCCCCGGGTAACCAACCATGCCCAATGCTCATCCATAGATCTTCGCATTATTCATGCAATCATGAATAATGAGCCAATCGATTGTGGCAGCCTTGTCACCATGACCATGCTGAAAGCTAAGCGTCATCCTACTTTTAAAATTCCCTATGCTCTTCTTATCTCTCGCATTTTAGAGTACAAAGGAGTGAATTTTGAAGGAGAGCAAACGGTAAGAACAACAAATTCAAATCGAATGCTTGATACCACGCTAACTCAACTTCAAATGGTGCGTGTCAATAACATTTATGTTCACAAAGATGACGTTCCCAACATGACTGAAAATGCTGAAGATTCTGATGAAGAGATGCCTCATGCTGCTGAGTTTCCCTTTGAACATATTCATAATGCTTGAACATCTTCAGCCCCTCCTACATCCCGACAATCAATGGAAGATATGCTCTTTGATATGAATCAAAGAATGCAAGAATTCTTCACAATCTCTCAAGAACGGCATGAGGAAATCATTCGTCGTATCTCAGATGTAGATGATAGGGTTTGAAATTTAGAGGATAGGTTTGACGCTCAATTCAATAGAGATGCAAGTGAAGAGTTTTAATGTCTTCCACATATCTCTTTGTTTGTAATAACTTTAATTTATGAAATAAAATTGGTATTTTTGCTTTGTTTGAGGGGGAGTTATTTTCTAAATTATGCATTTATTGAGGGAGAGCTTTCATTTTTTGATCATAATCAAAATAGGGGGAGAAATTATTTAAAGCCTCTTATGTTTATTAAATTTAAATATTATTTGGTATGTTTAATGTTTTTGTTAGATGTGACTGACAAAACAGGTTATTACAAAGGCTTTAAAAGAAATTTTGATCATCATAAAAAAGGGAGAGATTGTTGAAACATACAAGGATATGAATGTTGAACATATAAGAATATGAAGCCTGTTGATTTTGATAATGATTCAAGAACCAAGGACTTAAAGATTTGAAGACTTGTAATATTATCTAATAACTCTGTTTTTATGATTTTGAGTCTGTAATATTAGAGTCTAAGATAGCCAGCACATAATCTACTCTTTAAAGGTTCAAAAAACTCATTTTTATCAAAAACATACTGGATTAATCGATTAAATGGCAGGATAATCGATTATTATAGAGAGAAAAACCATCTTCAGCATCTGCTCTCTAGAATAATCGATTAAAGCATCTGTTAATCGATTAATAGGGCTGTTAATCGATTAATTGCTCAATTAATCGATTAAACTGCGTGGTTTTGGGTTCCAGGTGAATTTGGCTCTGGAATAATCGATTAACACTCAAGATAATCGATTATTCAGTCAGATATGTGTTTTGAATTTCAAAATTGGACCAAGTTTCGAAAACCCTATTCCCAATTCATCTGGTTTCGAAAATCCCCAATTCCCAAACCCTAATCTTTCTACTTAAGGTTCTCTAAGGCTCTCTGCAAATTGAACAACCTTTTTCAAACAAAATTTTAGAGCTGTGACTGCCAGAGAACTGTTTGTTGGAGGAAAAAGGGGCTTTTGGAACCTAGTGTGGGCTAGAAGCGATAAGAATCACTAAGTGGGTTTTCTTGGTGGATTGTGTGTTGTGTCGTGTCTAGGGAAAGCTATTCTTCATCCTTTGTGGGATTCAAAGGAGGTGTTCATCTCTTGTGTGACTCAAGAGAGGTGTATTCTTTACATTATCTTCTTATTTGTAATCTGATTGTATAACTGTGATTATAGTGACAGCGTTAACCCTCTGTTTGAGTGATTAGCAACTGGATGTAGGGTCTTTTGATCCGAACCAATATAAATCATCTGTGTAATACTCTATCCTTGCTCTATTTACTTTACACAACATTTTAATCGGTGAAATTTGGAGAAATTTTTTAAACCCTAATTTTTGTTAAGAAACCAATTCACCCCCCCCTCTTGGTTTTTGTTAGGAAACACAAACATTCCGCTGCGCGATGTTGAAACATACAAGGAAATGAATTTTGAACTTACATGGACATGAAGCTTGTTGATTTTGATGATGGTTCAAGAACAATGGACTTAGAGAGTTGAAGACTTGTATTCTTATGTAATAACTCTGTTTTGATGATTTTGAGTATGTAATATTAGAGTCTAAGATAGCCAGCACATAGTCTACTCTTTAGAAGCTTCAAAAACTCATTTTTATCAAAAACACACTGATTTAATTTATTAACAGGCTAAATAATCGATTATTACAGAGAGAAAAACCATTTTCTATATCAGCTCTCTGGAATAATCGATTAACAGCTGAAATAATCAATTAACAGCCCAAATAATCGATTAAAACAGTGCGTTATGGGTTCCTGTTGATTTTGGCTCTGTAATAATCGATTAATACTCAAGATATTCGATTATCTCAGTAATATATGCATTTTAAATTTCAAAATTAGACCAAGTTTCGAAAATCCTAGTCTCAATACACCAGGTTTCGAAAATCCCCAATTCCCAAACCCTAATTCATCTACTTAAGGTTCTCTAAGGATCTCTGCAAAGTGAACAACCTTTTTCAAACAAAAGTTGAGAGCTGTGATTTCCAGAGAACTGTTTGTTGGAGGAAAAAGGGGCTTTTGGAACCTAGTGTTGGCTAGAAGCGATAAGAATAACTAAGTGGAGTTCTTGGTGGATTGTGTGTTGTGCCATCTCTAGGGAAAGTTGTTCTTCATCTCTTGTGTGACTCAAGAGAGGTGTTTTCGTTACCTTATCTTTTCATTTGTAATCTACTTGTATAACTTTGATTATAGTGACAACGTTAATCCTCTGTTTGAGTGATTAGCACCTGGACGTAGGGTCTTTTGATCCAAACCAGTATAAATCTTTTGTGTAAGACTCTATCCTTATTCTATTTACGTTTACATAGCATTTTAATTGGTAAAATTTGGGGACAAATTTTAAAACCTAATTTTTGTTAAGAAACCAATTCACCCCCCCCCCCCCCTCTTGGTTTTTGTCCATTCTCGCAAACATTCCGTTGCGCGATTCTAACAAGTGGTATCAGAGCTTGCTTTGATAGTCATTTAATTTTTCGAAAATGGCCGGACAAAATCAATTATTTGCCGAGGGTGCTTCTATCAATAGAACCCCACTTTTTGCGGGTCAAAATTATCCATTTTGGAAAGTTAGAATGCAAATCTTTTTAGAGTATGTTGATAAAGGTGTTTGGGACGCTATTTTAAACGGTCCCTATATTCCTAAAGTTTCTGAAAATGGAGTAGATATTCCTAAACCATTTTCTAGATGGACGGCGGAGGAAAATAGAAAAGCTCAATTTGATGTTAGGGCTAGAAATATTATTTCATCTGCGTTAACCCTTGATGAGTTTTACAGGATCTCCATTTGTAAAAGTGCTCAAGAGATGTGGGAAATTTTGAGAGTGACCCACGAAGGTACCGATGACGTTAAGAGAGCACAAAAAAATTCTCTAATCCAAGAATATGAGATGTTCCGAATGCAACAAGGAGAAACAATATTTGACGTTCAAAATCATTTCACACACATTGTGAACCATCTCACCGGATTAGGTAAAATTTTTGATGTTGATGAATTAAACGTAAAAATTTTGAAATCTTTGGATAGGAAATGGCAACCTAAGGTGACGACCATCTCGGAGTCACAAAACCTTGCCACAATGTCTATGGCGGCACTCTTTGGAAAGTTGAGAGAGCATGAGCTAGAACTAGGAAGGCTGAATGATGAAGAAGGTCAACACCAAAAGAGGAACTTAGCCTTCAAAACTGAAATTTCCAAAGGTAAGAGTAAAAAGGAAGAAGAAGACTCGGAGAATGATGAAGAAGAATTGAGTCTCATGATTAAGAAATTTACCAAATTCATGAAAGCCAACGGAAGGCATCCATTCAAAGGTAAGGGAAAGGTAAGAGAAAATACTTCCTTAAATATCAAATGCTATGGTTGTGGTGAAACAGGACATGTGAAGACCGAATGTCCAAACAAGAAAAATGAAGATAACAAAGGCAAAAAGTTCTTCAAGAAGAAAGCCTACATCGCTTGGGACAATAGTGATTCGAGTTTGAAGTCAAGTGATTCGGAAATAGAAGCTAACATTTGCTTGATGGCAAATGACAATATATCTTCCGACTTTGAGGTAAGTGATTCTGACTCATCTTCAAGTGATGATGAAAATAATTTTGATGAATTACAAAATGCTTATGAATAATTGTTTAATGTTTTTAAGGACTTGAAAAATGAATACAAAGCTGTGTAAAAGAGTTTAAATAGATCCGAAAAAGAGGTGGAGTCCTTAAAAACGAAAATTGCATGTTTAGAGGAAAAGGAAACCTTAGAAACGAAAATTGTATGTATAGATGAGAATGATAATAAGAATATAGCATGTGCATCATGTAAAGAGTATGAATATGATATTGATATACTTAATCATTTGCTTGATAAATCTGAGAAGGAAATAAGTAATAATAATAAGGATAAAGTTGTTATTGTTCAAAATAGAGAAAAGCATCATGTTCCTTTGAAAAAGCCTTAAAATAAAAATAGAAGAGTATGGGTTAAAAAAGGAACTAAAGAATCTATAGTTAGAAATGTATCATATTCAAAAACTACATCTAAAGCATGCTTTTATTGTATGAAACATGGTCATACCTCAAATAGATGTAAAATAAAGCATTTTGGTGTTCCTAAAGGAAAATATGTTTGGGTTCCTATTGTTAAATGACTTGTTTGTCTCTAACCCCAAGGACCCAAAAGTTATGGGGACCTAAGCTTACTATGTTTTGTAGGAAACTTCCAAATCAAAGAATTATATGTGGAACAACCCCCTGGATTTGAAGATTTTAATTATCCAAATCATATTTTTAAATTGAAGAAAGCATTATATGGTTTGAAACAAGCTCCTAAGTCTTGGTATGAAAGATTAAGTAGTTTTCTAACTTCAAATGATTTTTCTAGAGGAAAAATTGATTCTACTTTGTGTTATAAAGAATGTAAAAAAAAAAACATATCTTATTGGTTCAAGTATATGTTGATGATATCATTTTTGGATCAAATGATAATTCTTTGTGTGTAGAATTTGCTAAGATAATGCAGGGAGAATTTGAAATGTCTATGATGGGAGAATTAACGTTCTTCCTTGGACTTAAAATCAAACAACTTAAAGATGGAATTTTTGTCTCTCAAACCAAAAACTGCAAAGAGATTCTCAAGAAGTTTGGAATGGACACTTCAAAGGAAGCTAACACACACATGGGAACTTCATGCTACTTATACAAGGATGAATCAGGTTTGGAAATTAATCAATCCATGTATAGAGGTATGATAGGTTCACTGTTATACTTAACTGCAAGTAGACCTGATATTATGCATTTTGTCTGTGTGTGTGCTAGATTTGAAGCATGTCCAAAAGAATCTCACCTAACTGCAGTTAAACGTATTTTAAAATATTTAAAAGAAACTACTGGTTTTAGTTTTTGGTATCCATCTAAAGCTTCTACTAGTTTAATAGGTTATTCTGATGCTGATTATGGTGGATGCAAAATAGATAGAAAAAGTACTAGTGGGATATGTCATTTGTTAGGATCATCATTAGTGTCTTGGCACTCTAAGAAACAAGAATGTGTTGCTTTATCCACTACTGAAGCTGAATATATTGCAGCTGGTAATTGTTGTGCTCAAATTTTATGGATGAAGCAACAACTAGAAGATTATAGTATATTTGTAAGTGATATTCCATTGATGTGTGATAATACAAGTGCAATAAATCTTACTAAGAATCCAGTAATGCACTCTAGAACTAAGCATATAGAGATTAGACATCACTTCTTAAGAGATCATATTAGCAAAGGAAACTGTAAAATTGAATATGTCGATACAAAGCATCAATTATCGGATATTTTTACTAAACCTCTTCCCAAGGATAGATTCTATGATCTTAGAAGAGACTTAGGGATATCAGAAATAGCTTAAATTATGCTTAATTAAACAATTTTTGGATGGTTGTAATGTTATAATCAATTATGTAAGGTATTAATAGATTATCATGTGTCTAAACCTCAAATATTTGATGATCTCTCTGGAATAATCGATTATTTGAAGCAATAATCGATTATCTGCACCTAAATGTCCAAAATATGAAATGACTCTCTGGAATAATCGATTAAATCAAGTTTTAATCGATTAACTACAGATTTAATCGATTAAATGGGTCTGTTACCGGTTTAGTCGATTATTTCAAGATTTAATCGATTAAACCTGATAGTTTTTGTTTACTAGCCATTTCCAACGACTCTTTTGGCCCCTATGCACTCCCAAATGACCGTTTATGACCGTTGGAGATGTTGTTTATAAATAGGAAGCCTTCATTTCACTTCTCCACACCTCAAACTCTTGAATCCAAGCATTCTAGCATCATTCAAGCCTTCTTGCCTTCTCCTAACATCACTTGTCTTCCTAAACTCTCTTGTTATTCTTCTAATCCTAAAATGGCCTCATCTTCTCGTGCTAAAATTCCCACAAGAAGAAGATTTGCTCTTGCCTCTCATCCCCGTCCGAATTCTGTCGAAGGATGGATCTCAGATGATGAGGGCCGACAGGAATTTCTCACTTTTTGGAAGGAACGAGGTATCATTACTCCAAAATTCCTTATTGGTGATCAATTCATCAATAGGGGATTGAATTTTCCTAATCTTCTTGAATTTCAAGGTGTTCTCCCTTTTATCCAAATGCAAGGTACTTACTATCCTGACTTAGTTAGGATATTTTACTCTCGCTTTAAATTTAGAGATCAAGTAGCTACCTCTCGTGTAAAGGGGGTAACCATTATTCTTGATGACGATATATGGGAAAATGTTGCACATTTTCCTATAAGAGATGATGCTATTAACATTTTTGTGGACTTGGATGACTTTGACAGGATCATGGCTTACTGTTCTTTTCTCCGCAACCCTTCCATGGAGATTGGGCGTCTTCTTCTAGCCGGGCCATTAAAGAAGGAGGAACGCCTGCTCCTGCATCTACTCGTGTGGATCTTATGTCCCCGGGCAACCAACCTTGCCCAATGCTCTTTAATAGATCTTCGCATTATTCATTCAATAATGAATAATGAGCTAATAGATTGGGGAAGCCTTATCACCATGACTATGCTGAAGGCCAAACGTCATCCTACTTTCAAAATTCCCTATGCCCTCCTTATCTCTCGCATTCTTGAGTACAAAGGAGTGAATGTTGAAGGGAACAAACTGTACGTATGACAAACTTAAACCGAATGTTGGACAACACATTAACCCAACTTCAAATGATGCGTGTCAATAATATTTATGTTCACAATGATGACGTTCCGATCATAGATGCAGATGATGAATATTCTGACGAAGAAATGCCTCCTGCTGTTGAGTTTCCCTCTGATCAGATTCAAAATACTGGAACATCTTCTGCTCCTCCTGAAACCCGTCAATCTGTGGAAGACATGTTATCTGATATGAACCAGAGGATGCAGGCATTCTTCACTCTCTCTGGAGTACGGCATGAGGAAATCATCCGTCGTATCTCCGATGTAGATGATAAAGTGTGTCACTTAGAGAATAAATTTGATGCTCACTTTAATAGCGATATTGAAGAATTTTAATACTATTTTCTTCTTGTTTTGGTAAATTGTTTTCATTAATGAAATAAAATTTGTATTATTGCTTAATAAATTTGATGCTCACTTTAATAGCGATAGTGAAGAATTTTAATACTATTTTCTTCTTGTTTTTGTAAATTGTTTTCATTAATGAAATAAAATTTGTATTATTGCTTTGTTTGATGGGGAGTTATTTCCAAGTTATGCATATTTTGAGGGGGAACTCTTAATTTTTTTATCATAATCAAAATAGGGGGAGAAATATTTAAAGCCTCTTATGATTGAATTTAAATATTATCTAGTATGTTTAATGGTTTTGTTAGTGTGACAGATAAAACAGGTTATTGCAGGGCTTTAAAAGAAAATTTTGATCATCATCAAAAAGGGGGAGATTGTTGAAACATACAAGGACATGGATTTTGAACTTACATGGACATGAAGCTTGTTGATTTTGATGATGATTCAAGAACAATGGACTTAGAGAGTTGAAGACTTGTATTCTTATGTAATAACTCTGTTTTGATGATTTTGAGTCTGTAATATTAGAGTCTAAGATAGCCAGCATATAGTCTACTCTTTAGAAGCTTCAAAAACTCATTTTTATGAAAAACACACTGGTTTAATCGATTAACAGGCTAAATAATCGATTATTACAGAGAGAAAAACCATTTTCTGTATCAGCTCTCTGCAATAATCGATTAACAGCTGAAATAATCGATTAACAGGGTTGTTAATCGATTAACAACCCAAATAATCGATTAAAATAGTGCGTTATGGGTTCCTGTTGATTTTGGCTATGTAATAATCGATTAACACTCAAGATAATGGATTATCTCAGTCAGATATGCATTTTAAACTTCAAAATTAGACCAAGTTTCGAAAATCCTAGTCCCAATACACTAGGTTTCGAAAATCCTCAATTCCCAAACCTAATTCATCTACTTAATGTTCTCTAAGGCTCTCTGCAAAGTGAACAACCTTTTTCAAACAAAAGTTGAGAGTTGTGATTGCCAGAGAACTGTTTGTTGGAGGAAAAAGGGGCTTTTGGAACCTAGTATGGGCTAGAAGCGATAAGAATCACTAAGTGGAGTTCTTGGTGGATTGTGTGTTGTGCCGTCTCTAGGAAAAGTTGTTCTTCATCTCTTTCGTGACTCAAGAGAGGTGTTTTCGTTACCTTATCTTTTCATTTGTAATCTACTTGTATAACTTTGATTATAGTGACAACGTTAATCCTCTGTTTGAGTGATTAGCAACTGGACATAGGGTCTTTTGATCCGAACCAGTATAAATCTTCTGTGTAAGACTCTATCCTTATTCTATTTACGTTTACACAACATTTTAATCAGTAAAATTTGGGTAAAATTTTTAAAACCTAATTTTTGTTAAGAAACCAATTCACCCCCCTTCTTGGTTTTTGTCCGTTCTCGCAAACATTGCGTTGCGCGATTCTAACACGTGATTCTAACAAATATGATATTAAGGATTAGATTTAACTAACACACTTTAAGGTTAATCGATTAAAATGAGCTAGGAACATTCTTAACAGAGTTTTAACTGATATGTTTTCAAAATAATCAATTAAAACCATTTAAACATACACTGGAGTTGTTTTAATCGATGCATATTCGAATTAATTGATTATTTTATTAAAGAAGTATTTGAAATATTTCTGTCAGTATTTTAATTGATATAACTTCGAATTAATCGATTAAAATCGCTTGAAATGTTTTGGAAAATGTTCTGTCAGTATTTTAATCGATGAAACCTTGAATTAATCGATGAAAACCACTTGAAATGTTTTAAAAAGTGTTATGTCGGTATTTTAACTGATATAACTTCGATTTAATCGATTAAAATCACTTGAGAAGTTCTAAAAAATGTTCTGCCAAAATTTTAATCAATATAACATTGAATTAATCAATTAAAACAACTTAAGGAAATATTTGTCAAATGTTTTAATCGATTAAAGCAGGCTTTCATAAGTTAAAATCACTTATGCAGTTTTGAGAAAATGTTTGGCAGAATTATAATCGATTAAAACGCGAATTAATCAATTAAAACAACTTAGAGAATTTTTGTTTAACTATTTTAATCGATTAAAACATCATCGCATCAGTTAAATTAAATCTAGAAAATGATTAAGCAAATTTTATCCAATTAAAAGAAGAATTAATCGATTAATCAAGATTTAATAATCGATTAAAAGAAAGTTTTAACCGATTAATTAAACCAGCAGTTGAAAAGTAACTCTATATAAACAAGATTGCTTCAGTGTTTTAAACACACATCTTTGAGTAATCAATCAAGCAATCATTAGAGAAGTTTTTCAAGAAAGAAGCGGGCCACTTTTGTGAAGTTTTTCAAAGTTCTTTCTTGAGACATTTTTTCATTCTTACTTATGAAGAAACTCATTCTGCAAGAGCTTCACAATCCAGGTTTGATTGTTCTAGTTTCTTCTCTTTGTTTCTTTTCATTTCTTTACTGTATTGTGGGTGTCTGGAAGTGTTGGGCACTGGTTATGTAGCTAGAATTTAGCCGCAGGTTGGTTCAAGAACTGGAACTTGGTTCTTTGTGACGGTTTGGTGCAAGAATTGGAATTTGGTTCTTGGTGTGGATTGGGTGTTTTATGATTCGCGTTTGTAATAAAAAACATAATCAATCTAGTGAAACTCAACTGGAATTTGGTTGAGAACTGGATGTAGCCCTATGGTTTGGGTGAACCAGTATAAATCTTGTGTGTCTTTCTCTAAACCTTTACCCTCTTTTATTCTGCTTGTGCTTTACATAGAACTACTTGTTTTTCTAAATTCAAAACTTGATCAGAATTCATAATCTTTGAAATAGATAATCTGTATTTCTAAAAGTGCGAAAATCTTTCAAAGATTAATTCACCCCCCTCTTGATCTCAACCTACTTTTCTAACAATTGTTATAAGAGCTAGGTCTTGAAAATCACTCAAGACTTTAAGTCCAAATCTTTTCATGGCTGAAAACAAGTTACCTTTTTTTTAGGGTGCTTCTATAAATAGACCTCCACTGTTTTGTGATACATATCATCCATTTTGGAAGATAAGGATGAAGATCTTTATTGAATCTATTGATAGAAATGTTTGGGATGTAATTGTAAATGGTCCACTAATTACAGAAAAAGAATGGTCTAGTTTGAATGATGAAGAAAGAGAAAAGTTCAAAGTGATTGCACAGCCAAGAACATAATTACATTTGCACTTAATATGAATGAATTTTTCAGGGTGTCTCAATGTGAATCTGCCAAGGAAATGTGGGAAGTCCTTGAAGTTAGTTACTCATGAAGGAACTATTGATGTGAAAAGAGCAAGGAAGCATACTCTTTGTCGCCGTTGTTCTCTCTCTCTCCCGGAAAAGATGCCTTAGGGCGTTTTTAGGGGTCTTCAAGAGGGAAGCGAACTGTCACGATATGATGACTAGACTCGCATTTTTATAAAAGTAAATTGATCATTGGTGTCCCCGCCACAAAAAAGCGGTCAGAGCGATGCGATGGTTTTGATGACTCGCGTTTTGTTTTAAAAAATATGAACATCTGTCATCGCCAACTTTGGTCATTATAAGCAGAGTTGGGTAAGGGAGTTAGTTACGTGTGGGGAAGGTGTTAGCACCCCACAACGCCTCTTTCGGGTTCCCTATGATTGACTAGTTTATAAAATAAAGACTGAAAAAAACTATGTTTTTACCCTATTTATTTATCTACTAGAAGAATTTAAATATCTACATGATTCTAGTATCTAATGCATACAAGGAAAGCGTAAAGAAAGTAGTTAAAGAGAAAGAATAAAAAAGGAACCTCTGAAGCGAGCTTTTATATTAACTCTTCAAAACTTGAGGACACTTTTCGGTAATCCCCTCACTCTACAAGCACGCTCCTCTCCCGCAATAAAGAAAAAGATCACTCTACCGAGGGTCGGACGTCTTAAGAGGAGACCTCCTTTACCGATTTCTACCTTAACAAAAATCGAAAAGCTCATTCGAACTCTGGAATAATGCTCAGAGTCACTCTCAAGTGTTTAAAGACATCCAAGAGAGTAGTAGGAGTGCAAGGGATGTGAGAATGTGTGAAATGAGGGGGGGGGGAGGTCCTATTTATAGGAATTTACGCCAGGTAGGCCGGGACGGCCGTCTGGGCTACTGATAGGCGAGACGACCATCTAGGAAAACGAGATGGTTGTCTCGACCTTCAGGGAAGGCGAGACGGCCGTCTCGACCTTCAGGAAGACGAGATGGCCGTCTGGCCAAACGGGACGACCGTCTCGAGCCCGCTGTCAGATTTTCCTATTTTTTCTGTACAAAAATCCCTCTTATTCTTACATGGAGCCTAGTGAACACGCCTAGGGACCTAAAGAAGCCTTGTCCATCTTTGAATGGAGGTTTTCTGGTCTTTATTGAGAAGCAGGGTAAGATTTGGGGTCTACAGCTGTCCCCCCTTCACCCAACCAATTGACTATGGGCTAATGTGCCATGAAATCGATTAGCGGGTGAAGGAGTTAACCCTCTTGCCCAGTTGTCCTTCAGATGCTCTTCTTGACATGGTAGCCGACCCTTGGGACGATAAATGTAATCTGACATTGTCTTTAGGATGCTTCCTTGTTGCGGAGGCTGATCAGGATGCTCCTTTGACGCGGTAGCTGACCCTTCGACTGGCAAATGAAGTTTTTCCCTCGGGATGTTCCTTTGATACGGTAGTTGAACCCTTGGGTGGTGTGTATGAAGCTTCAGGATGCTCATTCGATGTGGGACCTGACCCTTTAGCTTTTGATGAATAGGGAACCTCATGATGCTCCTTCAAAGCGGTAACTGACCCCTTGGTTTTGGTTTGATGCCTCAGGATGCTCCTTTGATGCGGTAGCTGACCCTTTGGCTGATATAAGTGTATGCAAATCCTGCCTTCAAGATACTCCTTTGCAACGGAGTTGATCCTTCAGGCGATGACGGTGGATTGTGTCTTTCGGATACTCCTTTGCAATGGAGTTGATCCTTCGGACGATGTGTGGAACTCTATCTTCTGGATGCCTGATCGATGTCGTACTCGGTCAAATAATTAAAACAGATAAATGTAGTACTAGGAAGCTTTCCTAGGTCGTCTCCCAAGACCACAAATTTCTATCAAAGTTTATCAATTTTTAGTAACAAAAAATTAAAAGGGGAGTTTTTCAAAATTAAAATATTAGATGAAACAAAACAAAAACAGATTATAAAAATGCGGATTAAAAACAAATTAAAATGCAATTGATTTTCTGATTCTAATGCAGCGTCACTTATCCTAGATTACGAAATTAATTCAAAATTAACCGACTAAGCGAAGATAAATCCCAAATTATATTCTAATCCAAAATTAATCAACTAAGCGAAGATTAATCTCAAATTAGCTTTAACCCTTGTTCCAATATGAAATTAACCAACTAAGCGAAGATTAATCCCAAATTTTCCTTAACCCTTATTCCAACATGAAATTAACCAACTAAGCGAAGATTAATCCCAAATTATCCTTATACAATTAAGCATTGCATACATCACATAATCTCATATCTAACACAGAATTAAGCAAACTGTGATATAAGTTTCGGTTTATTAAGCATAAACAGATTATAATTCAATACTGAGATTAGAAGATGAAGAGTTAAGAGAACAAACAATATGAAATTGAAGAACAAAACCTCAAAGATCTACTTGCATTCTTCTCAGAAAATCAATACAAAGATTTAGCTATCCATAGAAAGTTGAAAACGCAATAGAAGAAACATAATTAAAATTGAAACAAGAATTTAAAAATAATGACAGAAGAGTAACAAACTTGAATGTAAATTGCAGAAGATGAAAGACGGAAGTGTGGTGGCTGCCTAGTCCTTGTGTGATGTCTCTTTTTCGTGTGATGTGCCTCTCTTATATAAATAACCCTAACCCTAATCTTAATCGAGGTTTGGGCTCAACTAGTCCATGAAACACATCATAAATTGACTTCAGTGCAGGTCCATGAACTTCAAACACGTGCAGTATTTTCAATACTTATGCAAATTAATCGATTTTGGTCTCCTTTGAAAGTCTTTTGAGCTAGCTTTAAAACGCCACTGTTTTTACTATTTTCGGAGCTCTAATGAATTTAGGAGACTTAAATTACTGAAGCATGTCCATTGGGCCGGCCTGGTGCGCTTGATCCGTTTTGGATAATTTATGTAAAATCCAATTTAGCTCCGAATTGAATGATTTTGGATCCTGTGGAAAGATCAATGTGTCTAGTTTATAATTGTTTTAGAATCATGTTATTTGGAGATCTGTAGAAAAAATGATAAATAAAACAATAAACTAATGTCAGTACCCGTATAAAATAAAATATGACATTTGGCCCAATTGTTCAAGTCCAAAATTACTTTAAACAGTCCTAAAATTAATAATGAGTAAAAATTAGATCAAATAGATTCAAATTAATTAAAATCTAAATTATTGGCCCAATGAAGCCCAATCAATGAAAATGCACTAATAATAGACAATTAAACACAATGCACCAATTAAGATAAGTATATAAAGATAAGAAAATGCGGGAAAATAATGACTCATCAATGCCCTTTTGTTGTGGTGGTTGATCCTTCTGATAGAGAAAGTGGTGGCGACTTACAGCTCTAGCTCATGCGCCGACTTGTAGGATGCTCCTTCGGTGAGGTAGCCGATCCTTTGATTTGCAGGATGCTCCTTTGGTGAGGTAGTCAATCCTTCGATTTGCAGGATGTTCATTCGGTGAGGTAGTCGATCCTTCAAGTTGTAAAGTGGTGGCGGCTTACTGCTCTTGCTCATGCACCAATATATACATAACTCTGTCTTTTGGATGCCCCTTTTGTTGTGGTGGCTGATCCTTTCAATAGAGAAGGAAGTGGCGGCTTACTAGTCTTGCTCATGCACCTACTCCATTGGGAGTTGTTCTTGCTTGATAAATGTTTTTTACTTTTTGTAGTCATCTGGTGTGTCAGGGGTTCTTTGGGCTTTTTGCTAGCCATCCAGCTCATTGATTGCTGGGGGTTTTTCGGTCTTGGCTCTTTCTTTAGTCGTCCAACTTTCTGATTGTTGGGGATTTTTTGTTTTGGCTTTTTCTATAGCCCTCCATGTCGCCATCGTTCGTTCCGACGTCTCGGGATATCTCGAACATTTATGCAAGCTGTTGCGATATGATGGTTTGGACTCATGTTTCTTGTAAAGAATTTTAGACTATCGAATGCCAGATATCTCAAAAGAGATTTCCGTAACCGATTGTTACCTTATAGGAAATCAGAAAGATCATTCGAGAAGTAGAAGAGTAGAGAAAAGTGAAGGGCTATAGAAGTGTGTGTAAAAGCTGCAAATGGGCCCCCTATTTATAGTTTTCGCTGCCAAGACTCCAGGACGGTTGTCTCAGCATCAAAAAGGTGGGACAGTCATCTCAGCTGCTTAAGATGGCCGTCTCAGGGGAGAAAATCAGTTGGGGTGCGTGTCTGGCCCTTGCGACGTTCATCTCAGCAACTTGGGATGGTTGTCTCGACTTTGGGACGACTGTCTCGAGTGTTTTCTCCAAATTTTGCATTTGATTGCTTTAGAAAATCTCTCCTTTCTTCAGATGGAAGCCGGTTGATGCTGTTAGATGCCCACCGAAGCTTTACCCACCTTTAGCGCGAAAGTCTTCTGATCTTTATTGAGAGGCCGGAAAAGATTTGGGGTCTACAACTGCCCCCCCCTTCACCTGCCTAACTAACTGTTGGCTTAATGTGCCTATGAGATTAGTTGGCGGGTGAAGCAGTTAACCCTCTTGCCCAGTCATCCTTTGAATGCTCCTTTACTGAAGTTGTTGATCCTTTGGATGATGAATGGTTTGATAGGTACAAACCCCTACCCGGTTTGATGAGAATGAACCCTCATCTGGTCTGAACCCCCTTCTGTAAAGATCTTATGAATACAAACCCCCACTAGGTCCGAACCTCCTTCTGTAAGGCTCTTGTGAGTACAAACCCCCACCAGGTTCGAGTCCCCTTCTGTAAGACTCTTGTGAGTACCAACCCCCACAGGTCTGAACCCCCTTCTATAAGGTTCTTATGAGTACAAACCCCCACAAGGCCCGAGTCCCCTTCTGTAAGACTATTGTGAGTACCAACCCCCACCAGGTCTGAGTCCCCTTCCGTAAAATTTTTGTGAGTACAAAACCCCACCAGGTTGAAAACCGATGAGCCCCCTTCTGTAAGACTCTGCCAGTTTGAGGAATCACCTTCTGTAAGACCCTCATGGATGATAAGCCCCTTTTGTAACCCCCTTCTGTAAGGTTCTGTCGGTTGATGACCTTGAAACCCCAGGATGCTCCTTTTAGTAGTCGATCCTGTGACTGATGAGTACGAACCCTTGTAGACCCCAAATCTTGCCCCGCCTCAAAATAAGAGCAGAAGACCTCCTATTCGAAGATGGACAAAGCCTAAGAAGCCACTAGGAGAGACTATTAGGCCCCATAATAGGATAGGAAGGCTTTTCTGTACAAAATAAGGATTTTTCGCCTTCAGAGGTTGAGACCGCCGTCTTGCCATTGCTGCAAGTCGAGTCCGCCATCTCACCACTTGCGAATGGCGAGATCTCCCTCCCATTTGGCGAGAAGGCCTTCTCGTTTCTGGAAAATTCGATACCGCCGTCTCACCAAATGAGACAGCGGTCTCGCCACTTTTGCAAGTCAGACCGCCGTCCCGAATGGTGAGACGACCGTCTCGACCTTGTCAGATGAGATGGTCGTCTCGACCTGACAGGCGCAAATCCCTATAAATAGTGAGCGCTCCCTCCCTCATTTCACACAATTCTTCCACTTTCCCTTCTACACTTTCTTCAAATTCTCTTCCTAGAGTCCCTCTAAAGCATTTCTGGAGTTTTTGAGAGTTTTTGAGAGCTTGTAGACCCCTAATCTTTCCCGGCGTCAAAATAAAGACTAGAAAACCTCCTTTTCGAAGATGGATGAATCCTAAGAAGCCACTAGGAGAGACTATTAGGCCCCATACTAGGATAAGAGGGATTTTCGGCGCCAAAATAAGGATTTTTCTCCTTTTAAGGTCGAGACCGCTGTCCCAGATTCGGGACCGCCGTCTGCCTTGCGCAAATGGCGAGACCGCCGTCTCGCCATTCCTGCAAGGCGAGACCGCCGTCTCGACTGGCGAGACCGCCTTCTTGACCTTGTCAGACGAGACGGCCGGTCTCGACCTGACAAGCGCAAATCCCTATAAATCGGGCCCCCATTCCCCTCATTCCACATAGTTCTTCCTCCTTCTCTCTAGAAATCTCTTCAAATTCTCTCTCTAGAACCCCTCCGAAGCATCTTTGGAGTTTCTGAGCGTTTCTAAGAGTGTTCTTGAGCGTTTCGAGAGGTTTCCGATGCTGTGTAGAGTGAAGGGCTGCCACAAAGCACCCTATTTTCAAAAAGAATTAATAGAAAGCTTGCTCCGAAGGTTTCTACTTTCTTCCTTTACCTTTTATCGCTTTATTTAAATTATGCGATAGATACTATGGCCATGTAGTCATAATCTTTAAATTCCGCAAATAAAAGGGTAAAAGCGTATTTTCACCGGTTTAATTATTTTTAAATAGCTGGCCTATCATAGGGAACCCGAAAGGGGCGTCGTAAAGGAACTAACACTTCCTTTACGCGTAACTAACTCCCTTACCCAACTCTGGTTCTAATGACCAAAGTTGGTTTTTCGAAAACCAACGCCTTTTAAACCCCTTTTCTGATGTTTCCGGTAAAAACATCGGTGGCGACTCCAGAGAACCCTTCAAAACTAGCTCTTGGATTAGCCCGGTTATCGGACAATCCAAGAGCCCCCTTTCGAAAACCTCGCCCCTAGGTTCAGCCCGGTTATCGGACAACCTAAAGGCGTTGTAACCACACCAATAAAAACGCGAAAGTCGGAAAGTCAGAACCATCGCGTCGCTCCGACCGCCTCGTTTTGACGGCGGCGACAGAGCTTTATATAGTGTTTCGAGAGAGTTTTTGGCGTTGTAAGAGCGAAGGGCTGCCAAAACGCACCCTATATTTCAAGAGTATTAATCAAAAGCTTGCCTCGGAGGTTTCTTCACTCTCTCCCTCTCTTTTACTGTCTTTGCTTTTATAATTAAATTGTATAAAAGATATTTGGGCCATGTAGTCATTATTTTAAATTCCGCAAATAAAAGGGTAAAAGCGTCTTTTCAAAAGTTTATTTATAAAGTAGTTGGCCTATCATAGGGAACCCGAAAGGGGTGTCCTACGGGAACTAATACTTCCCCTACACATAACTAACTCCCTTACCTAAGTCTGGTTTTAATGACCAAAGTTGGTTTTCGAAAACCAACGCCTTTTTACCCCTTTTTCGATGTTTCCGGTAAAAACATCGGTGGCGACTCCATAAGAACCCCTTCAAATAAGTTCTTGGATTAGCCCGGTTACCGGACAATCCAAGAACACCTTTTCGAAAACCTCGCCTCTAGGTTCAACCCGGTTATCGGACAACCTAAAAGTGTTGTAACATCACCCATAAAAACGCGAAAATTGGAAAGTCGGAACCATCGCCTCGCTCTGACCACCTCTTTTTGACGGCGGCGACAGATGGCGACTCCACTGTGGAAGCCTAGAGAGTTGATCCCATTTAGTGATGGGCCAGCTTAATTAATAAACTAAGAAATTATGCTTTTACCCCACCTTGTATTATAACATGTTTTAAATGCTTGGCTTTAATAACTGTTGTTTGTTTATGTTTACGCAATTGTTTGAAATACAAACTGTACACAAACCTTTGCACACAACAGTTCCCTCTATACCCGGGGGCAAGTGAGAAATCCATAGGGAGTGGGTGGCAGGTACGATTCACTGTAGTGATGTCCTTGAGCCCACCATTGTGATCGGAAATCACCACTCAAGGTGATAACCTTCCTCTTTTAGCACAAAGACTGACTATGGCCTTAGTGCTAAGCATGGTCGGAAGGCTGGAGAGTGGGGACCCTATAATGGGGGCACCTTGGGGGCCTTAGCCTTGGTGAGAACAGTTAGAACCTAGCTTCGCCAATGCACTTTTCTGCAGGAAAACCCTACCTCGTGATTAAAACGACCTCTCGCCAGTTCGCGGATGATTGAATTGTGTGCGCATATGTTTGTTGCATTTGTTTGTTGCATAGCATAACCAAACAATAGAAAAATCACAAAAAATATTTTTTGCAATAAACGCCCTCATCTCGGATAGTCTGCCTTTTAGCTAGCCTGGTTTCAGGTTCTTTGAAAGCTAAGTAGCCACGCAGTCCGACAGAAGAGATAAGGGACGCTAAACATTATTCTTTCGCATAAAGCCATTTTTATCTTAGACAGTCTGCCTTTTAGCTAGCCTGATTTTAGGTTCTTTGTAAGCTAAGTAGCCATGCAATCCGACAGAAGAGATAAAAGGCTCTAAAATCCAAATCAAATCTAGAAAATACATAAGATGATCTTTGACAAAGTCAAATCATTCATATTACATCATATCATGAGTGGAGAAAAACCTAGAGACAAAATAAAAGGAGAAAGCACATCTGGCATCATCCCAAACAGAATCTCTCATACATAAAAACATCCATGTTAGTCCTACACTTATCATGCATTAATAAACTTCTTTCGGGCATTCTAGAAAGTAGCTAGTCCTCTCCCCATCCGGACCCATGTGCAAAAAGCAAGAGCTATGGAAAATCTGGAAGAACAAAATCGTAAGCTCACCGCAGAGGTTAACACCCTCATGGAGCAAATGGCGTAGCTAATGGAGGTCGTGCGCCAAGGTCAGAACATGGGCGAAACCCAAGCTGAGCACGCCCCTCACCTGGAAGAGGAGGAAGAAGAAGAAATCCTCTACGAGACACATCTCTAGTCTAATGCTCGGCCTGCACGTGTCCACGTATCCAAAATCTCCGCCCTAGAGGAATGGCTGAAGGCGATGGAGGGGCACAACTTTGACGTCAAGGAGGTGGCGGACATGTGATTGGTGAAGAACATCTATTTACCTCCCAAATTCAAAGTCCCGGACTTCCCCAAATACGCCGGGCTGACCTGCCCCAAGAACCATCTTATGATGTATTTTCGTAAGATGGCCGCACACGCTGAAAATGAAAAACTCTTGATCCACTGCTTCCAGGAGAGTCTGCCCGACACGGCTCTCAATTGGTACATGTAGTTGGAAAGAGGGTAGGTCCAGAACTGGAAACAGTTGGCTGATGCTTTTCTTCATCGTTACCGATACAATATCAATCTGACCCCTGACAGGTCAAATCTCAGGACCCTAAGTAAAAGGAACGACGAATCCTTCAAAGCTTATGCCCAAAGATGGAGGGAAATGGCCGCCCAAATAGAGCATCCATTGACGGATAAGGAGACAGTGGCTATGTTCATAAACTCATTTACTGGAGCGTACTATGATAAGGTAATAGTCAGTACCTCCAACCTTTTCTCGAACATAGTCACTGTGGGGGAAAGAGTAGAGCAGGAACTAAGAAGTGGGAAGATAGCACAGTCTTCCCACGCTGGCGTCTCATTCAGAAAACCTGCTGGCAAGAAGAAGGATGAGGCTGTGCACGCGATTAACTTTGCTACCCCTTCTTCTACTCCACAAGCGGGTCGGTAGTCTCACAAGAAAGAGAGGAAGTTCACTCCTATCTCGACTTCCTATGGTAAACTGCTGCCTCAGCTACTGGAGGCCAAACTCTTTACCTGCGTTCCTCCAAAGCAGCAGATGGAGCCTCCCTATCCCGAGTGGTATAAACCAAACGAGAAATGCGACTACCACTCGGGTTCACCCGGGCACTCAACAAAAAATTGCTTGACCCTTAAGTATCGGCTCCAAGAATTAATCGACGCCGGGTGGATAAATTTTGATGCCTCTGCTTCTAATGTCGACGCCAAACCTCTGTCGAAGCCAGAGTAGCAGAGAGGGAGGATTGGGAGGATCAGCCCTTAGGGTTCCTTTTTTTTAGCTTTCTCTTGTATCTCCTGTGGTCCCCACCCGTGGCTGCAGGAACTCTGATTAAAAGGGCTTGTACATACACTTTCATTTTCCTTAATCCATGAGGCATTTTGTCACATTCATTTCCTTCATTCTTTTCCCTCTTCTATTTTATTATTCTTTCAAAGATAATTGAATAATAAAATCTATGAGTAAAACAGAACCTAAAACACATCATGTCTGTGATTGATGAAACTCTATGGACCCTGGAAGCCGAAGGCGAATGGGTTCAGTCCGACAGTGAGCAGGGGACCATTTCCCCAGACATGCAAAGAATGTTAGAAGAAGAAGCACGCATTATACAACCGCATCAAGAAGAAATGAAAACCATCAATTTGGGAGAAGGGGATGATGAGAAAAAGATAAACATTGGCACCCAAATAGAAATTAGCATAAGGGAGAGATTGATACAACTTCTAAAGGAATATATGGATGTATTCACCTGGTCCTACCATGACATGCCCGGGCTCGACACAAGTATAGTGGAGCATAGACTGCCATTAAAAGAAGGGTTCCGACCTGTGAAACAAAAACTTAGAAGAATCAAACCAGATTGGTCCTTAATGATTAAGGAAGAGGTACAAAGACAACTGGACGCCAATTTCTTAATAGTGTCCAAATACCCAGAGTGGTTGGCCAATATAGTGCATGTCATAAAGAAGAACGGTAAGGTCAGAGTATGCGTGGATTATAGGGACCTCAATCGAGCAAGTCCAAAGGATGACTTTCCCCTACCACATATAGACACACTAGTAGACCACACCGCTACTAACACACTCTATTCCTTCATGGATGGGTATGCGGGGTACAATCAAATTAAATTGGCCATCGAGGACAGAGAAAAAACCTCTTTCATCACACCATGGAGCACCTTCTGCTACCGTGTAATGCCTTTCGGACTCAAGAATGCAGGGACTACCTATCAGAGGGCCATGGTCACACTATTCCATGACATGAACCACAAAGAAATAGAAGTATATGTGGACGACATGATCGCCAAGTCCAGAAACGAGATGGACCACATTCAATATCTCAAGAAATTATTCGATCGGCTTCGAAAGAATCAACTCAAATTAAACCCGACAAAATGTACTTTTGGAGTACGGTCAGGAAAACTCTTGGGGTTCATCATCAGCAAAAGAGGAATAGAGGTGGACCCTGACAAAACCAAGGCGATTTTGGAAATGCCCCTGCCAAGCACAGAAAAGGAGGTTAGAGGATTTTTGGGTCGAATCAACTATATTGCCTGTTTCATTGCACAATTGACTGATAAATGTATACCCATCTTTAAACTGTTGCGTAAAAATCAACCGACGGTGTGGAATGAAGAATGCCAACAAGCGTTCAATAAAATCAAAACATGCTTAACTAATCCGCCAGTATTGGTACCACCCGTTGAAGGGAGACCTCTGATCCTATATTTGTCAATACTCGAAGAGTCCATGGGATGTGTGCTCGGTCAACAAGATGAAACCGAGAGGAAAGAGCGAGCCATTTATTATCTCAGTAAAAAATTCCTAGACTATGAGACTCATTATACACAATTTGAAAAAACCTGTTGCGCATTGGTGTGGGTCACTCAGCGTCTCCGACAATATATGGCTCGGCATACAACATGGTTGGTCTCCAAAATGGACCCAATCAAATACCTCTTCGAGAAGCCCATCCTAACCGGAAGAATAGCTAGGTGGCAAGTGCTCCTCTCAGAGTTTGACATCATTCATGTCACCCAGAAAGCTATTAAAGGTAGCCCCCTAGCGGACTATCTAGCCCATGGATCAACGAACGAGTATCAGTCCCTACAAGACGACTTTCTCGATGAACATATCATGCATATCGAACACGAAGAGACCAAAGAAGAGGCATGGACCATGTTCTTCGACGGAGCCTCAAATATGCTTGGACATGGGATAGGAGCTATTTTGATATCCCCTAAGAAAAAATATATTCCCGTGACGGCCAGGTTAAATTTTGACTGTACCAACATGGCCGAATATGAAGCATGCACACTAGGAATCTAAGCGACTCTAGATCATGGGGTTACTAAGCTCAAGGTTTTCGGCGACTCATCCCTTGTCATCTATCAACTTAAAGGTGAATGGGAAACCCGAAACTCTAAATTAATCCCATATCTAGAGCACATCCGTGATTTAGTCTCGAGAATGGAAAGCGTCACCTTCCAGTATATTCCTCGAGAAGACAATCAGTTTGTTGACGCTCTCGCCACTCTATCATCCATGTTCTCCTTAGATCAAGAACATGAAATGCCAATCATCCAAATTAGGATGCATGACAAACAAGCTTTTTGCATGACAGTAAACGAAGAGCGTGATCAAAATCCTTGGTATCACGACATAAAGCAATACCTCATGAAGGGCGAATATCTCGAAGGAATCAATGATAATGATAAACGAATTATTCGTAAAAAGGTAGTAGGGTTCACGTTAATTGAAGAAACCCTCTACAAAAAGAGTTTCGATTTCACTCTCCTAAGGTGTGTGGACCATGAGGAAGCTCAAACCTTGATAAGAGAAATCCACAAAGGAACTTTTTTGGGACCCACGCACCTGGGCATGTCATGGCAAAGAAGATCTTAAGGGCAGGGTATTTTTGGTCCACAATGGAAGCTGATTGTCACCAATATGATAAAAAATGTCACAAGTGCCAAATCTATACCGATAATATTCGCGTGCCGCCCGCACCTCTCAGTACCCGGGCTACACCATGGCCATTATCTATGTGGGGTATGGACGTCATCGAACCCATCGAGCCCAAAGCATCTAATGGTCATCGCTTCATTTTGGTGGTCATTGACTATTTCACCAAATGGGTTGAGGCAGCATCATATGCGCATGTGACTAGAAAAGTGGTGACCACCTTCATCAAGAAAAATATTCTATGTCGGTACGACATCCCTCAAAGGCTCATTACTGATAATGGGACTAACCTCAATAATAAGATGATGGAGGAATTATGTCAAGACTTCAAAATTCAACACCACAATTCCTCTCCGTACCGACTGAAGATGAACGCTGCAGTAGAGGCAGCCAAAAAGAACATCAAGAAAATCATCCAGAAGATGGTAATAACATACAAAGATTGGCACAAAATATTGCCCTTTGCCCTGCACGAGTACCGCACGTCAGTACGAACCTCCACAGGGGCCACTCCGTTTTCCTCATATACGGCATGGAGGTCGTACTACCAGTAGAAGTCGAAATACCCTCCCTACCGGTTGTTATGGAAGCAAAATTGACAGAAGTCGAATGGGTCCAAAGCCGATATGATCAGCTAAACCTAATCGAAGAAAAATGGCTGGACGCCATATGTCAGGGGCAAGTTTATCAAAAGAAGATCAAGAAAGCCTACGACAAGAAAATCAATCCCCCCACCTTTCGAGAAGGGGATCTGATAATAAAGAAATTGCTCCCAACCCAGAAAGATAAAATTGGGAAATGGACAGCAAACTATGAAGGACCTTTTGTGGTCAAGCGAGCCTTCTCAGGAGGAGCTCTTATCCTCACCAACATGGATGGAGAAGAGCTTCAACACCCAGTCAACTCAGATGCGGTAAATAAATACTACGTTTGAAGACATTGCTCATGACCCACCAGGATGAAAACTCGCAAAGAGCATCCTGGGCAAAAGATAGGGTCCATATTCCTCGCTAGGATACGTCCTAGGCAAAAATTAGAGGTTTCAAAAAAAAAAAAAAAAGAAAGGAGCAATGATTACCTTAGCAGAAAACCATAAGGCGACTAAGGTAATACCTTCCTAGAAGCAAGCAGACTTCACATGATCTTCACTCCGAGTTCGAGCATCTCAATTGAAGCAACCAGGAAAAACAGAGAAACAGAAATCACGGGCATGATTGTTATATCCTATATAGTTTAGCCAACCTTGGCCAGCCTTGCTTATAAATTCCTTTGTAAATCCTCCTGTAAAATAAACCATTTGATTATATCAATAAAAATTGTCTTCTCTTCTCTTGACCTACTTGTGAGAATGCCTCTGTATTAACGAAACATGAGCATGCATAAAACAAGCAATACAAGAAATCATAAGAAAGAAAAAGAAAACAAGATCAAAATGAACAGCGCTTGCTAGGATAGTCTCAGGCAAGAATAGGGCAGCCTGCTAGATCGAAAACCTGTAAAGGGCGGTCTAGGCAAAATTTAAGGCCTTAATAAAAAGGAAAAAGCCCGCCGAGACGTCCTAGGCAAAAATTAAGGCAAGCCCGCTAGATCGAAAATCCGCAAAGGGCAGTCTAGGCAAAAGATAGGGCTAAAACAAAAACAAAAATTTCATAAGAAAAATCACAGGAAAACAACAAAGAAAGTACTAGTCACTTTCTAGGTGCCCCAACTAAAAATAGATTGCATTAAGAGCATCCACGCACAAATAGTCGCACAAAAATCACTTTGTCAAAAACAAAGCAAACAAAAATACTTCAGGCAAATAAAAAACCAAAAAGCATTCATATAAAAAGATTATCTTTGTGCTTACATTCAAAACAAGGAAACATCCAAAGAGTATCCCGATAAGACTTCACTGACTTTACCAAAAATATGCATTAACCAAGAGTTTCTTCGACAACCAAGCAAGAGTCGAATGCCAAAATAAGCAAGACCACCTGGCAGTCACTAAAGACCGGATCACCACAGGAAAAATCAGAGTAATCCCCGATAACTAGCAAAGTTGGATGATCAAAATCAAAGAATCCCCAGCAACTAACGAGCTGGATGAACACCAACAGAATCCCCGGCACAACCCAGATGACCACTCCAAAAAGACAAAAACAAAGACAAAGGAAATTATCTCAACACACGGCGCATGAGCCACCCGATCAGTAAGCCGCCACCACCACCAGTCCTACGCAGTGGACTATACCAGTCTGATAGGGGGTTCATACCTATCAACCTGCGCACGCGGTGCACCTGATCTGCATGCAAGCCGGATCAGTAAATCGCAAATACCAGCCTGATGGGGGGTTCATACTCATCCAGTCCTACGCACAATGGACTGCAACTACCAGCCTGATGGGGCATTTATACCCATCAACCGAAGGATCAGTTACCGTTAGAAGGAGTATCCTGAGGTTCTACCATGTGTCAATCGAAGGGATCAGGTACCATCAGAAGGAGTATCCTGGAGGTGCACAGCACAATTTTCCTAGAAGATCAACCATCGCAAGACGGGACGTCTAAAGGGTAACCGGGCAAGAGGGTCAACTCCTTTACATTCCAGTCGATCTGCTTGGCACGACAGGTGTAGACCCCAAATCTTGCCCGGCCTCCAAATAAAGAGCAGAAGACCTCCTATTCAAAGATGGACGAAGCCTAACAAGCCACTAGGAGAGACTATTAGGCCCCCATACTAGGATAGGAGGGATTTTCTGGACAAAAAATAAGTTTTCTCGCCTTTATGGGACGAGACCGCCGTCTCGCCAAACGAGACGGCGGTCTCGCCACCTGGGAATGACGAGACGGCGGTCTCGTTTGGCGAGACGGCAGTCTCGCCACTTTGGCATGATGAGAAGGTGGTCTCGTTTGACGAGACGACGGTCTCGACCCTGTCAGACAAGAACGGCGGTCTCGCCACTGTCAGGCGCGAAAACCTATAAATAGGGGCTCCCTCCCCTCATTTCCACACAACACACATCTTTCTCTCCTCCTTCTCTCTAGGATTTCTCTCTCTAGAATCCCTCCGATGCATTTCCGGAGCTTCTGAGTGTCTTTAGAGTGAGTTTTCGAGCGTTCCGAGAGGTTTTCCGGCGCTGTAGAGTGAAGGCCTACCAAAACGCACCCAATTTATTAAGAGAATTAATAGAGAAAGCTTGCTTCGAAGGTCTCTACTTCCTCCCTCACCTTTTTACCGCTTTATTTAAATTACGCAATAGATAGGGCCATGTAGTCGTAATATTTTAATTCTGCAAATAAAAGGGCAAAAGCGTATTTTCCGGTTTATTTATCAAAAAAATAGCTTGGCAGTCATAGGAAACCCGAAAGGGGCGTCGTAAAGGAACTAATACTTCCTTTACACGTAACTAACTCCCTTACCCAACTCTGGTTCTAACGACCAAAGTTGGTTTTTCGAAAACCAAAGCCTTTTAATCCCTTTTCCGATGTTTCCGGTAAAAACATCGGTGGCGACTCCACAGAACCCTTCAAAAATTAATCCTTGGGTTAGCCCGGTTATCGGACAACCCAAGGACGCCCTTTCGAAAACCTCGCCCCTAGGTTAGCCCGGTTATCGGACAACCTAAAGGCGTTGTAACCACCCATAAAAAACGCGAAAACAAGAGGGTCAAAACCATCGCGTCCCTCCAACCGCCTCTCTTTTTGGTGGCGGCGACAGATGGTGACTCCACTGGGGAAGCCTCGAGAGTTGATCCCATTTAGTGATGGGCTGGCTTAAAAATAAATAAACCAAGAAAATAATGCTTTTGCCCTCAACTTGTATTATAACATGTTTTACGGTTTGGCTTTAATAACTGTTGCTTGTTTATACTTACGCAATTGTGTGAAATACAAACTGTACACAAACCCTTGCACACAACAGTTCCCTCTATACCCGGGGGCAAGTGAGAAATCCATAGGGAGTGGGTGGCAGGTACGGTTCGCTGTAGTGAGGGCCTTGAGCCCACCAGTGTGATCGGAAACCACCACTCAAGGTGATAACCTTCCTCTTTTTGCAACAAGACTGACTATGGCCTTAGTGCTAAGCATGGTCGGACGGCTGGAGAGTGGGGACCCTATAATGGGGGCACCTTGGGGGCCTTAGCCTGGTGAGAACAGTTAGAACCAACCCTTGCCAATGCACTTTTCTGCAGGAAAACCCTACCTCGTGATAAAAACGAATTCTCGCCTGTTCGCGGATGACCGAATTGTGTGTGCATATGTTTGTTGCATTTGTCTATTGCATAGCATAAACAAACAACAAAACAAAAATCACAAAAATATTTTCGCAAATAAACCCCCTTATCTCGGACAGTCTGCCTTTTAGCTAGCCTGATTTTAGGTTCTTTGTAAGCTAAGTAGCCACGCAGTTCCGACAGAAGAGATAGGGGACGCTAAATGGTTATTTCGCATAAAGCCAAATTTTATCTCGGACAGTCTGCCTTTTAGCTAGCCTGGTTTCGGGTTCTTTGTAAGCTAAGTAGCCACGCAGTCCGACAGAAGAGATAAAAGGTTTAAAAAATCAAAATAAAAATCCAAAAATAAAATAATAACAATAAAACATTTATAAAAAATAATGTTGACAAAGTCGTATCATTCATATTGCATCATAAGTGGAAAAACCAAGAGAAAAAAATAAATGCATAAGGAAAGTATGCATACGCATCATTTTAATAAATCCCTAAAAAGTGGGTCTTAGAGGCATTTTTTGAGAAAATTACTGGGCCAACGGGATTTGCAGCTTGATTCTTCACCTTTTTCTCTTCGTTTTGATATGTTGTGCGTCCAAATCTGACATTCCAGTCAAAAGTTATTGCACTTTGAACATCTACTGCCCTTTTGTACTGGTGCATGCATAAATACATTCATTCTAGGGAGCACTAGATATCCCTAAGACAATGGCGAAAGAGGCCCCGAGCACATTTGTGACCTTCGCGACAAGGAAGGGACAAGTGTACTAAGGTGAGATGGTGATTGCCATTATACTTGTCAAATCTGTGATGGGGAAGGAACCATTACACCAAGGTGGGTAGGATACCCCACAAAGCATAAGCTTTAAGGAGGATACCTAAGCCATTGTCTTAAGGAATATCCATCTCATAAATCATTCAAAAAAAATCTTTTTGCATTCTAAAAAGCGGCTGGTATTCTTCATGTCCTCATCCGCATACAAAAAAAACACAAAATCCCAAACACTATCATACATCATGTTAGAAAATAAAACATGATAATGTTTAGGAAAAAACCAAACACTTGCATACATGCATCCACCAAACTTCATCCTCATAACATCATCTAGAAGTAGGCGGTTGAAGAAAGTGGACATTCCTCAATACCACGTGAAGAGGATAGGGCATTCACATGCCATACACGGGAAGTCAAAAAAGGAAACACATACAAATTTTAACCAACCTATGCGCTTTGAAACATTGCATTGAGGAATGCACATTTCATCATCCCTTCAAACGTCTATCGCATTCATAAATTGCATTCATTCATTCTCACTTTAATAATAATAAGATAATAAAAAGAAAGGATTAGTCAATGTGCTTTCCACGAAGCGAAGTAGGATGAAGAGCAAACCTTTTGTCATCAAGTTATCTCCAACGGTTGATTCCCCTAAGAAGGATAATAAGCCTCAACCGTTGGCCATCTGAGTAAATAAGGAAAAGGGAGCAAGGATGCCACTACATTCGTTCACGGCTCGGATAAGGCTGCACCATGGAGATACGCAAAAACACCGCCCATTAGTGAGGATATCTCCAGCATAGCTGGCATTGGGGGCTGTCGTCGCCGTCCGTTCCGACGTCCAGGGACATCTCGAACATTTATGCGAGCGGTCGCAAAAAGATGGTTTAGACTCGCGTTTTTTGTTAAAATATGTTCATTGCTTCCGAGGTGCTCAAGAATTGAACTATCCTCTAATAAAAGCAAGGTTTTCGAAAAGGGGTTCTTTTGGAGTCGCCACCAATGTTTTGACCGGAAACATTGGAAAAGGATAAAAAGGCGTTGATTTTAATAAAAAACCAAACTTGGCCATTATAACCAGAGTTGGGTAAGGGAGTTAGTTACGTGTGGGGAAGGTGTTAGCACCCCACAACGCCCCTTTCGGGTTCCCTATGACGGATTAATTCATTTAAGTAAAGATTACAAGAAATTACGCGATTACCCTATTTTATTGCATAATGTTAAAAATGGCTATCTACATGACTTTATTTTATATTGCATACATAAAGCAATAAATAAAGCAGTAAAAGAGAAGAGAATTGAACAGAACCTCCGTAGCAAGCTTTGTATTACAAATCTTTAATCGTGAGGATGCGTTTTGGCAATCCTTCGCTCTACAAAGACTCTCCTCTCCGAATACAACACTGACTCTACTAAATTTTACAGAAGAATCGAATGCTGGAATATGATTCCTTAACTGATTGTTACCTTATTAAGGCAATCAGGGAGTTCATTCAAAGAGGGAAGAGAATAGACAAGTACTAGGAGTTGTCTGGTGTGTGAAACAGTGGCAAATGACCTTCCTATTTATAGTTTTCGCTGCCTGAACATTTGGGACGCCCGTCTGGGTTGGGACGGGCGTCCCAACTGCCTCTTTTACAAAGGCTGAGACCACCTGAAAGCTGGGACTGGCAGTCCCACTTGGGACGGCCGTCCCACTTGGCCAGGGAAGGTTGGGACGGCCGTCTCGACCTTGGGACGACCGTCTCGACCTGTTTTGGCCAGCCTTTGTGTTCTGGGACCCCTGGGAAGCTTTCCTTTCTTCATTCGGATGTCGGTTGATGCCGATAGATGCCCGTTGAAGCTTTATCTTCATATAGGAAGTCTTCTTGGCCTTTATTGGGATGTCAGGCGAGCTCTATCTTGTTGTAGGAAGTCTCTTTAGCCTTTATTGAGAAGCCAGGAGAGCTTTGCTTTATCATAGGAAGCCTCCTTAGCCTTTATTGAGAGACCGGGCAAAATTAGGGGTCTACAGCTACCCCCCCTTCACCTGCCCAGCTAATTTGTTGGCTTAATATGCCGACAAGATTAGTTTGGTAGGGGAAGGAGTTAACCCTTTTGCCCGGTTATCCTTCAGATGCTTCTTTACTGATCCTCCGGATTTATAAATATTTTTGATAGGTACCAACCCCTATCTGGTTTGAGCCTTACTTTATAAGGCTCTGGTGAGTACTTACCCTCACCCGGTAAGAGTCTACATTTTGCTAGACTCTTGTGGGTACCTACCCCCACTAGGTATAAAACTCGTTTTGCAAGGGTTTGGTGAGTACCTACCCTCACCCGGTATGAGTTCTTGTTTTGCTAAACTCTTGTGGGTACTTACTTCTGAGGTGCTCAACACTGAACTATCCTCTAATAGAAGTAAGGTCTTTGCAACCCGTTTTTGTAATGCTTAGGTGAGTATTTTACTCCTCCTAATGCATTCTGCTTAAGTTTTGATGAGTACCTACCCTCATCCGGTACAAACCTTATTTTATAAGGCTTTGGTGGGTACCTACCCCCACCTGGTACGAATCTGCATTTTTGCTAGATTCTGATGAGTACCTACCCTCATCCGGTATAAACCTTATTTTATAAGGCTTTGGGGGGTACCTACCCCCACCTGGTACGAATCTGCATTTTTGCTAGATTCTGATGAGTACCTACCCTCATCCGGTATAAACCTTATTTTATAAGGCTTTGGTGGGTACCTACCCCCACCTGGTATGAATCTGCATTTTTGTTAGATTCTGATGAGTACCTACCCTCATCCGGTATAAACCTTATTTTATAAGGCTTTGGTGGATACCTACCCCCACCTGGTACGAACCCCGTTCTGCAAGGCTCTGATGGGTACCTACCCCCACCTGGTCCGAACCCCGTTCTGCAAGGCTCGATGGGTACCTACCCCCACCTAGTCCGAACCCCGTTCCGCAAGGCTCGATGGGTACCTACCCCCACCCGGTCCGAACCCCGTTCCGCAAGGTTCCGATGGATACCTACCCCCACCCGGTCCGAACCCCGTTCCGCAAGGCTCGATGGGTACCTACCCCCACCCGGTCCGAACCCCGTTCCGCAAGGCTCTGATGGGTACCTACCCCCACCTGGTCCGAACCTCGTTCTGCAAGGTTCTTAGGATGACTTTTTGATAGTCAATCCTGTGGTCATCTGGTTTTGAAGATGTGTTGGCGACTTATTGTTTCTGTTCATGCGCCCATTCCATGGGGAATATTTGTTTTGACTTTTTGACTTTTCTGTTAGTCATCCGGTTTTACCGGGGATTCTCTGTTTTTGGCTTTTTCATTTAGCCATCTGGCTTTGCCGGGGATTCTTTGTTTTTGGCTTTTCTGTTTAGCCATCCGATTTTGCCGGGGATTTCTGATTTTTGGCTTTTCTGTTTAGCCATCCAGTTTTACCGGGGATTTCGTTTTTTGGCTTTTTCATTTAGCCATCCGGCTTTGCCAGGGATTCTTTGTTGGTTGCCTCTTATTTAGGCAGGAATCCATTGGGGATTTTTAGTTTGATTGTTGGTTGTGCCTTTTGATTAGGCAGATGCTTCAATAGTGTTGAAGTCTTTATACTTGTTGTTTTTTCGCCTCTGAATAGGCTGATGTTCTACTTGAGGATATTTGTTCTTGATAATACCTCTGAGTAGGCGGATGCTTTTTGAAATCTTTGTGCTTGTATTGCCTCTTGCATAGGTTGATTTCCCGTTTCTTGGGGATATCGGCTCTTTGCTTGCCTCTGAGTAGGCATAGGCATTCTTGGGAGTGAAGGTTTTGCCTTTCACTGGGGATATTCATATTGGGTGTTATAGGCGATTAACTCCCTGAGGATATGAATTTGTAGTTTGCCTTTTGCTGGTAGGCTCACTGGGGAATAATTTTTCTTTTTGGTGATCTACCGGGGATTTGATTGTTTTCCCGGAGATCTATTTTGACTTGCCCCCTAGGGGGAAATGGAGTTTTTGACTCCTTGTTGGATGCTTTTGTTTGAGGTGGCTTTGCCTATGCTCTTATTCCTACTGGGGAATGGGTTTATATGTGCGCCTTTTATGCACATTGGCTTTTTCTTTGGATGAAAAGATATTTTTTTTCTCTTTTCTTTTTTTGGTGATCGCTGGGGAATTTTTTTTCTTGGGAATCGAATCCTTGATTAGTTTTGAGCTCCTGACTTTGTGAGGTCTCTTTATTAAGCAGAATGAAGAAATTTTCTTCTTCTTTCTTTTTTTGAGATTCACCAAGGAGTTTGTCAGCTTCCTGGGGATCCAATTTTGATGATGGAGTCTTGGCTCCTGGTCTTTTGTGAAGCTCTTATTTGAGCTGGAAGATGGAAATTTTCTTGTTTTCTCTTTTTTATAGATTTTTTGAAATGCTTCTACTTGGAGATTTTTATTTGGGCCTTTTTTGTCGTGGCCTTTATTGGGGAATGAAAGTTTTTCTTTTAATTTCTTTTTTGTTGCCCCCTGGTGATATGGAGGATTTGACTCCGTATTTTCTTTGATGAACTCTTGTGTAGTCCTTATTCTCCTTATTCTCCTTTGGGGAAGTGACAGAGATTCTGGATGAGTGTGCTCGATGACTCATGTGGTGATACAGCTGAGTCGTGAGGTAATTTTTTTTTGTTTTGCCTTTAGAGTAGGCAAAGATCCTCTTGGGGATGATCAAGCCTTTCCGTTGGCTTTTTCATGTTGATGGCTTCCTTCTTTCTTGGATGGAAGGATGGTGATCGAATCTTTAAATGACTATGGTTGACGACTCATGTGATGATGATGTTGAGTCGTGGAGTAATTTTTGTTTTACCTTTGGAGTAGGCAAGGATCCGCTTGGGGATCATCGAACCTTTCCGTTGGCCTCTTTTTTTCGATGTACCTTCTTTTATTGGTGTAGAAGGTTAGAGCTATTTTCCTTTAAGCTCTTTATTCTTTGCTAGAATGGTTTTGATTTCGCCTTTTTCTTTCGCGATTTGGATCTTTGTCGCAAGTTATTTGAAATCCGTCTTTTTAGTATATCACGTGTGCCTTTTATTTTATAATTTTTGTACACGTGGGCTTTTGAAATGTAAACAGAAATAACAATGTTTATTTATTACTTCTCTTTTTCGTGATACATTCAAACATTTTCAAATTACTAGAAAATATTTAAAAGGAAACTATCTCCTAATCATCTGCCTCTGGACTGGAATGGGCAGATGGTGCTGGCGAAGGGATGCGGCGGAGCAGGCGGCGCTGGAACCTTGGCTGGGTCTGAACCAGATTCTCTATCTGTCGGTCCGTCCTGTCTTGCCTCATAGTCAGCTGACTGAATTGCTGTCGTATGAACTAGAACTCTCCTTCCATATAGGCGTGCTCGTCATCTATCCGTCGGTACAAGCCTGCGAAGTCTGGATCATATGACTGCTGTTGCGATTCTGAAGTTGCAGGGATGTCCTGAGGCATGTCGAAATCGCGCATATCCAGCGAAATCGAGATAATGGGGTTTAAGATAAACCCTGATCCCTGTCGACTAAGGATGCTCATGTGGACTAGCATCGCTTCGCTAATCGGCTCTGGTCGGAGGCTAGCTGGGAGGTCTTCTCCGTCAGTACATCCCTAATATTCAGCTAAAGGGGTGAGAAAGGGAGCTATTATGATGGCTCCTGCTGAGCCGCGGGTTCCGTAATCTTTTACGACTTTCAGAAAGGCATACCCTGGGTTGCATCGCAACCCTTGATACATACAATATACAATGAAAAGGTCAGCCAATGTTACCTTCCCTTCGCTTTCCTTCTTGCTATGTATGGTCCCAGCTAGCAATTTATGGCATATGCGGAGTGGAGGAGAGAAAGTTGCACCCTTCAGGTTTGACGGCAGAGTGTGAGCTCCAGTGATTTCTCTCCACATGCTGGTGGTGGTGAGAGCAGCAGGTTTTTCCAAATATGCGGATCGATATTCTGGTGTTCTTGTGTCTGCTCGTTGGCAGAAACCCATTATGACATTAAAGTCATCCAGAACAGTGGTCCGGTAGGCTCCATCCATCCAGTAGGAGATGGCTTGAGTCGGTGGCACTCCGGGAATTGCAGACGACATTTCCACCATGTTGACGGAGGCAAGAAATTCTAGCGTAGCGGTGCGGTGGATCCGAGTGGGTGGCTCACGGAGCAGAAAGACCCATCCTATGTTGTGGATGAACCTTCTGACATCTTGTTCCCAGCCAAACGTAGCTAGGATTTCAAAATCCAACCGCAGTGTGGGATGCTAGGAAAATTGCTGGATATTTGCCAGTCGCTGTTGATGTGATTCTGCTAGTAGAGCGCTAGTAGTAGGAGTTCCTCTAGCAGGGTTTCTAGTGCGTTTTCTCCTAGATGAGGCTTCTCCATGCTCCATTACTCACTTAAGAATGCTAGAAGTGTGTAAAAAGGGAAGGGAAGCAAGGTAGAATGCTTGGAATGGGGTACCAAAGGCCAAATCCGTGCACAACACATATAGGGGATGCCAGGAAGTTTGGGACGGCCGTCTGGGTTGGGACGGCCGTCCCAATTGAAATTTTCCTTCATGGGCCATCAGCTGATAAGTGAGACGGCCGTCCCACTTGGGACGCGCGTCTCAACTGAAAATAGGGATTTGGGACGGCCGTCTCGACTTTGGGACGGCCGTCTCGAGCTTCTTGAGTTGGTTTTCTGATTTTTTTGTTGAAGAAAAGGATAGAACTCCATTCATTGATGTTTTAATGCATGTAATGTTTCATGATATGCATCCTATGATCTATTTCAGTTAATATTTCGAAAGTTTTAACTGATGTGCTTTGACTTCGGGCGCATTCTTGGTGTTGTACCTTTCTGTCATCATGTTTCTTCTGATTAACAAGCTTGGCTGTACCTGATTTTCCGTTTTAGACTTTTTTTTGCTATAGCCGAAGAGCAATTTGTTGTTCATAGGATAACTGCCATGTCAATGCCTCCCTTCCTTTCCTTAGGGATCTCAACCTTCCTATTGATCACTATATTTCCACATTCCCCTTATTACTTGAATGCTTTATAGTGAAATGGTCAAGAGAAGAGAAAGAAAAGGATTTACAACAAGGGCTTGTGTTTTAGAGGGATATTTTTCGTAATAGAGGTTTTTGTAAGAATGGCTAGCCAAGGGCTCATTAGAAACTTTCAAGGAATAAGGGAGCCACCAAATTTTAAAGACAATCCTTTGAAGCTTTACCCTACAAAGGATCAAGCTGCACGGCGAAAAGGGAAGTCTCCCCTCCGCACCTTGAATCAGATTTTCCCAAACAGAGGGGTTCAAGCGTCCAAAGCGACTTTAGTCATTAGGTGTTCTCCTTCTGATTCTTAGGGTTTGTAAATCCAATGACTATTAGAGATTACTCCTCGGGGCTAGCCCGACCCCCGAGCATTGTAGGGCACATATTTCCCTATTAATTACAAAGAATGTCGTTCTTACTATCTGCTTCTTTTCTTGCTATTAATGTCCAAACCTCATTAATAACCATGTTTAAGCAAACGTTTTCAAAAGTGCGTCAAAGTAATCAAACTACGCAATTGACCAAAATAAAAGTCAAATCCATCATCACTGATTGACTAGAAACACAAAATAAAAGTTTTACCTCGTCATAAATAAAGTTGTGTTTCGCCAATGTTGTGCAAAAAGAAAACAAAAATCAAAAGAAGCCCATAAAAGCTAAAGGCCAAAAAGAGAGGGCAAGATACCCGGTAGGAAACCCACCGAAGGGGGCTACGCAAAAGTTAGGGTAAACCCGCTAGGAAACCCGAACAATCATAAAGGGTAGCCTAGGCAAAAATTAGGGTTACAAAATAAAGTCCGCTAGGTTTCCAAAGCAAGAAAAAAGAAACCTAGACAAAAGGTAGGGCAAAACAAAACACAACATCCTAGACTGAAAACCCAAAGGGCAAACTAGGGAAGTCAATCAGTCATAGCAAGCGCCATAGAATAAGACGTCACTCCATAAACAAAACGTTTGTTTAAACTAGCCTAAACACTCTAACCAACCTTGGCTAGTCGTGCTTACAAAAACCATTGTTGTCAAAATAAAACAGTTCTAAAATACAAGCCTTTGAATTAAATATCCTCTTCCTTCTTTTATCTTGACCCTTACCACTACGACATTCTAGTAATTAGTAGGGAAATGTGGAGATAGTAATCAATAAGAGGATTGACATCCCCGAGAAAAGGGAGGGGCGCACTGATATGGCAAGTCGCTCTACAATTAACACAATCATTCTTCGGTCATGAAAAAATCGAGACGGCAAAATTGGTACAACCTATCCCTGTCGACGAAAGCACATAACGTCAGAAGCTCATCAGAAGTAAAAGCACATTGGTTAATCCTTTTGAAAAATTAATTGAAATAGTATTATAGGATGCATATCGCAAACATTGCATGCATATGATAGGCTCCTACCTCTCAAAAAAGAGAAGAGAAAGAAAAAATGACAATAAAAAGAATAATGCCTGCTAGGAGATTCTTAGGCAAAAGTTAGGGTAGCCTGCTAGATCGAAAACCCGCAAAGGGCGGTCTAGGCAAAAGTTAGGGCATTCATAAAAAAGGAAAAAGCCCGCTAAGATATCCTAGGCAAAAATTAAGGCAGCCCGCTAGACCGAAAACCCCAAAAAGGCGGTCTAGGCAAAAGATAGGGCTAAACCAAAAAATGAATGAAAGAGAGGGGCCCTTCATCATAATCATAAAAAGTCCAACAAGGGAATGCCAGTCACTTTTCCAGATGCATCAATCAAAAAGAATAGATTGCATTTAGGGCATCCACACACAAGTAGTCGCACAAAACGACTTTTTCAATGTCAAAAATGAAAGAAATAAAAATTACTTCAGACAAATAACAAAAACCGAAAAGCATTCATGCATATAAGGAGACTAGCTCCATGTTTGTGATTGAAAACAGGATCACCGAGACTGAGCCTCCAAATAATGCCCTCAAGAAAACAGAGCAAGTCGTCAATCAAGCAACTCATCAAAATAAGAGCTTCCGGAAATCAAGAGCTTCAGCTACCATCCTTCTGCCCAGAAAAAGAAGGCACATATAAGAAATCTTCAAACATTTCTCAAGAAAGAAGAGCGAGTTGTCATAAGAAGCTTCCAGAAGCCAAAGCTCCAATCATCACCCAATAAAAGAGGGCACAATAATCAAACATCATAAAAAAGCCGACGGAAAGGCCTAGTCATCCCCAAGAGGATCCCTTCCTAATCCGAAGGCAAAACAAAATTACCCCATGGCTCAGCACCGCCATCACATGAGTCATCGAGCACACTCACCCAAAGTCTCCTCCACACTCCCCAATGGAAAATAAAGGCTTCAAGAGCCCATCATAATCAACAGTCAAAAGAGTCCAAACCATCAAGGGCTCAACAAAAAGAAAGAAGAGAAAAGAAAAGAAAACCCTTGCATCCCCAACGAATGTCCAAAAAGGCCATGATAGAGAGGGCCGAATAAAAATCATCAAGTGGATCTCCAAAAAATTCTACAAAAAGGAATCAGAAATTCCCATCCACCAGTGGAATAAGAGTTTCACAAGAATAGCTCGCATCAACATCAATCAAGGAGCCAAGACTCCATTCCTAGAAAAGAAAAATCAGATCCCCAGGAAGTCAACTAATTCCCTAGTGGATCACTAAAGAAATAAAACGTCATCCCTAGTGGACCTCCCCCAAAAAGAAGGGAAAAAGCCAGCATGATAAAAAGAGACTAAAAAGTAAAAAGGATTACGCATTATCACCATAAAAAAGCCAAATTTCAAAATCGCGATAAAAAATAGTTAAATCGCGAAAAAAAGGCGAAATCAAAACCATTGCAGCAGAATAAAGAGCTTCAAGGAAAATAGCTCTAACCTTCTACACCAATAAACGAAGGTACACTAGAAAAAGCCAACGGAAAGACTTGATCATCCCCAGTGGAATAAGAGCATAGGCAAAACCAGCTCAAAACAACAACATCCAACAAGGAGTCAAAAACTCCATTTCTCCCTCAAGGGGCAAATCAAAATTAGATCCCCGGGAAGGAAACCAATTCCCTGGTGGATCAATAAAAAAGAAAGATCATCCCCAGTGAGCCTATTGCAAAGGCAAAACTTCAAGTTCATTCTCAGAATGTCATATGCATAGGCAAGACCTGCCAAGCAAGAGCCAGCATCCCCATAAGGGAATATAAGCCTAGTCAGAGGCAAAACAAATACAGCCAAAAGTCTTCACTTCCGATGAAGCATCTGCCTACTCAGAGGCATTACCAGAAACTCAATAGAGCATCTGCCTACTCAGAGGAACCATCAAAATCAACAAATTTCTCAATGGATATCTGCCTACTCAAGAGGTGTCACTAAGATCAACAAATCCCTAGAGGATTTCTGCCTACCTAAGAGGCACTCATCAAAAATCCTCGACAACCGACAAAGTCGGATGACAAATACCAAATGATCAAAAACAAAGAATCCCCAACAATCAACAAGCTGGATGGACACCAACAAAATCTCTGGCACAGACCGGATGACAATTCCCAGAAAAGACAAACAAAAAGAAAAGAAAGTATCTCGACGGCCGGCGCATGAGCCACCTGAGCAGTAAGCCGCCACCACCACCTGTCCTACGCAGTGGACTGTACCAGCCAGATAGGGGGTTTATACCTATCAACCAGCACACAAGGAGTGCCTGATCGGCGCATGGGCCACCTGAACAATAAGCCGCCACTACCACCAGTCCTACGTAGCGGACTGTACCAGCCTGATAGGGGGTTTATACCTATCAACCTACGCACGCGTTGCGCCTGATCTGCGCTCGAGCTGGATCAGTAAGTCACACTACCAGCCTGATGGGGGGTTCATACCCATCCAGTCCAACACAACGGACTGCAACTACCAGCCTGATAGGGGGTTCATACCCATCCAGTCCCACACAACGGACTGCAACTACCAGCCTGATGGGGGGTTTATACCCATCAACCGAAGGATCGGCTACCGTCAGAAGGAGTATCCTGAGGTTTTACCACGTGTTAACCAAAGGGATCGGCTACATCAGAAGTAGTATCCTGGAGGTGCACGACACAAATTTTCCCCAGAAGATCAACTGCCACAAGACGGGACATCCGAAGGGTAGCCAGGCAAGAGGGTCAACTCCTTTACCTTCCTGTCAATCTGTCTGGCACAACATGCCAACAACCGACTAGTCAGGTAAAGGGGGGTAGCTATAGACCCCAAATCTTGCCCGACCTCCAAATAAAGAGCAGATGACCTCCTATTCAAAGATGGACGAAGCCTAACAAGCCACTAGGAGAGACTATTAGGCCCCCATACTAGCATAGGAGGGATTTTCTGGACAAAAAATAAGTTTTCTCGCCTTTTTGGGACGAGACCGCCGTCTCGAAATTGAGACCGCCGTCTCGCCTCACGCAAAAGATGAGACTGCCGTCTCGCCAAACGAGACGGCGGTCTCGCCACCTACGAATGACGAGACGGCGGTCTCGTTTGGCGAGACGGCGGTCTCGTTTGGCGAGACGACGGTCTCGTTTGGTGAGACGGTGGTCTCGCCACTTTGGCATGACGAGACGACGGTCTTGACCCTGTCAGACGAGAATAGCGGTCTCGCCACTGTCAGGCGCAAAAACCTATAAATAGGGGCTCCCTCCCCTCATTTCCACACAACACACAACTTTCTCTCCTCCTTCTCTCTAGGATTTCTCTCTCTAGAATCCCTCCGACGCATTTCCGGAGCTTCTGAGTGTCTTTAGAGTGAGTTTTCGAGCGTTCCGAGAGGTTTTCCGGCGCTGTAGAGTGAAGGGCTACCAAAACGCACCCAATTTATTAAGAGAATTAATAGAGAAAGATTGCTTCGAAGGTCTCTACTTCCTCCCTCACCATTTTACCACTTTATTTAAATTACGCAATAGATAGGGCCATGTAGTCGTAATATTTTAATTCCGCAAATAAAAGGGCAAAAGCGTATTTTCCAGTTTATTTATCAAAAAAATAGCTGGCCTGTCATAGGGAACCCAAAAGGGGCGTCGTAAAGGAACTAATACTTCCTTTACACGTAACTAACTCCCTTACCCAACTCTGGTTCTAATGACCAAAGTTGGTTTTTCGAAAACCAATGCCTTTTAATCCCTTTTCCGATGTTTCCGGTAAAAACATCGATGGCGACTCCACAGAACCCTTCAAAAATTAGTCCTTGGGTTAGCCCAGTTATCGGACAACCCAAGGACGCCCTTTCGAAAACCTCGCCCCTAGGTTAGTCCGGTTATCGGACAACCTAAAGGCGTTGTAACCACCCATAAAAAACGCAAAAACAAGAGGGTCGAAACCATCGCGTCGCTCCGACCGCCTCTCTTTTTGGTGGCGGCGACAACAGGCCAACAGTCGACTAGTCAGGTAAAGGGGGGGTAGCTGTAGACCCCAAATCTTGCCCGGCCTCAAAATAAGAGCAGAAAACCTCCTATTTGAAGATGGAAAAAGCCTAAGAAGCCACTAGGAGAGACTATTAGGCCCCATACTAGGATAGGAAGGATTTTCTGTACAAAAATAAGGATTTTTTGCCTTCAGAGTCGAGATTGCCGTCTCACTTTTCGGGACCGCCGTCTCGCCATTGCTGCAAGTCGAGACTGCCGTCTCGTTTGGCAAGACGACCATCTCGCCACTTGCGAATGGCGAGACCCCCCTCCTGTTTGGCGAGAAGGCCCTCTCGTTTATGGAAAAGTCGATACCGCCGTCTCGCCAAATGAGACGGCGGTCTCGCCACTTTTGCAAGTCGAGACCGCCATCCCGAATGGCGAGATGGCCGTCTCGACCTTGTCAGACGAGACGGCCGTCTCGACTTGACAGGCGCGAATTCTATAAATAGTGAGAGCTCCCCCCCTCATTTCACACAGTTCTTCCACTTTCTCTTCTACACTTTCTTCAAATTCTCTTCCTAGAGTCCTTCCAAAGCATTTCCGGAGTTTCTGAGAGCTTTTTATAGCGTTTCAAGAGAGTTTTCGGCGTTGTAAGAGCGAAGGGCTGCCAAAACGCACCCTATATTTCAAGAGTATTAATCAAAAGCTTGCCTCGGAGGTTTCTTCACTCTCTCCCTCTCTTTTACTGTCTTTACTTTTATGATTACATTGTATAATAGACATTAGGGCCATGTAGTCATTATTTAAAATTTCGCAAATAAAAGGGTAAAAGCGTCTTTTCAAAAGTTTATTTATAAAATAGTTGGCCTATCATAGGGAACCCGAAAGGGGCGTCGTACAGGAACTAATACTTCCCATACACGTAACTAACTCCCTTACCTAACTCTGGTGTTAATGACCAAAGTTGGTTTTCGAAAACCAACGCCTTTTTACCCCTTTTTCAATGTTTCCGGTAAAAACATCGGTGGCGACTCCATAAGAACCCCTTCAAATCAGTTCTTGGATTAGCCCAGTTATCAGACAATCCAAGAACACCTTTTCAAAAACCTTGCCTCTAGGTTCATCCCGGTTATTGGACAACCTAAAAGCGTTGTAACATCACCCATAAAAACGAGAATTTTGGAAAGTCGGAACCATCGCGTCGCTTCGATCGCCTCTTTTTGACGGCAGCGACAACCCTCATCTAGTTCTTCTGGACTGAAAGTGTGCTGGCGACTTAATGTTTCTGGTCATGCGTCAACTACATGGGAAGTAGTTATTTGAGAATTTTGTTTTTTATTTTTCTACTTAGTCATCCGGCTTGTTGGGGATTCTTTGTTTTTGGCTTTTTTCTGATAGCCATCCGACTAGTTGGTTGTCAAGGATTATTGATGATTGCCTCTTGACTTAAGCAGGAGTCCACTAAGGATTTGGTGATTTTTTATTTAATGCCTCTTGAGTAGGCGGATGCTTCAATAGTGATGACGACTTTACGTTTGAGCTTGTATTACCTCTGAATAGGCTGGCTTCCCTTTCTGGGGATATTGGCTCTTTGCTTGCCAAATCTCCTATGTATTCCAGTCGGGAATATCTATGTTGGATAGGCAAATAACTCCATGAGGATATAAACTTGTAATTTTGCCTTTGCTGATAGGCTCACTAGGGATAATCTTTCTCTTTTTTTATTTGCCCCCTAGGGGAATGAAGGATTTTCTCTTTTTTATTGAATCACTTCAGGAGACGAGAATTCTGACTCATTAGTTGTTTATGGACTTTTGAAGTCCTTATTCTCCTTTGGGAAGTATGACGGAGACTATGGATGAATATGCTTGATGACTCATGTGGTGGCGATGCTGAGTCATGAGGTAATCATTTTGTTACCTGCGAAGTAGGAAAGGATCCTCTTGGGGATGACAAGCCTTTTGTTTGTCTTTTCTTTGTTGTTCTTCCTTTTCTTGTTCTTCCTTTTCTTGAATGGAAGGAGGAATGATTGGAGCTTTGGATTTCTTGAAGCTCTTTTATTCTTCTGGCATGGGTGATTTTGCCTTTTTCTTCTTGAGGGGACTTTTGTTTGGAGATTTGGTTTAGGCATCTCCTGTTTTTAATCACAAAGATAAATCCTAGCCTCTGTATATGCATGATTATTGTTCTTTTAAAGAAACTTAATTTTTTTTATTGATTTTGACAAATTCATTTTGTGCAACTACTTTGTGTGTGGATGTTCTGAATGCAATCTATTTGTTTATTTGATTCTTTTAGAAAAGTGACCGGTTTTCTCTTGTTGGACCTTCATGAATATGCTGATGGACTCCTCTTTTATTCATCTTTTGGTTTTAGCCCTATCTTTTACCTAGATCGCCCTTTACATTTTTTCGATCTAGCGGGCTACCTTAATTTTTGCCTAGAATATCTTAGGGGGCTTTTGCCTTATCTTTTGCCTAGATCGTTCTTTTAGGGTTTTTGATCTAGCAGGCTACCCTGATTTTTACCTAAGAATATCCTAGCAGGCATTTATTCTTTTCTTATATTTGTTATGCTTCCTCTTTTTTAGATTTATGTTTGATCTTTGATTAAAGGTCTTTGCGCATATTTATAATTTATCAATGAAGAGGAATTTCCATAATATTTGGTGAAGAGAAAGGAAATAAGAGGAAATTTTCAAAAGTTTATTTCTTTTACAAAAGGATTACAAAGGTATTTAGAAGAATGGATGGTTAAGGTTGGTTGTACTGTATAAGTTTAAATAGTCATGCCCATGATATCTGCCCCCTTTGTTCTCCTAATTGCTTCAGTTGAGATGCTCGAGCTCAGAGTGAAGACTATGCATACCGCTTGCTTCTGGAAGAATGTTACCTTAGCCACCTTTTCGGTTTTCGATTGAGGTAACCATTGCTCTTAGTTTTTTTTTCCGCCTCTACTTTTTTCCTAAGACATATCCTAGCGAGGGATATAGACTTTATCTTTTGCCTAGGGATGCCCTTTATGGGTTTTCATTTCTGACGTGTCTAGAGCAATGTCTTCAAGCGTAATACTTCTTCACCACATCAGAATTGATTGGGTATCGAAGTTCCTCTCCATCCATGTTGGTGCGGGTAAGTGCCCCTCCCGAGAAGGCTCGTTTGACCACAAAGTGTCCTTCGTAGTTCGCGACCCATTTTCCAATTTTATCCTTCTGGGCTGGAAGCAATTTCTTTATCACTAGATCCCCTTCTTGGTAAGTATGAGGGTGGACCTTTTTGTCATAAGCCCTTTTGATTTTCTTTTGATAGGCTTGTCCGTGACATATAACATTCAACCCTTTTTCTTCAATAAGGTTTAGCTGGTCATATCGGCTTTGAACCCATTCAGCTTCTGTTAATTTTGCTTCCATTATAATTCACATGGAAGGTATTTAGACCTCTATTGGAAGTAAAACCTCGATACCATATACTAGGGAGAACGAAGTAGCTCTTGTGGAAGTCCGTACAAACGTTCGATAACCATGAATGGAAAAAGAAAACATTTCATGCCAATCTTTATAGGTCTTGACCATCTTTTGGATGATCTTTTTTATGTTCTTATTGGCCGCCTTTACTGCACCATTCATCTTCGGTCGATAAGGAGAGGACTTATGATGTTGAATTTTGAAGTCCTGGCATAGTTCCTCCATCATCTTTATTCAAGTTGGTTCCATTATCAGTAATGAGACGGTGTGGGATGCCATATATATAATATTCCTCTTGACGAAAGTAGTCACCACCTTTTTGGTCACATGTGTGTAAGACGCGGCCTCTACCCATTTAGTAAAATAATCAATGGCTACCAAAATGAAATGATGACCATTGGACACTCTAGGTTCGATGGGTCGAATAACGTCCATGCCCCATATAGCGAATAGCCAAGGTATAGCCATAACATTGAGAGGTACTGGTGGGACATGAACATTGTCCGTATAAACCTGGCACTTGTGACATTTTCTGGCATACTGATGACAGTCTCCTTCCATTGTGGACCAAAAATATCCTACTCTGAGGATTTTTCTAGCCATGACATGCCCTAGCACATGAGTTCCGAAGATTCCCTCATGGATTTCTTTAATCAAAATCTGGGCTTCTTCGTGATCTATACATCTCAACAAAGTGGAATCAAAATTCTTTTTATAAAGGGTTTCTCCAATCAACGTAAACCCTATATCCCTTTTTCGAATGGTCCTTTTATCATTATCATTGATTCCCTCAGGATATTTGCCCTTTGTCAGGTATCGCTTTATGTCATGATACCAATGGGATTTATTTTTTTCGCTATCTACTATCATACAAAAGGCTTGTTTATCATGCCTCCTGACTTGGATGATGGGCATCTCATGTTCTTGTTCCAATGCAAACATGGATGACAACGTAGCGAGTGCATCTGCAATCTGGTTATCTTCCCAAGGGATGTACTTGAAACTGACGCTTTCCATCCTCAAAATCATATTATGAATGTGCTCTAGATAAGGGATTAATTTGGAGTTCCAGGTTTCCCATTCACCCTTGAGTTGGTAAATGACAAGGGATGAGTCACTAAATATTTTGAGCTTAGTCGCCCCATGATCTAGAGCTTCTTGGATACCTAAAGCACATGCTTCATATTCGGCCATATTATTTGTGCAATCAAAGTTCAACCTAGCTGTTACCGGGATATATTTCTTTTCAAGAGATATTAAAATAGCTCCAATCCCGTGTCCAAGCAGATTCGAGGCTCCGTCGAAGAACATAATCTACACATTATTTTCAGGTTCTTCATGTTGGATATGCATTATATGCTCATCTGGAAAGTTGTCTTGGAGGGATTGATATTCGTCAGTTGGTCCATGTGCCAGGTAACCTGCTAAAGGACTACATTTGATAGCTTTTTGGGTGACATGAACGATGTCGAATTTTGAGAGGAGTTCTTGTCACCTGGCTATCCTTCTAGTCAAAACGGGTTTTTCAAACAGATATTTGATTGGATCCATTTTGAAATTCAACCATGTCATGTGTCTAACCATATACTGTCGAAGACGCTGAGTTGCCCATACTAATGCACAACATGTTTTTTCAAGTGGTCTATAGCAGGTCTCATAGTCTAGGAATTTCTTACTGAGGTAATATATGGCTTGTTCTTTCTTTCCCGTATCATCTTATTGACCCAGTACACATCCCATAGTTTCGTCGAGTACTGAAAGATTTACAATTAACCGTGCAATGTAATTTATTCGGCCCACAAACCCTCTGACTTCTTTTTCTGTTCTTGGTGGTGGCATTTCCAAAATCGCCTTTGTTTTATCAGGGTGTACCTCAATGCCCTTTTTACTAACGATGAACCCGAGGAGCTTACCTGATCATACTCCGAAAGTACATTTAGCATTATTTAGCTTAATCTGGTATTTCCGAAGTCGGTTCAATAACTTCCTCAAATATTGGAGGTGGTCCATCTCATTCTTGGACTTGGCAATCATATCATCCACATAAACTTCAATCTCTTTGTGGATCATGTCGTGAAATATTGTTACCATAGCCCTTTGATAGGTGGCTCCTGCGTTCTTGAGTCCAAAAGGCATTACTCTATAATAGAATGTACTCCACGATGTAATGAAGGAGGTTTTTTCTCTATCTTCGACAACCAACTTAATTTGGTTGTACCCCGCATATCCATCCATGAAAGAATAGAGAGTGTTCGTAGCGATATGATCTACCAACATATCAATATGTGGTAAGAGAAAATCATCTTTTGGACTTGCACGATTCAGATCTCTATAATCTATGCACACTCTGATTTTTCCATTTTTTTTTGTGATTGGCACAACGTTTGCTAGCCATTCGGGATATTTGGACATGATTAGAAAATTGGCATTGTCGCCGCCGTCAAAACGAGGCGGTCGGAGCGACGCGATGGTTTTTTTCGACCCTCTTTGATTTTCGCATTTTTTATGGGTGGTTACAACGTCTTTAGGTTGTCCGATAACCGGGCTAACCTAGAGACGAGGTTTTTGAAAAGTGTTCTTGGGTTGTCCGATAACCGGGCTAATCCAAGAACGGGTTTTGAAGGGTTCGTGGAGTCGCCACCGATGTTTTTACCGGAAACATCGGAAAAGGGGTTTAAAAGGCGTTGGTTTTCGCAAACCAACTTTGGTCATTAGAACCAGAGTTGGGTAAGGGAGTTAGTTACGTGTAAAGGAAGTGTTAGTTCCTTTACGACGCCCCTTCTGGGTTCCCTATGATAGGCCGGCTACTTTGGATAAATAATTAAACTGGAAAATTGCGCTTTTACCCTTTTATTATGTGGTATTTAAAGATTATGACTACATGGCCCTAGCGTCTATTGCATAATTTTAAATGAAAGCGGTAAAATTAGAAAGAGAGAGGGTGCACCTCCAAAGCAAGCTTTTTGTATTTCTCTTTAAAGAGTGGGTGCTTTTTGGCAACCCTTCACTCTACAACTCTCAGAAACTCCGGAAATGCCTCGGAGGGATTCTAAAGAAGATTTAGGACGCTCAATTTATACCTAGAGACACTCAGAAACTCCGGAAATGCTTCGGAGGGATTCTAGAGAGAGAATATCTAGAGAGAAGGAGGAGCTACTGTGCTTGGTGTGTGGAAATGAGGGGGGGGGGAGAGCCCTTATTTATAGGTTTTCGCGCCTGACAGTGGCGAGACCGCCGGTCTCGTCTGACAAGGTCGAGACCGCCGTCTGGACAATCCAGACCGCCATCTCGACCATGCAGGGGGTCGAGACCGCCGTCTGGAAAACCCAGACCGCCGTCTCGACCTTTGTAGTGGCGAGACCGCCGTCTGGACAAGCGAAACGGCAGTCTCGTCCCTGGCGTGAGGCGAGACGGCGGTCTGGTGTTCCCAGACGGCGGTCTCGTCCCTTCAAGGCGAGAAACCTTATTTTTCGGGCCAAAAAACCCTCCAATCTTAGTACGGGGGCCTAATAGTCTCTCCTAGTGGCTTGTTAGGCTTCGGCCGTCTTCAAATAGGAAGCTTTCTTGGCTTTATTTGGAGGCCGGGCAAGATTTAGGGTCTACAGCTGCCCCCCCTTTACTCGACCAGTCGACTGCTGGCTTTTTGTGCCAAGGTGATCGACTAGAGGGTAAAGGAGTTGACCCTCTTGCCCGGTTTCCCTTCGGACGTCCCGTCTTGTGGCGGATGATCCTCTGGGGAGATGTTGTATTTGTGCACTTCTGGGATACTACTCCTAACGTAGTCGATCCCTTTAGTTGACACGTGGTAGAACCTCCGGATACTACTCCTGACGTAGCCGATCCTTCGGTTGATGGGTATGAACCCCCCATCAGGCTGGTAGTTACAGTCCGTTGTATGGGACTGGATGGGTATGAACCCCCCATCAGGCTGGTACGGTCCGTTGTGTGGGACCGGATGGGTATGATCCCCCCATCAGGGTGGTACGGTCCGTTGTGTGGGACCGGATGGGTATGATCCCCCCATCAGGGTGGTACGGTCTGTTGTCTGGGACCGGATGGGTATGATCCCCCCATCAGGGTGGTATGGTCCGTTGTGTGGGACCGGATGGGTATGATCCCCCCATCAGGCTGGTACGGTCCGTTGTGTGGGATCGGATGGGTATGATCCCCCCATCAGGGTGGTACGGTCCGTTGTGTGTGACCGGATGGCTATGATCCCCCCATCAGGGTGGTAGGGTCCGTTGTGTGGGACCGGATGGGTATGATCCTCCCATCAGGGTGGTACGGTCCGTTGTGTGGGATCGGATGGGTATGATCCCCCCATCAGGGTGTACGGTCCGTTGTGTGTGACCGGATGGCTATGATCCCCCCATCAGGGTGGTACGGTCCGTTGTGTGGGACCGGATGGGTATGATCCCCCCATCAGGGTGGTACGGTCCGTTGTGTGGGACCGGATGGGTATGATCCCCCCATCAGGGTGGTACGGTCCGTTGTGTGGGACCGGATGGGTATGATCCCCCCATCAGGGTGGTACGGTCCGTTGTGTGAGACCGGATGGGTATGATCTCCCCATCAGGGTGGTACGGTCCGTTGTGTGGGACCGGATGGGTATGATCCCCCCATCAGGGTGGTACGGTCCGTTGTGTAAGATCGGATGGGTATGATCCCCCCATCAGGGTGGTAGTGGCGGCTTACAGCTCAGGTGGCTCATGCGCCTGTTAGGCACTGGGGAGTGATTGTTGGTAGATGTTTCTTGGAATTGATGATCGTCCCGGCTGCGCCGGGGATTTTCTTTGTCGGTTGCTGGGGATCCTTTGTTTTTGTTCTTTTGGTGATGTTTATCCGATCCTTGGTGGTTGGTCGGGTTCTTCTCTTCTTTTTTGTGTTCGACTCTTGGCGGTTAATTTTTTATTGGTTGAGGTGATGGCCTAATCCTGCCTTTTTCTCGCGATTTTATCTTTTCTTTTTTTTTCTTTTTTTTTTCTTGCGATTTTGGATTTTGGCTTTTTTCTTGAGCGTATGCCTTTTCTCTTTTAGTTTTCTTTTTATTACGCTTGACTTCTTTGAGAAGGATGGCAACAGGGTCGGTGAAGTCGTACCGGGATGCCTTTATGCAAACATGAAAATGGTCTTTTTGGATGCTTGTCTATGTACTTTTGTTTGTTTTACTCTTGGCAAAATCTTTTTTTTTTTTTTGTGTGTGCGACTATTTGTGTGTGTGGATGTCTTTTATGCAATTTGTTTTAGTTGTGGGCAATCTAGAAAGTAACTGGTACTTTCCTTCTTTTTGCTCGTGACTATTCTTTTCGCACTTTTTGTTTTAACCCTGTTTTTTGCCTAGACCGCCCTTTGTGTGTTTTCGATCTAGCGGGTTTTTATTCTTCATTTTGAGATATTTTGATGGGCTTTTTCCTTTTTATGAAAGCCTTATCTTTTGCCTAGACCGCCCTTTGCGGGTTTTCGATCTAGCAGGCTACCCCGTGCTTTTTACTTGGGACGGCCCTGGTTGGTGATGTTCGTCTTTTATTTTTATGCTTTCTCGAATTGCTTGTTTTATGCATGCTCATATTTCATTAATATAGAGGCATTTACACAAGTAGGTAAAGAGAGGAAAAGACAATTTTATTGATATAAACAAATGGTTTATTTTTACATGGGGGTTTACAAAGGAATTTGTAAGCATGGCTGGCCAAGGTGGGCTAAACTGTATGAGGGTGTCACAATCATGTCTGTGATCTTTGTTTCCCCGTTTTTCCTGGTCCCTTCGGTTGAGATGCTCGAATCCGGAGTGAAGTCCATGCGAGGTTTGCTTGCTTTTGTGAAAGTATTACCTTAGTCGCCTTTGCGGTTTTCGGCTAAGGTAATCATTGCTCTCTTTTTTTTTCTTTTTTTTTTTTTTTGCTCCTCTACTTTTTGCCTAGGACGTGTCCTAGCGAGGTATGTAGGCCCTATCTTTTGCCCAAGACGCTCTTTGCGAGTTTTCATCCCGACGGGTCATGAGCAATGTCTTTTTAGGCGTAATATTTTTTCACCGCATCTGAGTTGATAGGGTATCGGAGCTCTTCTCCATCCATGCTAGTGAGGATAAGGGCTCCTCCTGAGAAGGCTCGCTTGACCACAAAGGGTCCTTCGTAGTTGGCTGCCCATTTCCCGATTTTGTCTTTCTGGGCTGGAAGCAGTTTCTTTATTACCAGATCCCCTTCTTGGAAAGTGCGAGGATTGATCTTCTTGTCGTAGGCCTTCTTGATCTTCTTTTGATAAGATTGCCCCTGACATATGGCGTTTAGCCGTTTTTCTTCGATTAGGTTCAATTGATCGTACCGGCTTTGGACCCATTCAGCCTCTGTTAATTTGGCTTCCATGATAACTCGCAGAGAGGGTATTTCGACCTCTATTGGTAGTACGGCCTCCATCCCGTATACGAGAGAAAACGGGGTAGCCCCTGTGGAGGTCCGTACCGACGTTCGATAACTGTGCAAGTCGAAAGGAAGCATTTCTTGCCAATCTTTGTAGGTGACCACCATTTTCTGGATAATTTTCTTGATATTTTTATTGGCTGCCTCTACTGCACCATTCATCTTTGGTCGGTACGGGGAGGAATTGTGGTGCTGGATTTTGAAGTCTTGGCATAATTCCTCCATCATCTTATTGTTGAGGTTGGTCCCATTATCAGTAATGAGCTTATGAGGGATGCCGTACCGACATATAATGTTTTTCCTGATGAAGGTGGTCACCACTTTCCGAGTTACGTGCGCATATGACGCTGCCTCAACCCATTTGGTGAAATAGTCGATTGCTACCAATATGAAGCGATGGCCGTTGGACGCTTTGGGTTCGATGGGTCCGATGACATCCATGCCCCACATAGAAAATGACCATGGTGTAGCCAGGTTATTAAGAGGTGTGGGCGGCACATGAATGTTATCGGCATATACTTGGCACTTATGACATTTCTTGGCATATTGGTGACAATCAGCTTCCATCGTGGACCAATAGTACCCTGCCCTGAGGATTTTCTTGGCCATGACATGCCCGGGTGCGTGGGTTCCAAAAGTCCCTTTGTGGATTTCTTTTATCAAGGTTTGAGCTTCTTCTTGATCCACACACCTTAGGAGGGTGGAATTGGGGCTTTTTTTGTAGAGGGTTCCTTCAATTAACGTGAACCCTATGACCCTTTTGCGAATGGTTCGTTTATCATTGTCATTGATTCCTTTGGGATATTCGCCCCTCATGAGGTACCGCTTGATGTCATGGTACCAAGGGCTTTGATCGTGCTCGCCATTTACTGTCATGCAGAAAGTTTGTTTATCATGCAGTTTGACTTGAATGATTGGCATCTCATGTTCCTGGTCCAGGGCAAACATGGATGATAGAGTGGCGAGGGCGTCGGCAATTTGGTTATCTTCCCGAGGTATGTACTGAAAAGTGACGCTCTCCATTCTCGAGACCAGCTCGCGGATGTACTCTAGATATGGGGTTAATTTGAAGTTTCGGGTTTCCCATTCACCTTTAAGTTGATAGATGACGAGGGATGAATCACCGAATATTTTAAGCTTAGTGACCCCATGATCTAAAGCCGCTCGGATTCCTAACGCACATGCCTCGTATTCAGCCATATTGTTGGTGCAATCGAAATTAAGCCTGGCCGTTACAGGAATGTGCTTCTTTTCGGGGGATATCAAAATAGCTCCTACCCCGTGTCCAAGCATGTTTGAAGCCCCATCAAAGAACATGGTCCACATCTCTTCTTTGGTCTCTTCGTGTTCAACATGCATGATGTGCTCATCGGGAAAGTCATCTTGTAAGGATTGGTATTCGTCTGTGGATCCATGGGCTAGATAATCCGCTAGGGGACTTCCTTTAATAGCTTTCTGGGTGACGTGAATGATGTCGAATTCTGAGAGGAGAACCTGCCACCTAGCTATTCTTCTAGTTAAAATGGGCTTCTCGAAGAGGTATTTGATCTGATCCATTTTGGAGACCAACCATGTTGTATGTCGAGCCATATATTGTCTGAGACGTTGAGTGACCCACACCAATGCGCAACAAGTTTTTTCGAATGGTGTATAACGGGTTTTGTAGTCCGAGAATTTCTTACTGAGATAATAAATGGCCCGCTCCTTTTTTCCGGTTTCATCATGCTGGTCGAGCACACATCCCATGGACTCTTCGAGGATTGATAAATATAGGATTAGGGGCCTCCCTTCAACTGGTGGTACCAATACAGGCGGATTGGTTAAACAAGTCTTGATCTTATCAAATGCTTGTTGGCATTCTTCGCTCCACACCGTTGGTTGGTTTTTGTGCAACAGCTTAAAGATGGGGATACATTTATCCGTCAACTGTGCGATGAAACGGGCAATGTAGTTTATTCGGCCCAGAAAACCTCTGACCTCCTTTTCTGTTTTTGGTGGAGGCATTTCCAAAATTGCCCTAGTTTTGTCGGGGTCCACCTCGATTCCTTTTTCACTGACAATGAACCCTAGGAGTTTCCCTGATCGTACTCCGAAAGTGCATTTTGCGGGGTTTAGTTTGAGCTGATACTTCCGAAGCCGATTAAAAAGTTTTCGGAGATATTGGATGTGGTCCATTTCATTTCTAGACTTGGTGATCATGTCGTCCACATATACTTCTATTTCTTTGTGGATCATGTCATGGAATAGCGTGACCATAGCCCTTTGGTAGGTAGCCCCTGCATTTTTCAGCCCAAACGGCATCACTCGATAACAGAAAGTAGCCCATGGTGTAATGAAGGAGGTTTTTTCTCTATCCTCAACGGCCAGTTTGATTTGGTTGTATCCTGCATACCCGTCCATGAAGGAATACAGCGTGTTGGTAGCGGTATGGTCTACCAATGTATCTATGTGTGGTAGGGGAAAGTCGTCCTTTGGACTTGCTCGATTGAGGTCCCTATAATCCACGCAGACCCTGACCTTCCCGGTCTTTTTGATGACGGGTACTATATTGGCCAGCCAAGCTGGGTATTTGGACACTACAAGAAAGTTGGCATCCAACTGCCTTTGCACCTCCTCTTTTATCATTAAGGACCAATCTGGTTTGATCCTCCTGAGTTTTTGTTTCACAGGCCGAAACCCCTCTTTCAGTGGCAATTTGTGTTCCACAATACTCGTGTCAAGCCCTGGCATGTCATGGTACGACCAAGCAAATACATCCACATATTCCCTCAGAAGCTGTATCAATCCCTTTTTCATGCTACTTTCCATTTGGGTGCCGATGTTTACTCTTTTCTCCTCATCCTCTTTTCCTAAATTGACAGTTTCTATTTCCTCTTGATGCGGTTGTATGATGCGTGTTTCCTTTTCCAGCATCCTTTGCATGTCCGGAGAAATGGTCTCCTGCTCACTGTCGGACTCAATCCATTAGTCCTCCATTTCCAGGGTCCACGGAGATTCATCAATCATAGACATGATGTGTTTTAGGTTCTGTTTTAGTCATAGATTTTATTATTCGAATTATTTTCGAAAGAATAATAAATGAAAGAGGGAAAAGAATGAATTATGACAAAATGCCTCGTATATTGATGAAAATGAGAATGTATTTACAAGCCCTTTTAATCAAAATTCCTGCGGCCACGGGCGGGGACCGCAGGAGATATAGAGAAAAGCTTAAAAAGGAAAAGATCCTAGGGCTGATCCTCCCAATCCTCCCTCTCTGCTACTCTGGTTTCGACAGAGGTTTGTCGTTTGTGCTGGAAGGCAGAGGCGTCGAAAGTAATCCACCCGGCGTCGATTAGTTCTTGGACCCGATACTTAAGGGTCAAGCAGTTCTCTATAGAGTGACCGGGTGAGCCCGAATGGTAAGCGCATTTTTCGTTTGGCTTATACCATTCGGGGTAGGGAGGCTCCAATTGTTTCTTGGGAGGGATGCAGGTCAGGAGCTTAGCCTCCAGCAGCTGAGGTAGCAGCAGTCCGTAGGAAGTGGAGATTGGAGTGAACTTCCTCTCTTTCTTGCGGGGCTGCCTGGCTGTTTGTGGGGTAGAAGAAGGAGTGGCAAAATTGATTGCATGCACAAATTTGTCCTTCTTCTTGCCAGTAGGCTTCCTGAATGAGGCGCCAGCTTGGGAAGACTGTGCTATCTTCCCGCTCCTCAATCCCTGCTCTACTCTTTCCCCTGCAGTGACTATGTCTAAAAAGAGATTGGAGGTACTGGATATCGCCTTATCATAGTACGCTCCTGTCAATGAGTCGATGAACATAGCCACTGTCTCCTTGTCCGTCAAAGGAGGCTCTATCTGGGCTGCCATTTCTCTCCACCTTTGGGCGTACGCTTTGAAGGGCTCGTCGTTCCTCTTACTCAGAGTCCTGAGGTCTGACCTGTCGGGGGTCAGATCGATGTTGTATCGGTAACGACGGAGAAAAGCGTCAGCCAACTGTTTCCAGTTCTGGACCTGCCCTCTCTCTAACTGCATGTACCAGTTGAGAGCCGTGTCCGCCAGACTCTCATGGAAGCAATGAATCAGGAGTTTTTCGTTGTCAGCATGGGCGGCCATCTTACGACAATACATCGTAAGATGGTTCTTAGGGCAGGTCATCCCGGCGTACTTGGGGAAGTCCGAAATTTTAAATTTGGGAGGGAAGTGGATATTCTTCACGAGGCACATGTCAGCCACCTCCCTGACGTCGAAGTTATGCCCTTCGACTGCCTTCAGCCTCTCCTCCAGGGCGGAGAGTTGTTGTTTGGACACTTCTGGGGTAAGGATGCGTGTAGTCTTAGCATCCTTCCCGCCAAAGAAGTATTTTTCCTCCTCTTCCTCATGAGGAGGGACATGTTCAGCTTGGTCTTCGCCCTTGCTTTGACCCTAGCGTACGACCTCCATTAATTGGGCCACTTGCTCGCGGAGGGTATTAACCTCTGCAGTGAGCTTCCGATTTTGCTCCTCCAGATTTTCCATTTCCCTTGCCTTTTGTGCACGAGTACGAGTTGGGAGAGGACCAACCACTTTCTAGAATGCCCAAAAAAGTTTTATTAATGCATGTTGAGTGCTTAGACTAACATGAATATGCTCATGCATGAGAGATTCTGTTTAAATGATGCTGAATGCGCTATCACTTTTTATTTTCTCTCTTGGTTTTTCTTTACTCATGGTATGATGTAATATGAATGATTTGACTTTGTTAGAAGTTATTTATTTTCGATGTTTTTGTATTTTTATTTGTTTATTTTATAGCCTTTTATCTCTTCTGTCGGAACTGCGTGACTACTTAGCTTACAAAGAACCTGAAACCAGGCTAGCTAAAAGGCAAACTGTCCGAGATAAAATATGGCTCTATGTGAAAGAATATTTAGCGTCCCTTATCTCTTCTGTCGGAACTGCGTGGCTACTTAGCTTACAAAGAACCTGAAACCAGGCTAGCTAAAAGGCAGACTGTCCGAGATAAGGGTGTTTATTTGTAAAATTTTTTTTTTTTTGGTTTTGTTCTGTTGTTTGTTTATGCTATGCAACACACAAATGCAACAATCATATGCACACACAATTCGATCATCCCCGAACAGGCGAGATTTCGTATTTATCACGAGGTAGGGTTTTCCTGCAGAAAAGTGCATTGGTCAGGGTAGGTTCTAACTGTTCTCACCAGGCTAAGGCCCCCAAGGTGCCCCCATTATAGGGTCCCCACTCTCCAGCCATCCAACCATGCTTAACACTAAGGCCAGAGTCGGTCTTGTTGCCAAAAGAGGAAGGTTATCACCTTGAGTGGTGGTTTCCGATCACACTGGTGGGCACAAGGCCCTAACTACAGTGAATCGTACCTGCCACCCACTCCCTATGGTTATCTCACTTGCCCCCGGGTATAGAGGGAACTGTAGTGTGCAAGGGTTTGTGTGCAATTTATATTTCAATCAATTGCGTAAATATAAACAAGCAACAGTTATTTGAAAGCCAAATAATAAAGCATGTTATAATACAAGGCAGGGTAAAAGCGCTATTTTCTTGGTTTAATTATTTTTAAGCCAGCCCATCACTAAATGGGATCAACTCTCTAGGCTTCCCCAGTGGAGTTGCCATCTGTCGCCCGACCGCCTCATTTTGACGGCGGCGACAGGCATCCAACTGTTTTTCCACTTCCTCCTTAATTTTCAAGGACCATTCAGGCTTTACTCTTCTGAGCTTCTGTTTGACTAGCCGAAATCCTTCTTTCATTGGTAATCTATGTTCCACTATACTTTCATCAATTCCAGGCATGTCGTGGTAAGACCATGTGAACACGTCCACATATTCTCTTAATAATTGTATCAACCCTTCTCTGACGTTATTATCAATTTGGGTACCGATATTTACTTCTTTCTTCTTATCTTCTTGTCCCAAATTGATGGCCTGAGTTTTTTCCTGATGGGGCTGTATCAATTGAGCTTCTTTTTCCAAAAATCTTTGCATGTCCGAGGAAATGGTCCCCTCCTCACTGTCTGACTCAATCCATTCGCCTTCGACTTTCGGATCCCGCATTGAGTTTTCAATCACAGACATGACTGTATGTTTACGCTTTGCTTTAGATTTTTTATTAAATATGAGAAAATATCACTAGTGGAAAAATATGATTCTATGACGACATTTTATCACGGTTGTAATCCACCCGTCATAGTATATAGGGCGGTGGCATTTTTGTAATAATATTATGAACTTTTTATGTCGGTTGTTATGTAATTGACATGGTATGTGGGCAAATTCACTTTTTATGTCGGTTAAATTTTAACCGATATAGAAAGTACTTTCTATGTCAGTTAAAATTTAACCGACATAAATAGTGAACTTTTTATGTCGGTTAAAATTTAACAGGACATAGAAAGTGAACTTTTTATGTCGGTTAAATTTTAACGACATAGTATTTCTATGTCTGAAATTTAAGCATAAAGTGTATATTAAATAAAAAAAATTAAATATATAAGTATATAAATATTTGTATATCAAAATATATAAATATATTTGTATTTATATATTTTGTATATGAATATAATTTATTTGTAAGTTATGTATCGGAAATTCGTAGTAGTTTAGTGGTTGGAGTATCGAGTCTCCAACTCTAAGGTACTGGGTTCGAATCTTGCCAGAGACAAATCTCTTAAATTGATAATAAAATAATATATTATAAAGTATAATAAAAATATAATATGGGTTCGAATCTTGCCGAGAGACAAATCTCTTAAATTGATAATAAAATAATATATTATAAAGTATAATAAAAATATAATATGAATAAATAAATAAAAATCGTACTAGTATAGTGGTTGGTCTAATTGTAGACTCTAATGTACTCGGGTTCGTACTAGTGATAATTTTCGTAAAAAGCCCATTACTTTCTATGATGGTTCATCACAACCGATGTAAAAAGTCATACTTTCTATGACCCTCGTATCTATGTCGTCTCTTTAACCGACGTAAAAAGCTCATTTTAACCGACATAAAAAGCCTTTTTTGCACTAGTGTATGAGAGAGAAAAGAATGATAAAGAATATGAATATTATGACAAATGCCTCATTGTATTGATGAAAGGAAAAGTATTTACAAAGCCCATTTTAATCAAAAACCCTCATGATCATGGGCACCAATCACGAGAGATATACCAGAATTTTTTATTATTATTTATTATTATTATTATTATTATTATTATTATTTAACCAAAAGATGTACAAAATGAGGAGCCCTAGTTAGCTGGCCTTCTCGATCCTACCCTTTACTCTGGTTTCGATAGAGGCTTGTCATCCACCTTTGGAGTAGAGGCGTCAAAGGTGATCCATCGTGCATCCACTAAGTCTTGGACCTTATGTTTTGAGGCCAAGAAATTATCTGCAGAGTGTCCCGGAGCATCCTAATGATAATCACACTTCTCATTAGGCTTGTACCATTCCGGATATGGTGGATCCATCTTCCTTGGAGGGATGCATGCTAGGAGCTTGGCGTCTAGCAATTTTAATAACAAACTTCCATAAGAGGTTGGGATTGGAGTGAATTTCCTCTCTTGTCTGCGTGACTTGGTAGTGGCAAAATTGATAGCGTTTACGACTCCCTCCTTCTTCTTGTTGAAGGACTTTTTAAATGTTCCAGTGGAAGAAGAAGGTTGCACAATCCTTCCACTTTTTAGTCCTTGCTCCACTCTTTCCCCTATAGTTACCACATCTGCAAAGAGTGTCGACGTGTTCCCTATCATTTTGTCATAATAGGGATCAATAAAGGAATTGATAAACATGGAAGTGGTTTCCTTGTCTAACAGAGGGGGCTCTAGTTGGGCTGCCGATTCCCTCCACTGCTGGGCATATTCCTTAAAAGACTCGTCGTTTTTCTTACTCAATAGTTATAAATCAGACCTATCTGGGATTAGGTCGATATTATATTTATAATGATAGAGGAAAGCATAAGCTAGATGTCTCCAAGTCTGGACTTGTCCTCCTTCCAATTGCATATACCAGTTTAGAGCTGAATCAGCCAGGCTCTCGTGAAAGCAATGGATCAAGAGCTTCTTATTATCAGCATACGCAGCCATCTTATGGTAGTACATTGTAAGATGGGTTTTAGGACAAGTCATTCCCATGTACTTTGGGAAATCTAGAGTCTTGAATTTATTGGGGAATTGAATATTTTTAACGAGGCACATGTCAACCGCCTCTTTGATATCGAAATTATGCCCCTCCATGGCTCTTAACCTCTCTTTGAGGGCAGTAATTGTTGTTTAGAAACCTCAGGAGTATCGATATGTACTACCTTCCTATCAGACTGGACATGAGCTCTGTAGACCCCTAATTTTTCCCGGCCTCTCAATAAAGGCTAAGAATACTTCCTATCTGAAGATAAAGCTTCGGTGGACGTCTATCGGCATCAATCAACTTCCGAATAAAGAAAGGAAAGCTTCTTGGGAGTCCCAGAACACAAAGTCTAGCCAAAACAGTCGAGATGGTCGTCCCAGAAGTCAGGATGGTCATCCCAGTCAGCCTAGACGGTCGTCCCACATGCCAGACGGCCGTCTCAGCTAGTTTTGTTGCTTGGGACGGCCGTCCTAGATCCCAGACGGTCGTCCCGACCTCCCCAGATGGCCATCCCTGTTTTCTGCACCCCACACGGTCGTCCCGAGCTGCCAGGCTGCGAAAACTATAAATAGAAAGCTCATTTGAGCGTTTTTCACACTCCAGACACTTGTCTTCTCTCCCTCTTTCGAATGAACTCTCCGATTGCCTAAAAAGGTAACAATCAGTTAAGGAATATTCTTCCAGCATTCGATTCTTCTTAAAATTTTAGTAGAGTCGATCTTGTATTCGGGGAGGAGAGTCTTTGTAGAGTGGGAGATTGCCAAAACGCATCCTCACAATTAAAGATTTGCAATACAAAGCTTGCTACGGAGGTTCTTTTCACTTCTCTTCTCCTTTATTGCTTTATTTATTGCTTTATGTATGGAATAGAAAATAAAATCATGTAGATAGCCATTTTTAAATATTGTATAAATAAAATAGGGTAATAGCGTAATTTCTCGTAATCTTTACTTAATGAATTAATTCGTCATAGGGAACCTGAAAGGGGCGTTGTGGGGTGCTAATACCTTCCCCACACGTAACTAACTCCCTTACCCAACTCTGGTTATAATGACCAAGTTTGGTTTTTCTTAAAATCAACACCTTTTTATCCTTTTCCAATGTTTATGGTCAAAACATTGGTGGCGACTCCATAAGAACCCTTGCGAAAACCTTGCTTTTATTAGAGGATAGTTCAGTTGTTGAGCACCTCGAAAGCAATGAACACATTTTAAAATAAAATGCGAGTCTAAACCATCTTTTCGCGATCGCTCGCATAAACGTTCGAGATGTCCCTAGACGTCGGAACGGACGATGGCGACAGATGGCGACTCCGCTGGGGAAGCTAGAGAGTTGATCACATTTAGTGATGGATAAATTCAAACTAAGTAAAGATTTGAAATTACGCCTTTACCCTCTTCCGTATGTTTTATTGTATGGCTTTAATAAATGCTGTATGATTATTTTCTGCAAATTGTCTGAAATATAAACTACACACAAAAACCCTTGCACACTACAGTCCCTCTACACCCAGGGGCGAGAGTGAATACCTATAGGTAGTGGGTGGCAGATACGACCTCCTTGTTGGCACACGGGGCTACAACCGTTGTCGGAAACCACCAACTCAAGGTGATAACTCTCTTCTTTTGGTCCAAGGATGTCGGCACGGAGTTCCGTGCATGACCCGAGGACTGAGAGATTGAGAGGTCCCTATAATGGGGGCACCTTGGGAACCTTTGGCCTTAGTGAGAACAGTTTAGAACTACCTAAACCAAGCACGTTTCTGCAGGAAAACCCCACCTCGAAAATAGTGTGGCTCTGCTTGTGGATGAATGAATTGTGTGTGCACTCGTTTACTGCATTTGTATTGATGCATTAGAATAGGGTAATCATACAACAGAAAAAAATAGTAAAAATCCTAAAAACCATAAAATTGATAAGAATAAACCAACTTTATCTCGGACAGTCTTCAGTTAAGCTAGCCTGGTTTCAGGTTCTTTGTAAGCTAAGTAGTCACGTTGACCGACAGAAGAGATAAAGGGTAAAAAAAAAATAATTCAAAGCCATAAAAATACCTCTTACAAAATAAAAAGATTTTGGACAGAGTATTATAATTCATACAACATTTGTTCATAAAAATAATAAGAGAAGAAAATAGGACTCTCTTCATCAAAATCCATAAACATCCATATAGATAGTTTTCTTTTTAAGAAAAAAACCAAGCACTATCATGTATCATACTAGGAATAAAACATGATAATACTTAGAAAAACAAACACTTGCATGCATGCATGCATTTACAAGGACTCATCCTCATATCATGCATTTTCATTTCTTTTAGATAATGGAGGGATCCAGTAATAGACAGTTAAAGAAAGTGGAAATCCTTCTATGTCGTGTAGAGAAGTTAAGGCAGTTGTGTACATATATGCCGCTGGAGGTTAGTGCTAATTTTGAGAAATCTTATGGAAGTATTCTTGACCTCTTGAAAATCAGCATCGATCCTATCTTTGTTAGAACATTGGTCCACTTCTGGAATCCCAATCTGCACTGCTTTGAGTTTTCGCAGTTCGATTTAGTACCAACTTTAGAAGAATATGAACTCATGGTTAGATGGCCTCAGTCAGTCGGGGTCTATGTCTGCTCAGGAGTGTATGTTGCCGTGAATAAGGTTGCTACTATTATACGATTGCCTCCTCATCAATCCATCCTAGAGGGAAAAGGGAACATCCACGGTTGGAAAATGTCAATAATAGAAGACCACTTAATCTCTTTGGCTGAAAAGAAAGATTAGTCTACCTTCAACAAAACTCTAGCATTGGCAATGTTCGGAATCATATTATTCCCATTTCATGTGAACGTTGTCGATCATGCTACAATAGATGCATTCTTTGCCTGGCATGTATATTCTAAGAGCCCTATACCTGCAATTCTCGCCGATACCCTGATTTCAGTAGATTTTTGTCGACAGAAACAGGGAAACACACTTAGATGTTGAACTTCATTACTATATGTATGGGGCATTACTCACTTCTACGCTTCAAGCTACATGGGCATATTCCCTGATCCTTTAAGGAGATTTTCGAAAATCCCTCTTCAGCATCATCAAGCTTTAGAATGGAAAACCGAGTTAGAAAACTGGAAAATAGAGCATGTATCATGGGTTTGCCCTTGGTTCCAACCTGGTTATATTCTTATACGATCTGGAGATTACCTGAGCATACCACTACTAGGCCTCTGGGGTTGTATAGCTTACTCTCCCAAGATAGCTATGAGACAACTCATGAGAACCTAGACTGTGCCAACTCAAGAAGAGCTCAGAGGGCTGAGTCTATGCCATTACTCCCATAGCTTTGAAGAAGTATCTGCTGTCCGGAAAGCATGGGAAAGACCAATCTATATAGGAGAAAAAGAACTCGGAAAGGTTCAGGTATCTACGTCCCATGAATATGAGGAGTGGAGGAAACGTATAAGGATACCCCAACCATCTGCTACATTCTCTACAACATTAGTTAATGAAGAGCTACAATTACAGGTCAATGCCTTAAATAAAAAGGTAGAAGTAATGGAAGTTCAGTTGAAGGCTTTTGAAGAAAAAGAGAAAGAATCAACCCTTATAATAGATGGTTTAAAAAGGCAGTGTAAAAAGAAGGACCATGAAATAGAGCGCCTTAAGAATGATTGTGCCGATTATCAAGAAGAGACTAAACAAGCATTGAAAATTTCGAGGCTTGAACAAAATAGTCTATTCCGGGACATGAATGACGAAATAGCACATCTTGAGAGTGCGCTTGCAGAACAGGCAAAAACGATCAAGTTAATATAGGATGACCTAGCAGAAACTTGGTCAGAAGCACAAAAGTGGTGGGAAACCGCTGAAAGATATAGAGAAAACCTGGATGAGCTACATGATATAGAAAGAGATGGATTAGCTCAATATGGTCAATTACTTCGTGAAAGAGACCAAGTAATAGAGAGGTCTGACCAACAGCAAGCCTTAATCGTTCATCAGGGAGAAAAGATAAAAAAGGCTCGTCGATATAGTGAAGATATGAGCCAGGCGGTACATGAGCAAGTTAAGACGCTCAGAAATCATGTGAGAATAGCTGAAGATGAATTACGAAGAAGGCCTAATTTACCTATAGGATTCTTCAAGCTTCTTCGTTTTTGTTAACACTTGCTTCAAAGCATTGTATAGAAGGATGAACACTTTCTAGATAAAATAAAAAAGGATTATCCTTAAACTGTCTATTGCATTCATAAGTTGCATACATTCCTACATCCCTCCTCATTTTAATAATAAAGAAAATAAAAAGAAAGGATTAATTAATGTGCTTTCCACAAATCAGAATAAATGGAAAAGAAGCCTTTTGTCATCAAAATCTCTACAACGGTCGATAGACCCAAAGATGATAACAAACAAGCACCGTTTGTCATTCCAATCGATAAAAGGGAAGAGGCAATAACGCCTTTACGTTTATTCAAGCCTCATCCTTTCCCTTATTCATCAAATAAAGTTTTACCTTGGAGATACTCAGAAGAATCACCAGTCAATCAAGATATCTTCAATATAGCCGGTATTGGGGACATGACTAGAAGCAGAAGAATATATTCCCCCAAGGAATTACAAGATAATATTCCTAAAGATAAGGCAAAAAATAAAGCCGAAGAGGAAAAAGAATCCAAGGAGGAGACAGATGAGTTACTCCAGTACATAAGACCAAGCGAGTACTCCATCATCGATCAACTCAATCGCACTCCTGCAAAGATAACTTTGTTATGACTTATAATGAGTTTGGAGCCGCATCGAAACACACTGTTAAAGGTTTTGAATGAATCATTCATTCCGCATGCAATATCCCAAGACAAGTTTGAAGGAATAATTGGTAACATTACAACCAATGATCATCTTACCTTCACAAATGAAGAACTCCCTTTAGAAGGGTCAAATCACAATAAGCCCTTGCATATTTCGGTTACATGCAAGCAATATCTCATTTCCAAAGTTCTTGTGGATAATGGGTCATCCTTAAACGTTATGCCTAAATGCACACTCGATAAGATAACAGTGCAAGGAACCCACATGCACCCGAGTAATACAATTGTTCGAGCCTTTGATCGATCAACACATGAAGTAGTAGGAGAGATTAGTCTACCAATCCAAATTGGCCCTACTATTTTTAACATAGACTTCCACGTGATGGATATCACGCCAGCATATAGTTGTCTCCTTGGTAGACCTTGGATTCATAGCGCTAAGGCAATACCTTCAACGCTCCACCAGAAAGTCAAGTTTGTGACAAAATGATAAACTCGTCATGGTTCAAGGTGAAGAAGACTTTTTAATTAGCAAACCATATGTCCAACCATATGTGGATGCGGCTGAAGAGGCTCTTGAAACATCTTTTCAAGCACTCGAAATTGCCAACATAGAAAGACTTCCTAGTAATACAAAGGTGGCCCATATGATGAAAAGATATGGATATCGCCCAGGACAGGGGCTCAGAAAGAATGCTCAAGGAATAAAAGAGCCATCAGATTTCAAAGATAATCCTTTAAAGTATGGTTTAGGGTACGACCCTACAAAAGATCAAACTATACGGAAAACAGGGAAGTCTGACCCCTCAAAGACGATATTCCGAAAAGGAGGGATATTAGCGCAGAGGGTAGCGTTAGTCATTAGGTGTCCTTCTTCCAATTCTAAGGGATGTAAACCTAATGACTGTAGACCCCTAATTTTGCCCGGCCTCTCAAAATAAAGGCTAGGAAAACTTCACATGAAAATAAAGTTCACCCGGCTTTATATCAAAAACCGAGAAAGACCTCCCGCAACAAGACGGGGTTCACCCATCCACATAATAAAGACTAAGGAGACTTCCTACACGAAGATAAAGCTCGCCCGGAATCTTAATAAAGGCCAAGAAGACTTCCTATAAGAAGATCAAGCTTCAATGGACATCTATCGGCATCAATCTACGTCCGAAAAAGGAAAGGAAAGCTTCCCAGGGGTCCCAGAACGCGAAAACAGGCCAAGACAGGTTGGGACAGCCATCCCAAACATCAAAAACCAAGTGAGACGCACGTCTCACCTTTGGGACGCACGTCCCAAACCCTAAAATTCAAGTGGGACGGCCGTCCCAACCCAAACTGGCCGTCCCACTCTCCCCCCAGCTTGGCCCAATGTAAATTTTGCAGTTGGGACGGCCGTCCCAACCCAGACGGCCGTCCTAGATGTCCAGGCTGCGAAATCTATAAATAGGAGCCTAATTGTCATTCTCCACACCCTAGACAACTCCAAGACTTGTCTTCTTCTCTCCCTCCTTCGAATGATCTCTCTGATTGCCTTTAATAGGTAACAATCAGTTAAGGAATTTGTATTCCGGCATTCGATTCTTCTAGAAAATTTTAGTCGAGTCGAGTTTATTCGAGAGGAGAGTCGTTGTAGAGTGAAGGATTGCCGCAAAGCATCCTCTATATAAAAGATTTATAATATAAAGCTTGCTTCGGAGGTTCTTCTCAATTCTCTTCCCTTTTATTGCTTTATTTACTGTTTTTTGTATGCAATGTAGATAAAACCATGTAGATAGCCATATTTACTGTACGAATAAAATAGGGTAATAGCGTAATTTCTTGTAATCTTTACTTAAATGAATTAATCCGTCATAGGGAACCCGAAAGGGGCGTTGTGGGGTGCTAATACCTTCCCCACACGTAACTAACTCCCTTACCCGACTCTGGTTATAATGGCCAAGTTTGGTTTTTATTAAAATCAATGCCTTTTTCTCCTTTTCCAATGTTTATGGTTAAAACATTGGTGGCGACTCCAAAAGAACCCTTTTCGAAAACCTTGCTTCTATTAGAGGATAGTTCAGCGTTGAGCGCCTCGGAAGCAATGAACATATTTTTAACAAAAAACGCGAGTCTCAACCATCTTTTCGTGACCACTCGCATTAACGTTCGAGATGTCCCAGGACGTCGGAACGGACGGCGACGACAATGACTATTAGAGATCACTCCTCGGGGTATGCCCGGCCCCCGAGCATCTCTAGGGCACACAATTCCCCAAAATTACAGAAGAATGTTATTCTTACTATCTGCTTCTTTTCTTGCTAAATATGTCTATACCCATTTTAAATAAACAAGGTTTAGATAGACGTTTTGTTCCAAATGTGTCATAACAAGCAAAGCGTCACAAAATCAAATACAATTTACTAACTAGAAACATGAATAAAATCCATCTCGATAGAATCAAGTTTCGACAATGTTGTGCAAAAAAAAATATATAAAAAAAGAAGAGCTCATCAAGGCCAAAGGCCAAGACAAGAAAATAAAAGGGCAAAATACCCAGCAGGAAACCCACAAAGGGGGATGCACAAAAGTTAGGGTAAACCCGACAGGAGACCCGAACAATAATAAAGGGTAGCCTGGGCAAAAGTTAGGGTTACAAAAAGTCTGCTAGGAATTCCTAAAAATAATACAAAAAGGAAAGCCTAGACAAAAGTTAGGCCATAAGCACAACATCCTGGACTGAAAACCTGAAAGGGCGGGCTAGGAAAGTTAATCAATCACAAAAAGGCGCCATAAAGCAGTAAATAAAGATGCCACATCATAAGAGAAAAACGTTTGTCTAAACTAGCCTAAACACCGACCAACCTTGGCTAGCCATTCTTACAGAAACCTCTATTACAAAAAAATATATCCCTCTAAAACACAAGCCCTTGTTATAAATCCTTTTCTTTCTCTTCTCTTGACCATTTCACTATAAAGCATTCAAGTAATAAGGGGGAATGTGGAAACATAGTGATCAATAGGAAGGTTGAGATCCGTAAGGAAAGGAAGGGGGGCATTGATATGGCAGTTGCCCTACGCACAAAAGATTGCTCTTCGGCTATAGCAAGAAAAGTTTGATACGACAAATAAGTACAGTTAAGCTTGTTAATCAAGAAAAATGATGATTGAAAGGTACTGCACCAAGAATGCGCCTGAAGTCAAAGCACATCAGTTAAAACTTTCGAAATATTAACTGAAATAGATCATAGTACGCATATCATGAAAAATTACATGCATTAAAACATCAATGAATGGATTCCTATCTTCCTTCTCATAAAAACAACATGAAAACCAACTTGAAAAGCTCGAGACAGCCGTCCCAAGGGTCGAGACGGCCGTCCCAAACAACCAAATTCAAGTGGGACGCTCGTCCCACATTCGAGACGCCCATCTCAGGGCAAAAACTTGAGTGAGACGGCCGTCCCAAGGGAAAATATTTGAGTGAGACGGCCGTCCCAACCCCAGACGGTCGTCTTGACTCTCCTGGCTTCTCCTATAAATCCTAGGTGCGGATCCTTGCATTTGCACCCCATTCCAAGCATTCTATCTTGCTTCTCCTCCCTTTCTACACACTTCTAGCATTCTTGAGTGAGTAAGGCATAAAATGGAGCGTGGAGAGGCTTCATCTAGGAGAGAACGCACCAGAACCTCCGCTAGAGGAACTCCTGTCACCAACACTCTACTGGCAGAACCACATCAACAGAGGTTGGCAAATATCCAACAATATTCCTGGCATTAACAAAAAACAATGAACATATTTTTAACAAAAAATGCGAGTCTCAACCATCTTTTCGCGACCGCTCGCATTAACGTTCGAGATGTCCCAGGACGTCGGAACGGACGGCGACGACAGATGGCGACTCCACTGGGGAAGCTAGAGAGTTGATCCCATTTAGTGACGGATAAATTCAAACTAAGTAAAGATTTAAAATTACGCCTTTACCCTTTTCTGTATTTTTATTGTATGGCTTTAATAACTGCTGTATGATTACTTCTGCAAATTGTTTGAAATATAAACTACACACAAAAACCCTTGCACACAATAGTCCCTCTATACCCGGGGGCAAGAGTGAATACCTATAGGGAGTGGGTGGCAGATACGACCGGCTTGTTGGCACACGGGGCTACAACCGTTGTCGGAAACCACCAACTCAAGGTGATAACTCTCTTCTTTTGGTCTAAGGATGTCGACACGGAGTTCCGTGCATGACCCGAGGACTGAGAGATTGAGAGGTCCCTATAATGGGGGCACCTTGGGGACCTTTGGCCTTGGTGAGAACAGTTAGAACCGCCTAAACCAAGCACGTTTCTGCAGGAAAACCCTACCTCGTGATTAAATAAGCGTGGCTCTGCTCGTGGATGTATGAATTGTGTGTGCATACGTTTGCTGCATTTGTATTGATGCATTAGCATAGGGTAATCATACAACAAACAAAAAAAATAAAAAAACCCTAAAAATCACAAAAAGTGATAAGATAAAAGACCTTTATCTCGGACAGTCTTCAGTTAAGCTAGCCTGGTTTCAGGTTCTTTGTAAGCTAAGTAGCCACGTTGACCGACAGAAGAGATAAAGGGTCATAAAAAAATATATAAAAACAAATCAAAGCCATGAAAATACCTCTGTTACAAAATAAAAGTTTTTTAACAAAAGTCCTATAATTCATACCACTTGTTGCTCATAAAAATAAAAAGAGAAGAAAATAGGACTCTCTTCATTAAAATCCATAAATATTCATATAGATAAGCTTTCTTTTCAAGAAAAACCCAGTACTATCATACATCATATTAGAAATAAAACATGATAATACTTAGAAAAATAAACAATTGCATACATGCATTTACAAAAGTTCATCCTCATATCATGCATTTTCACTTTTGCTAGATAATGGAGGGATCTGGTAATAGACAATTAAAGAAAGTGGAGATCCTTTTATGCCGTGTAGAGAAGTTAAGGCAGTTGTGTACATATATGCCGCCAGAGGTCTGTGCTAGTTTTGAGAAGTCTTATGGAAGAATTCTTGACCTCTTGAAGATCAGTATTGATCCAATATTTGTTAGAGCATTGGTCCACTTCGGAGTCCCAATCTACATCGCTTTGAGTTCTCGCAGTTTGACTTGGTACCAACCTTAGAAGAATATGAACTCATGGTCGGATGGCCTCGATCAGTTGGGGTCTATGTTTGCTCGGGAGTATACGTAGCCGTGAGTAAGGTTGCTACTATCATACGATCGCCTCCTCATCAATCCACCCTAGAGGGAAAAGGGAATATCGGAGGTTGGAAAATGGTCGTAATAGAAGACCACTTAGTTTCTTCCGGTCGAAAAGAAAGATTGGTCTACATTCAACAAAACTCTAGCATTGGCAATGTTTGGAATCATATTATTCCCATTGTGGATCATCGTCGCAATAGATGCATTTTTTGCCTGGGATGTATACTCAAAGAGTCCTATACCTGCAATCCTCGCTAACACCCTGCTTTCCGTAGATTTTTGCCGACAGAAATAGGGGAAAACACTTAGATGCTGCACTTCATTATTATACGTGTGGGGCATTACTCATTTTTATGCTTCAAGCCACATGGGCGTATTTCCTGACCCTCTAAGGAGTTTTTCAAAAATCCCTCTTCAACATCGTCAAGCCTTAGAGTGGAAAACCGAGTTAGAAAACTGGAACATAGAACACGTATCATGGGTTTGCCCTTGGTTCCGACCCAGTTATATTCTCATACGATGCGGAGATTACCTGAGCATACCACTTCTAGGTCTCAGAGGTTGTATAGCCTACTCTCCTAAGATGGCTATGAGATAACTTATGAGAACCCAGACCGCGCCAATTCAGGAAGAGCTCAGAGGGCTGAGTCTATGTCATTATTCCCATGGCTTTGAAGAAGTATCCGTTGTCCGGAAAGCATGGGAAAGACCAGTCTACATGGGAGATAAAGAACTCGGAAAGGTTCAGGTATCTACATCCCATGAATATGAAGAGTGGAGGAAAAATAGAGGGATACCCCAACCATCTGTTGCATTCACCACAACGTTAGTCAGTGAAGAGCTACAATTGCAGGTCAATGCCTTAAACAAGAGGGTTGAAGTGATGGAAGCACAGCTAAGGGCTTTTGAAGAAAAAGAGCAAGAATCAACCCTTATAATAGATGGTCTAAAAAGGCAATGTAGAAAGAAGGACCACGAAATAGAGCGTCTTAAGAATGATTGTGCTAATTATCAAGAAGAGACTAAACAAGCATTGACGATTCCGAGACTTGAGCAATGTCGCCGCCGTCTCAAAAGAGAGAGGGTCGGTCGGAGCGACGCGATGGTTTTTTCGACTCTTTTCGATTTTTCGCGTTTTTATTGGTGGTTACAACGCCTTTAGGTTGTCCGATAACCGAGCTAACCTAGGGGCGAGGTTTTCAAAAGTATCCCTGAGTTGTCCTATAACCGGGCTAACTCGGGGATTTATTTAATTTGGGTTCTATGGAGTCGCCACCGATATTTTTACCATAAACATCGGAAAAGGGGTTTTAAAAAGGCGTTGGTTTTCGAGAACCAACTTGGTCATTAGAACCAGAGTTGGGTAAGGGAGTTAGTTACGTGTAAAGGAAGTATTAGTTCCTTTACGACGCCCCTTTCGGGTTCCTTATGATAGGCTGGCTAGCTTGAATAAATAATTAAACTGGAAAATAGCGCTTTTACCCTTTTATTATGTGGTATTTAAATTTATGACTACATGGCCCTGGCTTCTATTGCATATATTTATATGAAAGCGGTAAAATTTAGAAGGATAAATAATATGCACCTCCAAAGCAAGCTTTATGTATTTTCTTTAAAAGAGAGGGTGCGTTTTGGCAACCCTTCACTCTACAAACTCTCAGAAAACTCCGGAAATGCCTCGGAGGGATCCTAAAGAAGACTTAGAACGCTAAAAAATGCTCCTAAAGACACTCAGAAACTCCGGAAATGCTTCGGAGGGATTCTTAGAGAGAGAAAGTCTAGAGAGAAGGGAGAGCTCTGTGAATTCTGTGTGGAAATGGGGGGGGGGAGAGCCCCTATTTATAGTTTTTCGCGCCTGACAGGTCGAGACCGCCGTCTCGTCTGACAAGGGTCGAGACCGCCGTTTGGAAAGTCGAGACCGTCGTCTCGTCCATGGCAGAAATCGAGACCGCCATCTGGAAAATCCAGACCGCCGTCTCGACTTTGCAGGAGACGAGACCGCCGTCTGGAAAACCGAGACGGTGGTCTCGACCTGGCGCTAAGACGAGATGGCGGTCTGGTCCTTCCAGACGGCGGTCTCGTCCCTTCAGGGAGAGAAACTTTATTTTCGGGCCAAAAAACCTTCTTATCTTGGTACGGGAGCCTAATAGCCTCTCCTAATGACTTGTTAAGCTTCAGCCGTCTTCAAAATAGGATGCTTTCTGACTTTATTCTGAGGCTGGGTAAGATTTGGGGTCTACAGCTGCCACCCCTTTACCCGACCAGTCGACTGCTGGCCTCTTGTGCCGAGGTGATCGACTGGAGGGTAAAGGAGTTGACCCTCTTGCCCGGTTACCCTTCAGATACTCCGTCATTGCGGCGGATGATCTTCTGGGGAGATGTTGTGTTGTGCGCTTCCGGGATGCTCCTTCGACGCGGTAGCTGACCCCTTCGGCTGATGAGTACGAACCCCCATCTGGTTTGACGAGTACTAACCCCCGCCTGGTAAGCCCCCTTTTGTAAGGCTTGATGAGTTTACACCCCCATCTGGTGTTTGACCTCCGGATGCTCCTTCGACGCGGTAGCTGATCCTTTGGTTGACGAGTACGAACCCTCGTCCGGTTTGGTGCCTCTGGATGCCCCTTCTTGCGGTAGCTGATCCTTCGGCGATGGTGGCGGCTTACTGATTCTGATCATGCGCCGTCTTCCTGGAGAGTGATTTTTTGTGTTTGTGGTTTGGACCTTTCTGAAATGGTCACCCGGGTTGCCGGAAATTTGGTTTGTTGTTCATCCAGCTTTGTTGGTTGCTGGGGTTTTTTTACTTTTTGATTTTTGTGGTAATCTTCGACTCTTGCTGGCTAGTCGGGATTGTCCTTTTTGTGTTCGACTCTTGGTAGTCGATTTTTATTTGCTTAATCCTGCCTTTTTTCGCGGTTTTAACTCTTTTTTCTCGCGATTTCGGATTTTGGCTTTATATTGAGCGTGTGCCTTTTTCCTTTTTTAAGCTTTTTTATTACGCTAGCTTTTGCGGGGGTCATATCGGGGTACCCCCCCCCCCTTTTTTTTGGTTGTTTTTTATGAATGCAAGCATGAGGCCTGATCTTCCTATATGAATGCCTTTCATTTGTTTTATTTTTGACGAAGTTATCCTTGTGTGACTATTTGTGTGTGGATGTTATTGGTGCAATTTTATTTTTAGTTGAGGACATCTAGAAAGGGATGGGTGCTTTCCTTTTTTGTTCTCTCGTGGTTATTTTTGCACTTTTTGTTTTGACCCTGTTTTTGCCTAGACCGCCCTTTGCGGGTTTTCGATCTAGCGGGTTTTGATTCTTATCTGAGATATTTTTGATGGGCTTTTTCTTTTTATGTACGCCTTATCTTTTGCCTAGACCGCCCTTTGCGGGTTTTCGATCTAGCAGGCTACCCTATACTTTTTACTTGGGATGGCCCTGGTTGGTGATATTTGTCTTTTCTTCTTTATGCTTTCTCTAATTGCTTGTTTTATGCATGCTCATATTTCGTTAAGACAGAGGCATTTACACTGGTAGGTAAAGAGAAGAAAAAGACAATTTTATTGATATAACCAGATGTTTTATTTATACATGGGGGGTTTACAAAAGAATTTGTAAGCATGGCTGGCCAAGGTTGGCTAAACTGTATGAGGGTGCCACAATCATGTCTGTGACCTCTGTTTCCCCATTTTTCCTGGTCCCTTCAGTTGAGATGCTTGAATCCGGAGTGAAGACTATGCGAAGTTTGCTTGCTGTTGTGGAGGTTTTACCTTAGTCGCCTTTGCGGTTTTCGGCTAAGGTAATCATTGCTCTTTCCTCATTTTTTTTTTTTTTTTTTTTTGCACCTCTACTTTTTGCCTAGGACGTATCCTAGCGAGGTATATAGGCCCTATCTTTTGCTCAGGACGCTCTTTGCGAGTTTTCATCCTGACGGGTCATGAGCAATGTCTTTAGGTGTAATATTTTTTTACCGCATCTGAGTTGACCGGATATCGGAGCTCTTCTCCGTCCATATTGGTGAGGATAAGGGCTCCCCCTGAGAAGGCTCGCTTGACCACAAAGGGTCCTTCGTAGTTGGCTGCCCATTTCCCGATTTTGTCTTTCTGGGCTGGGAGCAGTTTCTTTACTACTAGATCTCCTTCTTGGAAAGTGCGGGGATTGACCTTCTTGTCATAGGCCTTCTTGATTTTCCGCTGATAAGCTTGCCCCCGACATATGGCGTCCAGCCGTTTTTCTTCGATTAGGTTCAACTGATCATACCGGTTTTGGACCCATTCAGCTTCTGTTAGCTTGGCCTCCATGAGGACCCGCAGGGATGGTATCTCAACCTCTACTGGTAGTACGGCCTCCATTCCGTATACGAGAGAAAATGGGGTAGCCCCTGTGGAGGTCCGTACTGATGTTCGGTAACCATGCAATGCGAAAGGAAACATTTCATGCCAATCTTTATAGGTGACCACCATTTTCTGGATGATTTTCTTGATATTTTTATTGGCTGCCTTTACTGCACCGTTCATTTTTGGTCGATACGGGGAGGAATTGTGGTGCTGGATTTTGTAGTCTTGGCATAGTTCCTCCATCATCTTATTGTTGAGATTGGACCCGTTGTCAGTAATGAGCCTATGAGGAGTGTCGTACCGGCATATTATGTTTTTCTTGATGAAGGTGGTCACCACTTTCCGGGTTACATGTGCGTACGATGCTGCTTCAACCCATTTGGTGAAATAGTCGATTGCTACCAATATGAAACGATGGCCGTTAGACGCTTTGGGTTCAATGGGTCCGATGACGTCCATGCCCCACATAGAAAATGGCCATGGCGTAGCCAGGTTACTGAGAGGTGCGGGTGGCACATGGATGTTATCGGCGTATACTTGGCACTTATGACATTTCTTGGCATATTGGTGACAATCAGCTTCCATCGTAGACCAATAGTACCCTGCCCTTAGGATTTTCTTGGCCATGACATGCCCGGGTGCATGGGTTCCAAAAGTCCCCTTGTGGATTTCTTTTATCAATGTTTGGGCTTCCTCTTGGTCCACACACCTTAGGAGGGTGGAATCGGGGCTCTTTTTGTATAGGGTTCCTTCAATCAACGTGAACCCTGCGGCTCTCTTGCGAATGGTTCGCTTATCATTGTCACTGACTCCTTCAGGGTACTTGCCCTTCATGAGGTACCGCTTGACGTCATGGTACCAGGGGTTTTGATCGCACTCGTCATTTATTGCCATGCAGAAAGCTTGCTTATCATGCATTTTGACTTGAATGATTGGCATCTCATGTTCCTGGTCCAGGGCAAACATGGATGAGAGAGTGGCGAGGGCGTCAGCGATTTGATTGTCTTCCCTAGGGACGTACTGGAAAGTGACACTTTCCATTCTTGAGATCAACTCGTGGATGTACTCTAGGTATGGGATCAATTTAGTGTTTCGGGTTTCCCATTCACCCCTGAGTTGGTAGATGACAAGGGATGAGTCACCGAATATTTTGAGTTTAGTGACTCCATGATCTAAAGCCGCTCGGATTCCCAGCGCACATGCTTCGTATTCAGCCATATTGTTGGTGCAATCGAAATTAAGCCTGGCCGTTACAGGAATGTGTTTCTTTTCGGGGGATATCAAAATAGCTCCTACCCCGTGTCCAAGCATGTTGGAAGCCCCATCAAAGAACATGGTCCACATCTCTTCTTTGGTCTCTGCGTGTTCGATGTGCATGATATGCTCATCGGGAAAGTCGTCTTGTAAAGATTGGTATTCATCTGTGGATCCATGAGCTAGATAATCCGCTAGGGGACTTCCTTTAATAGCTTTCTGGGTGACATGAATGATGTCAAATTCTGAAAGGAGAACTTGCCACCTAGCTATTCTTCCAGTCAGGATGGGTTTCTCGAAGAGGTATTTGATTGGATCCATTTTGGAAACCAACCATGTTGTGTGTCGGGCCATGTACTGTCTGAGACGTTGAGTGACCCACACCAACGCGCAACAAGTCTTTTCGAATGGTGTATAACGGGTTTCGTAGTCTGAGAATTTCATGCTGAGATAATAAATGGCTTGTTCCCTTTTTCCAGTTTCATCATGTTGGCCGAGCACACATCCCATGGACTCTTCGAGGACTCGATTAGAAATCACTTGAAAAAATTTATAAAGAATGGTTTGCAAGGTTATTGATACGAGTTGAAAGACGAAAACAAATCGGATCAACCGATTGGGAAGATTTTGTAAGAAGTTTAATTGCTATATAAAGCGTTATCGTATCAGTTAAAACAAATCTGAAACGATTTTAATGGATTTAAAGAAGATTTAACGAGTTCAAACAAGGCTTTTAACGATTAAATTCAACCAGCGGCGAGTTTGAAATTCATATACGACATTCAACAAAGTTGCTTGAACTTTTATACATCTTAAAGAAATACATCTTTTTGTGAAATCAATCAAAAGCGATCAAAGTGCTACTTTCAAGAAAAGAATCGACGATTAGTTTTGTGAAGTTCCATGCGAAGGTTCTTTTCTTGAGGCAAAGGTGCATTCTTTTGGAGAAAGCTGTCTCTAAGGAGAAGCCCGCACCAAGCTGGTTTTTGAGAGTTCTCAGTTTCTGTACATTTGTTTCTTTACTTTATTTCACTATGCTATGGGTGCTGGAGGTGTGGGCGCTTGGTTTACTGCCATTTGGAATTTGCGTTGCGAGGGTAGGTCGAGCTGGAATTTGGTTCTTGGTGAAAGGTTAGGTGCGAGGAGCCGGAGTTGTGGTTCTTGTGGTAGATTGAGTGTGAGGTTAAGGTTGTAATCGTAAAACATTCAATCTAGTGGAACCAGTGGAGTTTGGCTGGAGACTAGAGGTAGCCACTGGGATTGGGTGAACAATGATAAACCTTGGTGATATCTTTCTAAACCTTTCTCTTCTTTAATTTTGTGAGATTGCATTTATTTTTTATTTCTTGTTGTGTATGATTCAAGAAGCTGAGATCGAATTTCTTAATCTTTGAAATAGATAATCTGTTAATTTAGAAAATATTTCAAAGATCAATTCACTCCCCCTCTTGATCTCGACCTACTTTTCTAACACCCCTTCAGCAGTGTGGTACCAATACGTGCTGGATTGGTTAAACATGTTTTGATTTTATCGAATGCTTGTTGGCATTCTTCATTCCATATCGTTGGTTGATTTTTGCGCAATAGTTTAAAGATGGGTATACATTTATCCAGTCAAGCTGTGCGATGAAACGGGCAATGTAGTTAATCCGGCCTAGAAAACCTCTGACCTCCTTTTACGTAGCTTGGCGGAAGGCATTTCCAAAATTGCCTTGGTTTTGTCAGGGTCCACTTCTATTCCCTTTTTCGGCGATGAACCCTAAGAGTTTTTCTGATCGTACTCAGAAAGTACATTTCTTAGGGTTTAGTTTGAGTTGATGCTTTCGAAGTCGGTTGAAAGCTTCTTGAGATATTGAATGTGGTCCATCTCATTCCTAGACTTGGCGATCATGTCATCCATATATACCTCTATTTCCTTGTGGATCATGTCGTGGAACAGTGCTGACCATAGCCCTTTGATAAGTAGCCTCGCATTCTTGAGTCCAAAAGGAATTACGCGGTAGCAAAAGGTACCCCATGGTGTGATGAAGGAGGTTTTTTCTCGTCCTCGACGGCCAACTTAATTTGGTTGTACCATGCGTGCCAGTCCATGAAGGAGTAAAGTATGTTGGTAGCGGTATGGTCTACTAGTGTGTCTATATGTGGTAGGGAAAGTCATCTTTCGGACTTGCTCGATTTAGGTCCCTATAATCCACACATACCATGACCTTCCTGGTCTTTTTGATGACGGGTACTATGTTGGCCAACCATTGGGGTATTTGGAAACTACCAGGAAATTGGCGTCCAGTTGCCTTTGTACCTCCTCCTTGATCATTAGGGACGGTCTCGGTTTGATTCTTGAGCTTTTGCTTTCTGATTCGAACCCTTCTTTCAATGGCAATCTATGCTCCACTATACTTGTGTCGAGCCCAGGCATGTCATGATAAGACCAAGCGAATACATCCATATATTCTTTTAGAAGCTACATCGATCCCTTTTTTATGCTACTTTCCAATTGGGTACCAATGTTTATCTTTTCTCATTGTCTCCTGCTCCCAAATTGGACAGTTTTTGTCTCTTCTTGATGCGGTAGTATAATGCGTGCTTCTTTTCCGGCATTCTTTGCATGTTCGAAGAAAATGGTCTCCTATTCATCTGTCGAACTTCGACCCATTCGCTCTCGGTTTCCGGGGTCCTGAGAGATTCATCAATCACGGGACATGATGTGTTTTAGGTTACATTTTAGTCATAGATTTTATTATTCAATTATCTTTGAAAGAATAATAAATAAAGGAGGGAAAAGAATGAAATGGATATGACAGGAAAATGCCTCATGTATTAAAAAAAACATATGTACAAGCCCTTTTAATCGAATTCACTGCAACCACGGGCGGGCACGCGCGAGATTACAAAAAACTTAAAAAAAGAACACCCTAGGAGCTGATCCTCCCGATCCTCCCTCTACTGCTAATTACGGCTTAGCCGGTGGTTTAGCGTCAAGATCGGTAAGCGAAGCATCAAAGGTTATCCAGCGGCGTCGATTAGCTCTTGGACCTTATATTTTAAGGTCAAGCAGGTTGTCCGTTGAATGCCCGGGTGTGTCCAGGAGTGGTAGCTACATTGTTCGTTGGGCTTGTACCACTCGGGGCGAGGAGGCTCCATTTTCTTTGGAGGAACGCGGGCTAGAAAGGTTGGCTTGTAATAAGCTGGGGCAGTAGTTTTGCGTAAGAGGTGGGGATAGGGGTGAACTTCCTCTCCTTTCTTCGTGGCTACCTCTACTGTCGAGGAGTGGAAGAAGGGGTTGCAAAATTGATGGCGTGTACGACCTCTTCCTTCTTTTTGAAGGGTTTCTTGAGCAAAGTGCTAGAAGATGTTCGTGCTATTTTCCAGCTCCTCAACCCGCACTCCACTCTTTCTCCTACGGTGACTATGTCCGAAAAAGATTGGAGATGCGGCTATTGCCTTATCGTAGTACACTCAGGTCGGTGAATCTATGAACATAGCCACTTTCTCCTTATCGTTAGTGGAGGCTCTATTTGGGCGGCCATTTCCCTCCACCTTTGGGCGTACGCTTTGAAGGATTCGTCGTCCCTTTTGTTTAGGGTCTGAGATCGACCTATCAGGGAGTTGATCGATATTGTATCAATAACGACGAAGGAAAGCGTCGGCTAGTTGTTTCCGATTTTGAACACCTTGCCTTTTTCTACTTGCATGTACTAGTTGAGAGGCTTGTATCGGCGAGACTCTCACGAGGCGGTGTATCGGGAGTTTTCATTTTCAGCGTGATGCGGCCATCTTACGACAATACATCGTAAAGATGGTTCTTGAGAAAGATTAGCCGCGTATTTGGGGAAGTTCGGGACTTTGAATTTGGGAGGAAATGGATATTCTTCACCGAGACACATATCCATCACCTCCTTGACATCAAAGTTGTGTCCCTCCACACGCCTTCAACCTTTCCTCTAGGGTGGAGATTTGTTGTTTAGATACTTAGGGGTGAGGATGCGTACGGTCTTAGCATCCTTTCCATCGTAGAAGTATTCTTCTTCTTCTTCCTTGTAGACCCCAA